>JAWNLU010001042.1:0-351155 GCA_035042165.1 Drosophila kuntzei
TTTAATAATTTCGAACTGCCATAACTTTTTCAACAGTCAATCAATTTCCAATTCGTTTTGCATTTGAATATTGTTCATTTTTGACAATTTTTGAAAATCGAATTTTTTGGAAAATTTACAGTGAAAAAATTAGAATTTTCAAAATGTAGAAATATAAATAAACTTAAGAATATAATTAAGAAAACAATATATTTTTGTATTGGCTAATGGTATCATTTAATATGGTAATAGATATTAAACATACTATTCTAAATAATTTGCATTATAAATTGTAGTTATATAATTAATATAAATAAAAATAAACTAAAAAAAGTAATTAAGAAAATAATCTAATTTTTAACATAGGAAATGTAATAATACTAAAATATTATTCTAAACATAATAAAGTATATTTTAGTTTCCGTTACTATCAAGATCTTTAAATCAAAATGTTGAGATAATGCGACAATTTAGTGGGCTGCGATTAGGACAAGACCCGCAGGGGGCAACTCATAAAAGCAACAAAACAGCAGAGAGCAAGAGAGCGGAATCAAAAGAGAGCGCATGCTGAGCAAACGATAGCGACAAAAGCTTTTATTTCGCTCAAAGCTTTCTTCAGTCTCTCGTCACAATTCAGACGCGATAGTTGTGTGTGTGTGGAGAAGAGCGGGCGACCGACTGGAAAATTTCATAATAAAGCAGAAACAGAAAAAATAATGATTGCACAGAATTTAATCACTAAGCTGCGTCCATGCATTAGCCGCTTGGCCAGCACCAAGTCGAGCAGTGCACCCAAATTTAACTGGCAAGATCCACTTAATTTGGAGAGTCAACTAACCGAGGAGGAGGTGGCCATCCGCGATGCCTTCCGCGGCTATTGCCAGTCGGAGCTTTTGCCGCGCGTAACTATGGCCAATCGCCTTGAGCAATTTGATAAGAAAATCATGGAAGAAATTGGCAGCCTAGGCGTCTTGGGATGTACACTACAAGGCTATGGATGTGCTGGTGTCTCCAGTGTTGCATATGGTCTCCTTACGCGTGAAGTGGAACGTGTGGATTCCGCATACCGTTCAGCGGTGAGCGTGCAAAGTTCCCTGGCCATGGGCGCCATCTACGACTATGGATCCGATGAGCAAAAGCAAAAGTATTTGCCCAGCATGGCTCAAGGCAAACTGATAGGTGGGTAAAAGGATTGCAAATCTGTATTCATTCCCACTCACAATAACGATCACCTGCCACGTTATTTTTAGCATAATAATTTGAAAGATTTTGCTTTTATCAGCAAGTCACTACAGCAAAATTACTTGATAAGATTGAGATTAGACAGAAATCGAGGGGCGGGTGTCCATAACAACAAACTGCAGTAAACAACTCAAGACTTACAATTAAGCGGAAGACGAAGAAGGGGAGATAAAGAATATATTGGCATCAGCAAACAACATTTGAGAAAGCTCTCTCTTTTCTGGTGTTGCTCTCAGCAAACGTTGTATGTGTGTGTGTGTGTGTGTGTGTGTGTTTGTGTGAATTTAGTGAGCGGAAAAAGCCAAGAGTAATGGCAAACACAAAAACAAAACAGTGTATATAAAATTAATTTAATAAAATTAACAGGAGATCAGATAAACAAATAAGCTAAAACAAATTTAATAAATTTTAACAATTTGAGCTGTCAAACAAATCTTACAAATTTTAAGGCATCTAAACTATATTTCAATCCTTTTGACTTAAGCCAAAAAAGAGTTATAAAATTACAATTTCAACTGATTTACAACATTGTCTAAACCAATCTAAACCGATTTAACTTGCAGGCGCCTTTGGTCTGACAGAACCTAATCATGGCAGCGATCCAGCTGGAATGGAAACCCGCGCCAAATACGACAGCAAAACCAAGACATATATACTGAACGGTTCGAAGACGTGGATTACCAGTGCACCCATTGCCGATGTGATAATCGTCTGGGCCAAGTGTGAAGATGGCAAACTACGTGGCTTTATTGTGGATCGCAAATTGTCAGGCAAGGGATTGGACACGCCCAAGATCGAGGGCAAGTTCTCGCTGCGTGCCTCACCAACAGGCATGATATTGATGGATGACGTTCACGTGCCAGAGGAACAGTTGCTGCCCAAAGCGCTGGGCTTTAGTGGACCCTTCAACTGTCTGAACAATGCACGTTACGGGATTGCGTGGGGCGCCTTGGGGGCAGCCGAGGCATGTGTGGAGATAGCACGTCAATATACGCTGGATCGCAAGCAATTTGGACGACCATTGGCCGCCAATCAGTTGATCCAAAAGAAGCTAGCAGATGCCACAACTGAAATAGCACTTGGTCTGCAGGCGTGTCTGCATGTGGGTCGTCTCAAGGATCGCAAACTGCATACACCCGAAATGATATCGCTGCTGAAGCGTAATAATGCTGGAAAGTCTTTGGATATTGCTCGTCATATGCGGGACATGCTGGGAGGCAATGGCATCAGTGATGAGTATCATGTAATTAGGCATGTCATGAATCTGGAATCAGTTAATACCTACGAAGGAACACATGATATTCATGCCCTGATCTTGGGACGTGCCATTACTGGACTGGCGGCATTTGCCAATTAAGTGAAATTCGATTTAGAAATGAGTACAGCGTACTCTCAACGCATTTGTTATTAGTTCTAAACAAACTAACTTAAAAAAATTAATTATAAAACGAGATTAATTTGTGTTTCACTTTATAGCAAATGATTTTCAATACCAGTATCTTTGCAAACAACCAATAAACTTAATTTTGTGACTTTTCCAGAAAAAAAATTACGAATTAGTATTATTATTGATAGTTATTAAATTCAGTAACAATGACGAGTAAATTTATAGTTCGACTAAATTTTATCTTAGCGTACTTTTAAATTTTACATCAATTTCCATCTTTTAGTGAGTTAACTGAGACTTTTACTTTACTTTTTACAGTCTTATTAGAGTTATTGATGACTTTATTGATTAAAAGTCTTTAATATTTTGAGTTAGTAGAAAAAGTAACCAAAGATTTTTACTTTTCAATCAGAAAAAGTGATAATTTTGAAACTTTTAATTTGATTTGAATTTTTATTGAAATCTTTTTGAATGTTTGTGCTAGTATTCAAGATTAAACTTACCTCCGCTTCATATTGCTCTGCCCGTCTCACCGCATGGCCTAGTTCTGTGTTTGTTTCGGCCAGCAACTTTTTAAGCTTAGCATGCGACATTTTGACCTCGCTGATTTCCTTATTCCTCTCCGATAGTTCCTGTTGCAGGGCGCGCAACTCCACATCGTTGGCCTGCATGGGTCGACACTTGCGATCGGAGCGTTCCTGATAGTCACGCAGTTCGGCGCGCAGCTTTTTGTTGTCCCGCTCCAGTGCCAACTTTTCGGATTCCAGTCGCTCGCGTTTACCCCATTCTGAAGCGTTTTCGGCCTGCAAATGCTCCAGCTCAGTACGCAGTTCGCTAAGACTAATAAAATAGGAGGGAATTGTAAGATAACATTCATTACATATTTTATTTTTGTATCATACCGACGCTCCAAATTTTCCCGTGCAGCAATTTCCTCTTGAAGTGAATTGTTTACAATGCGCATTTCAGCACGATGTTGCTCCTAATAATAGTGTGTAATGTATGTTAAATATGATATGAAATGAAGGAATCATGTGGTTTCTTGCCTGCAATGTTAACAGCTCACGAACTGCCTCCTGCTTGGCAGAGCGTAATTCATCCTGGCGTCCACGTACATCCTGCAGCTCTAGCGCCAGCTTCTCTATGCTCTTATGCAGCTCATGCTTTTCACTGAAAATCACATTTTCAATATTGCAAAGGTTTAATAAGCATTGCTCGAACTCACTCTCTCTCCGCCTGCAAGGTTTTCTGTGCCTCATCTAAGCGCAACTGCAGCATGGATATCTTTTGCAGCAGATAATCCTCATCGAAGTCATCCTTGGATAGCTGTTGTATTAAACGCTTTTCCTCTGCGGCCGCTGCTTCATCCAAATCACTTAAATGCTTGGGCATGGCTCCCTTTAATGCAAACTCCTCAATATCCAAGTCTTTGATATCGTTGTTTAGCTTGGTGACCAAACCATCCTCACTATTAACGTTCTTTAAGCCATCGGATGAGATGTCTGGCGAACAATTTGCATCACGTCCGTTTGCCTCGGCATCCTCATTGGTGTCGGCGCGATGGAACTGGCCGGCGTGTTTCATCATCAGGGAATGTACTTTTTCCATTTCCTTTTTTAGCTGCGTTATCTGCAGCTCAAGATCATTTTTCTCGCGTTTCAGTGAGTGTGCCTCCTTCATGGCTACGTCCAGTTTGATGTTTAACTGTTTTGATTCCTCGCGCGCCTTGTTACGCTCGTTGCGAACCTTTAAAGTTAAAATTAAGTTAATAATATTGATTATACGGTCGTCATAGCAACCACATACCTTACTCCACTTTTCGCGCCAGTTGGCAGTGCAATCAGACCTATAAGAAAGTAAGTTTCACAGTTGATTAATTAAAAGCCGGCGCAGTTGACGCATTGAATCCTCCCTCCCCTCCCCCTTTAACAACTTACCACCACTTCATTGTCTTTTCCATTTGTGCGGCTCTGGCGCGAGCTTCGTGCAACTCCCGTTGACGTTGCGACTGTTTGTTTGTATGACATTATTGTATTTATATGCGACTCGAAATAGAATCATTTAAATATTACTTACCTCGCGTGCCTCCCATTCCGTTTCTCCATAGCCACCGCCACCGCCAACGCCAACGCCAACGCCAGTATCGTTGTTGGGCAACCGTCTGCTGCCCGCCTGGACAGCGGCTGCACTTTGCGTCGTAGACGACGTCACTTGAGACATTTTGCGGCACCTGCACTTATTATTTCAATCTTATTTTCTAAGTTTTCCTTTGATTATGAGAGCTGCATTTTGTTTTATGCACTTTTTGACAAAGTTGTATACAGAAAATGAAGAAAACATATGTTTTCCAGTGTTCCCATATTTATTCATATACTTGCTCCTGTTCTTTTCAAATGCTCAATTATATGCCATTTTAGCGAAATTCTCGTTAATATCTAATTTATATTAGTCATGTTTTAAAATTAGGTTCAAATTGATTTGCAATTCGGCTAAAATTATTTCTAAATGAACAATGAATAAATTCACATTTGAATGTGCGGCCGCTTATTTTTTAAGCGGAACCGGCGTTGCTCTGCTCGGATTAAGTTCAATTGAACTAATCACTAAAGTGAACAAACGAACAAAATTATTGATACAGTATTTTTTTTGTATATATATTGGTATTATTTAACTTTCAAGTTACGATCACACGCAACAAACAATTTGTACAAGCACAGAATTGTTTTTTTGTGAAGAATTAATTAAAGAAAACTATATCATTTTAAAATGGCCAAGCATCATCCTGACTTGATTTTCTGTCGCAAACAGCCTGGGGTTGGTAAGTACCACGACCAACTTCTAACTTAAGTCCACGTTAATTGTTTACGCATTTCTCACGTGCAGCCATCGGCCGGCTATGTGAAAAGGATGATGGAAAATGTGTGATTTGTGACTCGTATGTGCGTCCTTGCACATTGGTGCGCATTTGTGATGAGTGCAATTATGGATCTTATCAGGGTCGCTGTGTTATATGCGGTGGTCCAGGCGTCTCCGATGCCTATTATTGCAAATCCTGCACCATTCAGGAGAAGGATGTGAGTATAATCTTTGAATATGAATATACTTATATTTAAGCAACTACATTTAACTTACAGCGTGATGGTTGCCCCAAGATCGTCAACCTGGGCAGTTCAAAGACGGATTTGTTCTATGAACGCAAAAAATATGGATTCAAAAAAAAGTAAGTTTGTAAAATGAAAAATATTATTCAAATTTTAACGTGTCTCTTCTTTCCCCGTAGCTATTAAAATACCGAAGACTACCTCATATATGTATATCTATAATAATTTGTATTGTACTTTAATGCATATAAACTTTTATAAATGGATGCAATATTTTGGAATTGAATGTATTAGATTTTCTTTTGGATAGAAGTTTCTCAGTGAGCAGGTTTCCCTTATTTGTTCTGGGTACACTGCACAATTTTTATAGAGCAGCCGTGATCAGCTGATCTACGAAACCAAATCCGTAATAAAACCAATCTGAATCTGTTTATAGAATACCCTAAGTTTGTATTTATATTAGTATTTTTTAACTGTCAAGTGATGGTCACACTTCACTAAGAATTTGAGCTCGAATTAACTGGATTGTAAAAACTTGTTGTTTTCTGCAGAACTGTCTAAAATAAATAGCAAAATATCATTTTAAAATGGCCAAGCATCATCCAGATTTGATTTTTTGTCGCAAACAGACTGGCGTTGGTAAGTATCACAACAAAATGATAACTAAAGTCACCTTTAACTGTTTAAGCTTTTCTTAAGCGCAGCCATCGGACGGCTATGTGAAAAGGATGATGGAAAGTGTGTGATTTGTGACTCGTATGTGCGTCCTTGCACATTGGTGCGCATTTGTGATGAGTGCAACTATGGATCTTATCAAGGCCGCTGTGTTATATGCGGTGGTCCAGGTGTCTCCGACGCCTATTATTGCAAATCCTGCACTATACAGGAGAAAGATGTAAGTACAATCTACATATGAATGTGGACTTATTTAACCAGTTTCATTTGACTTGCAGCGTGATGGTTGTCCCAAGATTGTCAACCTGGGCAGCTCAAAGACAGATATGTTTTATGAGCGCAAAAAATATGGATTCAAACAAAAGTAAGTGTGTAAAACCATCAAATAAATGATGCAAAGCTTAACATTTCCCATTTCCCTCAGCTATTAAAGTACCGAAGACTACCTCATATACATATATCTCTAATAAATTTGTATTGTAGTTTAATGCATATAAAGTTTTATACATGGATGTAATATTTTGGAATTGAATATATAAGATTTAGACTGCAAGCAGTTGTTCGCTCTGGGGCTCATATTCCAAGCAGAGCCTATCAAACTCGGCGGATTTCTTGTCCAGGTCGGTCACGATCTCGCTCTTTGGATAGAATTGCCTTAGCTGCTCCAAGTATCGAGTAATCGTCTCGGTCGATTTGCCCGTCAAGTGTGAAAGTACCATCATATTATTTAACGTATCGTAGTCGTTGTGTTTCTTGGTCAAAGACTCTCGAAGCACAGCCTCTGCCTCTTCGTAACGTTCCAGTCCCAAGTGCACGACGGCCTGACCATTGAGCAACGCTGGCGTTGGCTTAAACTTCTCGCAGAACTCCTGGTAGATGTGGAAAGCATCCTGCATCTGTTCGGTCCCTTGAGCCAAGGCAACCCAAGCTTGCGCCAACTGTGTGAGTGTTGCATCATCGCTAATCTCCTGCATTTTGGCCACCAGCTGCTTGGCCAGATCAACACGTTGTAGACGCAACAAGCATTGTACCGACAAAGCCATTGATTCGAGATTTGTGGATCCATGCAATATTTTGAGTGCGTTTTGGAACTGTTCATCGTAACAGTAGACTATGGCTGTGGCAATGTGCCAAAGGTTTGTCTCATCTTCCTCTCCAGCCACCTTGTCCGTGAGCTTCTCCAGCACCTCCTCGATGCGTGATGGCTGTTCAAATGCCTCGTGAACTAGGCGCAGGGCCATCAACGGTGTTGTGTTATTTTCCTTGATGTCCGAGGCTATTATGCGACCCGAATCAATGGCCAAATATGACAAATACATGTAGGACAACAATTCGGCACCTGCGGTTCCTTGCTCTGGCAGCACAAAGTTAATCGAGCCCATGAAATTTCCAATATAATACTCATTGCGTGCGTCGAAGAGCGACGAGTTGACGTCGTCATCATTATGTTGTGACCTGCTCATTTTATTATACAAATTTTAATTGTTTTCCGTAGTAAATTAAATATAAACTATGAGCTGAGTTGGCTTTTCACTCATAGAGCTGCCACCTAGTTTTTAAATAATCAGGCGTTCAAAATTAAACGTTGTGGCAACTCTGAATAGTTTATGACAAAGCTTGGTTGTATCGATATTGTTTCTTATTGCAGTATCGATATTTTTTCTGGGTGGCAACTCGGTTAAACATTTTACGGGTTCCCAAATTTTAACTCCTGCACGTTGAGTTCAACTACTAACTTTCTCTTATTAAGAATGTACAATCCTGAAGAGACCAATATTGACTTGGTGCGGGAATATTCCCCTAGCTGTCACACAGCAAGATTTCAAGATCGAGATCAGCCAAATTTGGTTGTTCAAGAAAATTTTATACTGGTTACAGCGAAACGTAAGTCGAACGAAATGATAGCAATATAAATAAATTGTTTTGACAAAGAATAAATTCAAATATTCAATTTATGTTAATTATGTTATAGTTACAAAAGTAAATAAATAATAAGACACAATGGGTTTAATTATTTCATTTTAGATAAACAAATATTAATTTTTGTTTTCTTTGTCAATACAATTACTTGAATAAGTGTACAAGAATTTCAAGCTTTTATCTCTCTAAAACAGATAAGAATGATCTTCTCACCAAGCTGGATGTCAAAGTTCATAATTTACGTTATGGAGGCACAGATGATTGTCAACTGGTAGATATATTTTATAAGGCGGATGCGGCCACTACTGGACCATCTCCACTTTTGGTGTATGTGCATGGTGGATATTGGCAAGAGCTGGACTTATTGAGTTCCTGTTCCATTGTGGGGCCTCTGGTGGATCGCGGCTATCGTGTCGCCGTTATGGACTACAACAAGTGCCCTCAGGTAACGTTACCTCAGCTGCTGAAACAATTTACTAACTTCTTGCTCTGGATCTTTGAGTATGCCGATAAAACGAATACAACTCGGATAAGCTTTGCAGGGCATTCAGCTGGGGCGCATCTCATAGCACAATTGTTGCATGTGCCCGATTTGATATCAAAGGAACATCGTCAGAAAGTTCACGCCATGTTTTTCATATGCGGCGTTTACGATCTTCGTGAGCTTTGGCAATTGGATGCGGTCAATCCGAATAATATTTTCGGACTAAATTCGGAAAGTGTCAATGATGTTTCGCCCATGCTGTGGTCTTGGGTAGCTGATAGTGCATCTTGGCCTGGCCTACATTCCCATGTGTTATCAGCGGAAAATGAGAGCGTTACATTTATTGAGCAAAGTCGCGCTTTCGCTAAAAACTTAAAAGAGGCTGGATTTAACGTTACTTTTAAGCTTTTCGATAAATACGATCATTTCGATATTATCGAAGATACTTTCGACGATAAGTCTCGGATTACAAAGTATCTAATTGAAGCCCTCTTCGAAACAGTGCTGCCATCTTAGCTATTAAGTAGCTAGATTCAGCAACTTTAGAATGGCATTAGCTAGAAATCTGGATTTTTTTAAAATTGTTAAATAATTTGAAAATATATTTTAATGAATATATTTTTTGTAAAAAATATGTTAGGGGCAATCAAAAGAAGTTAATTTTGTACAAATTAAATTGAAAAATTCGAATTTTAACTCAAATAAATTGTAAATTAAAAAATTTTAAAGCAAATTGCGTAACTTTTATGATTTAATTTCATTTATTTCTTATGACATTAGTGTGTTTTTAAAACATATACTTAATCGTAGTAGTTGTTGTATTCAATATGTACACTATCTTAGCGTTTTTGCGCACAAAAACCGAAGGTCATATAGCACAGCATCGACAACGTGCTGTATAATAGAAAATTATGATACATAAAATACATATGTAAATTACAAAATATATGAAGATTAACAAATTGTGCGCAAATATGAAGATAAATAAATAAATTGCTAACTAAATCATAAACTAACATTCTAGAATTTCAATTGAACCAAAAGGAATACCTATGATTCCTCGTCAGAAATGACAATTTCAGTGTCTATTACAATTTTCTCTTGTTTCTTTTTCTGTTGTAGTTTTTGTTGCTGCTTCTGTTTCTGCTGCTGCTGCTCTTGGTTGTTATTGTTTTTGTTACTGCTGATATTTGTGGAGAAGCTGGCATTTAGACTAGAGACGGACATTATCTTTAGCATTTGTCCGGCTGGTACATCCTTAATTTTGCCATTGGGCAGCGTCTGGGAAGCTACTACATTGTCGACTTTATCATCAATTTCAGGTTTATCGATGGGTGCAGTAGTCTTGACTCTCGTTACATTATTAACTATCACATGAGCAGCCGCTGCAAGTGTCTTTGGTGCTGCATTTAGTTCCGTTTCGGACTCGGCATCGGTTAGATCGCCATTCGCCTTGAAGTTGTCCACAAATGTATCGACATCCTCATCCGATTCATCATCGTCATCATCATCACTATCGCTCTCATTCTCACTATCTCCATGCTTCTTCAAACCATTGGTCAACACAATCTGCGTTGTTTGGGCTGCCTGTGCCGCCTGTGCACTGGTGCAAGGCTTCTCATCATCGTCACCAGCAATAACTACAGTATCCTCCGTCTCCGTCGCCGCTGCCGCCTTTGCAGCTTGCAATTGTTTCTCCTTTAGACGCGCCTCCCGTTGTTCCTCCGTGGTGAGATCCTGCTCGCGAGCAAATCTATAAAATGAATCGAATAATTTACTCAAGAGCTGATCAATTGGAAAATTGTTTACTCACTTTTCCAGTATATCACTTATTTTGGTTTGCTTCTTGTTGTTCTCATTCAGCTTGGCCAACAATGCGGCATCACTGGTCGCCGGATCCTTTGCGTTGGCCGTAAAATGTGTAACGGTCTCGTAGAGATCAGTCTTGCGTCGCGCTTGCAACAAGCGTCCCACCTTAACAAATGCATCATGAGCTGTAAATGAACAAGAAGATTAATTAAATCTATAGTTTATGGGCTAAACATTTAATACCCTCGGAACAGGATATATAAAGTCTATGTTCTTTTCCTTACCTATGCGCTTCATTTCGAATGTAGCCAGACCCAGATTCTTATCCTTATTGCAGTGTTCCAGTAGCTGGAGCACATCATGGTAATCGGGAAATTCATGCATGCGATTGACAAACGCGGAGAGAGTGCGATTAAATTGTGGATAGGGCGAGTCCTTAAATAGAATGGGCTGCTTCATCTGGCGATGGGCGCTTTTGCTTTCACCGGTTAGATCACAGATTTTCTCATAGATCTGACAGGCGCGCTTTTTATAGCGCTCCACCTGCAGATAACTCGAGTCATCATCATCATTCCAATCGACATCCGCTTCCTCCAAGGCGCTAATACGTTTCGTAATTGTATACAATGTGCGATTGAGTTTTCTAATACGCTCATCGGTGCGTTTATTCCCAGTGCTGGGAGACGTCGTTGGCTCAGAAGGAGATGGAGTAACAGCAGCCGCATTTGCTGGTGCCTGTGGTTTTTCCTCTGGCGCCTCCTCTTGCAACAGTGCCACCGGCTTTGTCTTGCGTCGCACTTTCAACTCATCCACAATACATTTAAGGTGACTATATATGATTAAAGGATCATTCCGTATGCGTTCCATGGTCTGTTCCAATTGCTTGCGAAAGCCACGTGAACGCACAAAATTCTCATGCACGCTGTAATAATATTTAATCAACTTCTTCTCTAACAGTTCCATATCTTTGGAATTCTCCTTCTCACGGCAGAGCTGCAACAAGGCTGAAAACTCGTTTACAAGTGGAGGTCGAACTGGAGCAACTGTTGCCGTTGCCGTTGCTGTGGCAGCTGTGACAGTTTCACTAGCAACTGGTGGCGTCTTTCTCTTCGCCGGCTCATTGTCCACCTTCTCTGTGGGCGGCGTTGTTGGCGGCGATTCGACCAGAACAATAGTTGGCGTTGGAGTCGGCGTCTCTCGCTCTTTTGGTTTCTGTTGCTGTTGTGGCTGCTGCTGTGCAATATGCTTGCGCCATTCCTCATCGGACTTTTTGAGCACAGTTATGGGTTGAACGCGTTTCGCAATAGTTTTATTTACGGGCGATATGCTTGCGCCAGGAAATGACATCTTTAAGGTTGTTGTAGTTGTCGGGGGAGGGGGCGGTGTTGTTGTTGGCGTCAGCTGTGGCGTAATGCTTGTTGTCGGCGGCAGATTGAGCAACAATGGTTCGTTGAGTGCCGCCGCACAATGTGGAGGCGTGGCAAGCAGGCGCAGCGGTGGCGTTGCACCTGCTGTCATTGACTGTATGGGCGTGGCTGATGTTATGCTGCTGTTGGCCACTTGCTGGACGTTTCTCATTGTTGGCGTTGTCGTTGTGGTTGCTGTTGTTGTTGCTGACTTCGTTTTGTATGGCAATGTGCGCGCTGCGCTGCTGTTGATGTTTATGCTGGACTTGCTGAGAATAGGCATTGGAGTTAACTTGGCCAGCAATGGTGGCGATAGCGTCGTGTTGCCAATGGGATGATGCGCTGGCGGCGGCGGTGCAAGTGCAGCCTGTGATTGTTTCTGTTTCTGTAGTGATAATGTTGTGGCACTGTGTGCCGGCGGCGGTTGCTTCATAGGTGTCACATGCAATTGAATTGGTTTCTGCTGTGCCGGCGTGATCGTTGTGGTTGTTGTAGTTGCTGTTGTTGTTGTTGTTGATGTGACGGTCAGCGTCTGTTTCTGCAATGTTGGCAAACGCTGTTGCAATTGTTGCTTCTGTTTAACGGTTAGTTTTTGTGCCATCAACAGTTGCACGGTTGTCAGCGGCTTTTGTTGTTGCTGCGTCGACAATTTCTGCTGCTGTTGCTGCTGCAATAACAATGGTTTTTGTTGGCTTAACGACGCTTGCAGCTTATGTTGCAATTGCAGTTGAGGCATTTGCGGTTTCTGCTGCTGCTGCTGCTGCAGTTGAGGCATTTGCTGTTTCTGCTGTGGCAGCTTCTGTTGTTGTTGCTGTTGTGAAGATTTCTGTTGCGCCAATGTCAGCGGCTTTTGAGCTACCGTTGTCTTCTGCTGTTGTTGCTGCTGCTGCTGCGGCTGTGTGGAAGGTTTTTGCCACGAAATAGTCGCCGGCCCCAATTTTACGGGTACTGGACTCGGCACACTCGTAATCGTCGCCAGAGTTGTTGTTGCTTTCGGCCAGCCAGTCGATAACTTTATCGGCTTTCCCTTCAAACTGTTATTGTTATTATTGTTGGCATTATTATTATTATTATTATTATTGTTATTGTTTTCCAGGGACGGCTTCGGATTAACAATATTAATGTTGCCATTGCTGTTGTTGTGTTTGGTAACAGTTATGCCACTGGGTATATTCATAGACCTAAAAAACAAAATAGAAAACATTTATCGTTAATAACGTATATCGACATATTGATAACCATAATCAAATTTCGATAACATGGTATCCTAATAACTAGTTTGTCCTGGTTCAAGGTGTATTTATATAAGATAACGTAAATACACCTTGCCCTGATCAAATAGTTTACATCATTATGTGAATCCTTTAAATACCCTCACACAGTGTGAACTTAGCATAAGTTTACTCTGGTGTGTTTGTTTTGATTTGTGATGGGGTATATAAAGTTAATAATGTATTAGATATACCGTTTACATACCTGTAGGATCCGGTTACCATCCTGCTACCTGCTGCTGTTCCTATTACAGCTGAAGTTTTGATCCCGGCAGGCAATTGTGTGGTCGATGCTTTTTGTATATTCAATAACTTAGAGGGTACAACCTTCGATGTTGGCAGCTTTGCCTGTTCACGACGTGGTCGCTTGGCATCAGGCGGACCCTAAAAATATACGATATTATTTTAAAACGACCTGTTGGTTTTTGCATTTTAAATTTCATTTAAAAACAAAACAAACAAAAACACAGATGCAGCTGTGTGAGTGGCAGTGTGTGTAGAGTTTTAAAGCGCGCCGCCAAATGCAAGTGTAGAGTTACATATTTCGCTTAACCATGTAAACAAATGTTTAATCGGTAAATATTGCCAATTGCGTCGCAAATGACACACTTTATGCCATATGAGTACAGTTACACATACACAGCAACTGGTTTCAGTTAGAATAATTAACATTTCTATTTGTTCGCTCCAAGTGCAGTAATTTTTGCACACGAAGTGGCAACACTGGCAGCAATGAATGTGCATGTGTGTTCGTGTCGAGATGTTGGTGTGCATCTGTATGCGTGAGCAACAATAAAAGCAGCGCGAAAAAGACTCGTACACACAATTTGTAATATACACACACACAAACACGATTGCACGCATATAAGCACGCACGCCAACACTAATACGCGCACACCAATGCACAAAACCTATTAAAAATACAACTGTACTTTTCTACACCAACTAAACGTTGGCGCTGTCATCAGCGCTTTTACCTCCTCCTCCGAATCTGAGCTCGAATTCACATATATAACCGAAGTCATAGTTAAAATATCACTTTACACTAAATTTTTATTTGATACGTCTCTTTTTTATGATTTTTCTTGACATTTGGCTCAATCAATACAGGCAACTATTGTTGTTGCCAGCTAGTTTTTCACGCATATATTACGTCTGTGTCTTATAATTTGATTTTGCCTGTGTTTGTATTGTTGCTTTGCATTTGTTTTCACAGGCTAGGTTGCTCTGCTTTTTGTAGAGTTCTACGACACACAGTGCTGCCATGTCGGCTTTAAATAGTGGCAGCGCCCATTTAACATGTATGACTCCTCATAATGATTGATCGGTTATCGGTACACATCTATCGATATAACTTAACATTTTATTGACAGTTTGCAGAGCGCGCAAATTGAAATATTTATTTTTATTAATTTAGTAAAGACTTAGCAATAAATTTGTAATTCAATGAACATTTTTAATTCTAAATTAGATAAAAAAAGGTCATAATTTGTTTTGTAGGTTTTTAACCTTCGTCGCCTCTTGTGGCAAAAAGATGTATAATTAAATAAAAAAATCGAAATTCTATAAAATTCTAAACATAATTCTGCAAGAATTTTTAAAATTCTAACTTTAAAATGAAGAAAATTTAAAAAATAAAGACCCTTTTCGGAAAAGACACTAATTTTCAATATGTATCTTTTATTGAGAGGCTGCCAGACGTTAATATTTTTTCTGGGTGGCAACTCGGTTTAAAAAAGTTGGCTTTTGTTTTTTAGCTATTTTGGTTCGAAATTTAGCTATCTATTTGACGCTTCTTCACACTGGTGACACGTCGTGCTGACTTCGTATATTATCGTTTTCGTCTGCATCGTTCATTCGGTTTTCGTCATTTAAAGCGGTCGTTTTGTCCGCTGGAGTATTCCCAAAGAGGAGTAAAACTTTCTAAATTTTGTGTAGAAAGTGCAGTAATACAAATCATAAGTTTAGTTCCCTGCCGATCGTAAATAATATAAGTCAAACACAATGGGAAGTAAGTACAACGCCAGCAAGTTCAAGTGCAGTTTTGTGTGAAAAAGGCCGCAACGCTTACCAATATCAAGCGGCGGCAACACCCCCGTATTTGCTTACGTATACAAAAAAATTTTGGATTTGATGTGCCACCGCTAATTGTGTAAAGTGCAAACTTTAAAACAAGCAAATGTATTAGCATCAGAGCTAACAACCTATTTGGTTTTCATTCATTATTTGCAGTCAAATTCCTGGAAGTTATCAAACCCTTCTGCAGTATACTGCCAGAAATTGCAAAGCCCGAGCGCAAGGTATGTACAATTATAATTAGGACATTATATTAACAAATTATTAAGTTATTTTAGCAAAAAAAAGTAGGGAATTATTGCATGTGTAGAATTTGTAGTTAATTTGTGTGCTTTATTTCGTATTTGCTCTCCCAGGCACCAGTGTTGCCAGCGCACGCAATTTTGCTTTCACTTGTCAGTCGAATGCGCCACGCAAACAATTTGTGATTTCGTAGTAGGCAACATAAAATCAGCAAGTTGTCGTTTTTTACATATAATAATAAAACTAAACTAAAATAAAACAGCTTAAATATATTTATTAAATGTAATGTGCATTCTACACTTGGATGGCAATTTTAAAGAGACTTTAAATATGCAGCACTCTATAATAATGTCCTAAAAAGCTTTTTTTTAATTCAATAATACATATAGTGTATTAGTTTAGTAAGTTGTCTGCTTTTTATCCAATTTTTCATTCATAAAACAATAGTTCAGTTCGTTTTACTACTATTCTTATCATATACAAGTACTATTCGTGGACTACTTGTTGCCATACTACTATTTCACACAATTTGACAAACAGTGCATACCGCATACTACGTGGAAACGTCAAACTTCGGGTCGCACGAAGCAAGCACACGACGCTTTGCGACGACAGCTTCGGCTTGTTGTTGACACGACCATATGATGAGCACGATAAGCAAACTTGATTTTTTTTTTTGTTAAAGCATTACACACGTCTACACGTACACACATGTAGGTCAAAATAGCGGTGATGGTTTTAATTAAGTTATTTAATTTATATTTTGCATTTTAAAATGTAATGTCTACATTTATTCGTTTCTTTATTTCGATGAATTAATTTACTTAATAAATTTAATAATAATTCAGCTATTTATATAGTAAATAAAAACTGGGACATGGATAAATTACCAAATAAATTATTTATCGCTTATATTTAATTTATTAATTTTGAAATGTGTTTAATTCTAATCAAAATTAAAATGTAAACAATTTGCATGCAAATAATAATAATTAAATTGTATTTTTACCACTTTATCTTGCTTTACATAAATTAATTGTTTTTTCCATTTTGCAGATTCAATTCAGAGAAAAAGTACTATGGACTGCCATCACACTGTTCATTTTCCTGGTATGCTGTCAGATTCCATTGTTTGGCATCATGAGCTCCGACTCGGCGGATCCCTTCTACTGGATTCGTGTGATCCTCGCCTCGAATCGTGGTACACTTATGGAGTTGGGCATTTCCCCAATTGTGACATCTGGATTGATTATGCAGCTTTTGGCTGGCGCCAAGATCATTGAGGTCGGTGATACGCCCAAGGATCGTGCATTGTTCAATGGTGCCCAGAAGCTATTCGGCATGGTCATTACAATTGGCCAGGCTATTGTCTATGTGATGACTGGCATGTACGGTGATCCATCGGAAATTGGAGCCGGCGTTTGTCTGCTGATTATCATTCAATTGTTTGCTGCCGGTCTCATTGTTCTCCTGCTCGATGAGCTGCTCCAGAAGGGCTATGGACTTGGCTCTGGTATTTCCCTGTTTATTGCGACCAACATTTGTGAGACAATCGTGTGGAAGGCCTTCTCGCCCACCACTGTGACAACCGGACGTGGCACCGAATTCGAAGGCGCTGTGATTGCCCTCTTCCATCTGATGGCCACTCGCAATGACAAAGTGCGCGCCCTGCGTGAGGCATTCTATCGCCAGAATCTGCCCAATCTGATGAACCTGTTGGCCACCATATTGGTGTTTGCCGTTGTTATCTATTTCCAAGGTTTCCGTGTGGATTTGCCCATCAAGAGCGCCCGTTATCGCGGCCAGTACAGCAGCTATCCCATTAAGCTGTTCTACACTTCGAACATTCCCATCATTCTGCAGTCTGCTCTCGTTTCCAACTTGTACGTCATCTCACAGATGTTGGCCGTTAAGTTCCAGGGCAACTTCTTCATTAACTTGCTTGGTGTTTGGGCCGATGTGGGAGGCGGTGGTCCAGCCCGCTCGTATCCCATTGGCGGTCTGTGCTACTATCTGTCGCCGCCGGAAAGCGTCGGTCACATTTTGACCGATCCAATTCACGCGCTGCTCTACATTGTCTTCATGTTGGGCTCCTGTGCATTCTTCTCCAAGACATGGATCGATGTCTCTGGCAGCTCAGCCAAGGATGTAAGTCTGAACATGCGACTCTATTATTGGAATTATTAACTTATTATTATTGATTTTACAGGTTGCCAAGCAGCTGAAGGAACAGCACATGGTGATGCGTGGACATCGCGAGAACTCGATGATTCATGAACTGAATCGTTATATCCCAACGGCTGCTGCATTCGGTGGTCTGTGTATTGGCGCACTGTCCGTTATGGCCGATTTCCTGGGTGCCATCGGATCCGGCACGGGTATCCTGCTGGCTGTGACGATCATCTATCAGTACTTTGAGATTTTCGTTAAGGAACAATCTGAAATGGGTGGCATGGGCACGCTGCTGTTCTAAGCAGTCAACTTTAAACAGAATTACAACAGTAACAGCAATCAATACTTCATCATACTTCTCACATGCCTGCTCGCTGCGTCCTCCCCCTATCGCCCATCATCTAAACAAATTAATTTGTTTCTTTTGTACGGTTCGAAAACTTCCACAATATCGCATAATTTTAAGGCTGTTTATTTGCCGATATGCAGGCTGGGCATTAATAATTATTTGTGTTTAATGCGACAAGAACTTTAATTTGAATAGTGTTTTTTATTAGTTTGTATTCAAATGTGAGACTTTACTGCTTAAGTTCAATATTTCACTGAATTGATTGAATTTCAATGCAATTTATTGTTTTAACTGAGTGTAATAATATAATTTAGATCTTTTGATTACACTTGAAATTATTAAACACGATGAGTACATGAAACGAACATTAAAATCACGCAACATGCATACAAATTGTCATAATAAAACGTAAATTAGATAACATTTTTTAATTCAACAATCGTATTTTATATTAAGTTTACTTTTATACAGTTTCAACTGATAAAAAGCTTTTATAGACGGCAAAATTGATTTAAACTAACGGCAGTTGGGGTAATTTTTTAAATAAAATTATTTTGAAACTGAAAACAATTTAAAATTTATTCAAGCTAGTTTTATTTGGTATGCCTTGCTAAAAAAAAATAAAAATAGCCAGGTTTTCGGCTAATAGCAATTTAAAATTTTTCTAGCAATCAAACTTTCAAAAAAAAAAGTCAGAACTAGCTATAAATTAGCTAAGTTGACAATAGTACTGTCGTGTTTGTGCTTTAAACTATCGATTACACAATCGCGATAGTCTTATTAGTTTTTAATTTTTATCATCGCTACAAACAACATTCGGTATTTCTGCGTTTGCAGAATCTGGTCCCACTTTGTATAGCTGTAAAATGGAAAAATAATCATAAATAAAAATAAGCAATTTGACGCTGTTCAAACAATTTCAAACGCATCACATGCATACACACTAATGCGAATATACGCACAGGCAGGAAAAACAATTTCAATTAGCTGCGGCAAGTGACAATTGTGAGAGAAACGCAAAGTCGAGAAAACAAAAATCATCTGGAGGGAATCAACGAAACTGGAGAGTTGAGTTGCCATGTCAGCTCCACTCACACGAAACGTGCCGTATTTAAAGCAGCAGCTGACTGCGTTGCTGCACAACACGTCGCCGGTGATAACGTTGATCTGTTTGGTGACCACATTTGGCTATTTACTCTCTTTCTCGGAGACTGCAGTGTTGCTGTTAAGTGTGACGCCAGGTTACATTTTGCCAAATGGCAAATTCTGGATATGGACTGCGTTTACGTTCTGCTTCATTGAACTGCATTGGTGGGAAGTGATTGTCGATGTGATCACCGTTGGACTGTGCGGCAAAATGCTGGAGCCCCTTTGGGGACAATATGAAATGTTCAAGTTCTTTGCGCTGAGCAACTTTGGCGTCTCGCTTGTGACGAGTATTTATTATCTGTTATATTTTATGGTCACCAAAAACCCATCCATATTGTTCGATGTACATATCCATGGCCTGGCCGGTTATGTGGCGGGCATTTGTGTCGCCGTGCGACAGATTATGCCCGACCATTTAATCTTCAAGACGCGCTATGGACGTTTAACCAATCGGTGAGTATCGAATATAATTTTAGAGCTTAAATTGGGAACAGCCACAAAGGTGGTTTCGGTTTATGTGCTGATTAAGAGATTTTCATTGTTATACTCTTGGGTATACTCTTGCGGGTAATATAATTCTAACACGATATATGTAAATGTTGCAGACCCCGTAAAGTTGATATGTATATTAACGATTATAAAGAAGAGTCGTTATAATCACGTCCATCTGCATCAATGCACACAGTCTCAGTTTTGAAGCCATCTTATGTATATTATGAATATAGCTGCCATAGGAACGATCGGTCAAAAGTCAACCTTTAGTATGAAGAACTTTGTTGTTTTTGAAGATAACTTAACTAATCTAAATAATCGTGTCATTTTTTCCAGTAATGTGCCACTGACGGTGCTTATCTTTGCTATCATCGGCTGGGCCATTGGCATGCTGGACGGCACATATCCGGCCATGTTTGCCTCCGGTACCATAGTCTCATGGATCTATTTGCGATTCTATCAACACCATCCGAATGGACGCGGAGATAGCTCGGAGAGCTTTACATTTGCTAGCTTCTTTCCGAATGTGACACAACGATTTATCAGCATAATAGTGAATCCCATATATAATTGCTGTTTGCGCGTGGGCGTGGTGAAAACGCCCACACCGTTGCGCACAATATCAACGGCGAGCTTAACATCTGTCTCTGTGCAAATGCCAGGCGTGGATCCGCACGATATTGAGCGTAGACGGTATGTACACGTAATTTATGTATTTATATTTACAAAATTATTAATCATTTGTTTATTATTTTAAAATATACAGACAAATTGCTCTAAAGGCACTTAGCGAACGACTTAAGGCCACGGACTCAACGCGACATGCACAGTTGCCAAAATCCTTTCCACAGCAGCAACAGCAGCAGCAACAACATCATCATCATCAGCAGCAGCACAAGCATCATAGTCATAATCATGGCTCTGGCCACAGTCACAGTGGCCACAGTCACAGCCATGGAGCTGGACACAGTCACAGCCATGGAGCTGGAGCGGCGCAGGCACCGCAACCAGATTTTGTGAAGCCAAGCAGCAGCAACGTAGCAGCACAGCAATTGCCGATCACATCGGCACGGTCCGAGCCACGTATGATCAGCACGATGAGCACAATTGCAATACCGATGCCTGCGCCACCGCCCAAAGACGATGCTGTTGCTAAAGGAGATGTGGCTACGCTAATTGATTTGCACGACGAGTCAGCCTAGAATGTGTTTATTTTTAAAGTAAATTGAATATTTTTTTGGATATTTAAATGATCTGCTGATGATTATTTGTGTATAACTGCAACAAGTGCGTTCTTAACTGTATTTAACGTATTTGTGTGTGTCTACGTCTGCTTAATATAAAAGAAACGTGTAGTTTTCTAATTGCTTGCAGTTTTGAAAGCTAAACAAGAAACCTTCCATCAAAATAGCGCCTATGGTAGTACATACTTACATACATATATACACGCATACTTTTTGTTGTAGTCTTTACATGTATTGAAAAAATGCTTTATTTAGTTTATAACATTACTGTAAATATATTTAAAAGCCCAAACAAACTCAATCTTGCATTTTATCTCTTTTGTGATCGGCATGCTGCTCACACAAATTTAAATTCAGTTAGAAGAGATATTTGTCCCAAAAGTTCTATATTATCGATACGAAGCCTTGAATACAAACTGACGCGCAATTTGAATTCAATTATACAATTGTTAATTTAACAATAAGATTATAATTAATTACACAATTTGAATTATAAATAACATTCAAAATAGGTCATTATTTTGAATGTTTGTCATCCTAAGGTGTCTGTATGTTTTTCGAAACAAAGAAATAAACACCTCGATGTTCCGGCTTAAAAATTTCTTCAACAATGTTAAAAATTCTAGCTTCAAAATTAAGAATAATAAAAAAAGAGTTTTTGGAAATTGCACTATTTTTTAATATTCATCTTTTATTGAAAGGTTGCCAGACGTTTTTGATATTTTTTCTGGGATTCAAGGTTGCCACATCGATTTAAAATTCTTGTTCTTATGCTGTTTAATCGAACTTACATACATATACACATCAGTGTTGCCAACTCATCATATTAAAATAGCTAGAAAACGCTGGGAAATCTAGAAGAAAGCCAGATGAAAAGTTTTTATACTACTTAGGTTGACTTTATATTATATATATTATATTAAAACTATATACAACAGTAATCTAGTAGTAATCTTTTGAAATATTTCTAATAGTTCTTTTAACATAAAAAAAGCTAGAGCGCGATTGACATTCGAAAAATTCCAGATGTGGCGGAAAAAAGCTGACTTCGCAGCACTGATACACATTCAATTGGATTCGCAAAGTTGTTGTTAGGCCCGTCGTGTTCTCGGTGTATTTTAAGGTTTATTTTGGGTGCTTGACACTTGTTTTAAAGTATTATACAGTAAAGTACGTTGACGAACGTCAGTCGCGCCATATGTGAATAGAAGATGTTGCCTTAAATACGCCATAAACAAGTGCCTGCACTGTGAAAATCTGGAGATGCATAACGGGTGCCTTTGTAGGTTACAATCAGAAATGGGTCACAATAACAACAACAACCACTGTGCGCAACAACGCCTGCTTCGAAATGGTAAGTTCAAACTTCTGATAAGATGGGCACACATCACGAAAAGCATAACTCACAGTATAAAAAGAAACATGAAAAAGATTAGGCGATTGTAGCGGAAAAAGTACTTGGCGGGCGGGTCCCTGACCACATATAAACAAACTCTTGTTATCGTCACACAGCAGACACACACATACATTGCTTTTCGTGTGTGTGTATATTTGTTCCGTTTTTGGCGTTGTCGGTGTGTGTGTGCGTTGGCGTTTGCATGTGTGGGTTTTGCGGTTTTTATTGCCTACGTGTAATGCAGTCGATATTAGCGTCAGCGTCAGCGTCGCTGCGTGGCAAAAGCAATACTCAAATAACATGCAAAACCGGCCTCTGATCGACTCGACTGTGTTTTTGACAATTCTTTTGTGGATTTACGTAAATGCCATAATATTTGAACTCGTAATTATAGTCAACAAACAAGTTTCACACTCAACGAAACTTGTTTTCATCAGGAACTGGAACTGGGCTAATTCTAGATCCGCCCTCAAGGGTGTACGCAGGTATGGGCAGGGGAAGTCAGCTGCCCCCTCCCTCCCCAGATCCTTGAAAATAAGGAAAATTTATAGAAAATTATTATGTATCTTAAAAATTTTAAAGCATAATGGATACAAAAAATTAGATTTAGAATATGAGATATATAATTGCCATATTGAAGCGTCGTTTAATATATTACTTATTAAAAAATGAAGAGTCGGCTGAGAGATTAACATATCAGCAAACGAGCTTGATGTGAAGTGAATGGTTTAGTTCAGATTGTTATACTTGGGCTTTATTTAAAATTAATAAATACTACGAAGACGGCAAGAAGCATGTTGCAATAAGAGCCATAATTCAACCACTGCAATATGTTTAATTTTTTATGGAATGCAAGATATGTAAAAGCAAATAACAGAATTTTATTTTATTTGATTTGCGATCTTCAATTTATTTTCAAATTTAAAAGTAGATCTTTTTTCTACCAATACAATACCAATACAAAAAAAACTTAAATATATAATATAATTTCAAAAAATGTCTATGCTCCCCTTAAAGTTCATCCAAGGTACGCCCTTGTCTGCCCTAAAGCATTTCTGGTTCTTTGTTTAGTTGCAACAACGGTTACTTTACTTTCACTGGCGCAAATGTTCATGGCCGTTTGGTTTTTGCATTTGCAATACGTCTGGTTTCTTCCATGGCAATACATTCGAATACAGCTGCACCCAAATAAAATTGCAGCTCTATACGATAGATCGTTTTTGAAAAACTCGGGTCAAACGTAATCTTATTGAAATAATTGTAGTATTGAAAATTCTATTTTCGATCGATCAATCAGTTTTGCTTGATAGGAAATCTTATAGGGTAAAGTTTAATTAATTTTAGTATTGAAAATTCTAATTTCGATAGATCAATGAGTTTTGATTGATAGGAAATCTTATTTAAACAGAAAGTTTAATTAATTCCTTCAGTCTCTACACATTATACACATACATGCATATGTACATATAAGAATTGTATCCATTTTAGAAGAGCATGTTATCAAACTTTTAAATTATTTTGCGCAACAGTTATAACTGAAATTCGAATCCGTTTTAAATTTTTTGAAATTTATAAATATACACAAAATTATAAATATTTGTTTTTTTTTATATGCAAAAATGTATTTTCATCTGACTAATTGTGAATTACGGAAATATTGTATTAAATTACGTTATTTTTTCCGCGATCTTAATTAAATTTTGCTGTAGTTGCACATGCATACATTATGTTTATGTTTGAAATATTAAATATTTCAATTTAGTAATTTCTTTAATATACCTACATCAATAAACGAGCCTATCTGTAGAACATTCTAATTTTATTTTCATATTTTCGTTAATCACAACTTATCATAATATTGCATGTGTGAGTGTGTATCTGTGCTCTATATTAGGTACTAAACAGAAACCACGTTAATATATTATATTATGCGCCTGCAAACACGTCAACACACACACACATACAATTAAAAGAAGCACACACACACACTTGTGCATAAAATATCCAAGCTTGTTTACACACATGCGCGCCTGCCATTCAACAGAGAGACGGCGGCGTCAACGTCAGCGTCGACGTCGACGGACAGCTCCACATTTTGTGAGCAAGAAAGAAAAACCGTTGAGGGCGATCGATTGGCGCTCAGTTGCGGATTGGTAACCACGTACAACGAACGGTTCGTGTCTCTGTTAGCCTCTATCTTTATTTTTCTCTTTCTCGTTTTGTTATTATCAAACAAATTTATCGCGCTAAACAAATACGAATAAATAAATAGGAATGTCTTACAAAAAAAAGAAAACAACGTAACAAGAGAGGCAGCAAAATAGTACACACTACTTCATTAACAAAATAAACATTATTTGCCAGCTAATTGCCACTGACTCCTCTCTCTCTGTTTCTCTCTCTCTCTCTCTCTCTCTCTCTCTCTCTCTCTCTCTCGCTCTCTGTCTGTTTCTTTGTTGCTGCTTTCTTTTGCACTATTGCAACAGCAATTAAATCAACGCCAACAATGACAGATCACCTGATGCTGCAGACACGTCTTGCCCAGGTGGGCCAGGAGCATTTACTCAAGTTTTGGCCAGAACTCACATCGGACGAACGCGTCGCTCTGGTGCGTGACATAGATGAGCTCAATTTGGATGAGATTAAATTGTATTTCGATCGTGCGACAATTTCAATGAACGAGAACGGCATCAAATTGGATGATCGTCTGCAGCCCATACCTGATGACCAAATCCTGTCGATAGCCCGCACCAATGAGGACAAACTGAACTCGTACCGGGAGGAGGGATTACAACAAATAAGCAAAGGCCATGTCGCTGTGCTGCTAATGGCAGGTGGACAAGGTGAGTTCCTAACTCAAAACAAACATTTTTATTGCTATTCTATTCAATTATTATTATCAAACTGTCGGAAATTGGATAGATTAATGGGCAGTCCCCCGGATTTACGTAGATTATGATTATTGTAGATTGTATATGCATTTATAAGGTTATTTTTTAAGGCGATTCTTTTATGATTCATGATTCATTAGCCTTATCTACTGAAATAAAATTCAGGAGAAATTCAACAAACTACAATATAAATTAAATTAATACTGTTTAATGCTAGAAAGTTTCAAAATATTTTTTTTCCAAATTTTTTTTTCAATATTTTTTATTTCCTATTTAATTAGTATCTCAAAGTTTTTCGTAATCTTGTTTTTTATAGTTTTTTTTTTTTAAATTATAAATTCTTATTTTAAAAGTTATTGATACTCCTTACAAAATTTCTTTTTAAATTTATTCTTTCTTATAGAATTGACATCTCAAAGTTTTCGTTTCATTTTATATTTTTTTATCATTTGGAAAATTATAATCAAAAGTTCGCTTGATAAAAATCTGTTATTTGCCTTTACAACCTAACATATGTTAGATAAAGACAAACTACAGAAAGACTGTTTTTGTTTTCATGTTATTGCAGATATTTTTTGAGATATTTTTAATTTATTTTTAACAATTTCTGCTCGCAATTGCCTTGAGATGCAATGAAGAAAATGTAAAAAAATATATATATAAATTTTAGCATTAGCAAAGACAACAATAATAATGCAGACTGTAACTCTGTATATGTATGTGTGTGTGTATAAAAAGCTAATTAACTTGATATGAAAATGCTCCATCAAATTCACACACACAAACTCACACACACGTGTGTACAAACACAGACACGTATGCGCTTAAACAGCTGCCCACTTGTTGTTGTTGTTTGTTGTTTGTAATTTGTAATTCAGTGTGCAAGACACGCCAACAACAGTATAAAGCAATAACAATTTAAGCC
This sequence comes from Drosophila kuntzei, assembly GCA_035042165.1. Classification (NCBI taxonomy): domain Eukaryota; kingdom Metazoa; phylum Arthropoda; class Insecta; order Diptera; family Drosophilidae; genus Drosophila; species Drosophila kuntzei. The sequence goes on from JAWNLU010001042.1 coordinate 26,212, forward strand.
ATTCTTATGGGCAGCCAGTCCCATTCCCAGTCTTTGTTGTTGCCTTTCTTTTTTGTGTTTGCTGAATTCAAGCTCTGTTTTTTTTTTCAACTTGCGCGCGGCATTTGACATTTCCCGTTTTATTGTTTTTGCCTTGCAGCAAACGAAATCACGTAATTGCCTTAAAGAAAAGTCAACATCAAAAATAAATAACGTGTCTCTTGGCATTTGGTTGGATAAACGTAATATCGTATTACTGCAACGTAAAGTAACTGAATAACGGGGAAAATTGTAGGCGGTTGCATCGCGTTGCCAACTGCCGCTTAATATATTGTATATCGATAACAATTCCATACGTTCTTCGTACTGTTGCTGTAGCTGCCAAAAGAAAAAAAACTGAACAAAAGGCAGACACTAATTAAAAACCGAATAACCGGTAGTGTATAACTGACCTTATGACAGGTTTAAATGTTAAATAGCTACAAGACTTGCAAACAAAAAGAAGAAAAAATCAACGGTTATTGAAAGCGAAACCATAATCAAAAGATATAAAAGAAACAAGTTTTTAAGGTCAACCGGCTGGGAGCACAGCAAGCAAAGATAATAGTCGCACAAAGAGTGGATATTTTAGCATGAGATCAGATCTTTTGAATAATGTTTTTTATTTTATACCTTCCTCTCGTTGCATTGTCAAGTTTTTAATGTACCCAAGGCAGTAATAATGTACCAGTTTTGTTGCAAATGTACCAAATGTGACGGCCATGATAATTTAAAAAGTGTGACCATGCTATGTAGTCAATCGATCAATTTATCGATATGTATAACGCGCGATGAGAATATTAATCTGTTTTATTTAAAATAATAAACTTGTATGTATTTATTCAAATTTCGCAAATTCTTTGCAGGCACACGACTGGGCTTCGACCAACCCAAGGGCATGTACGATGTTGGCCTACAATCTCACAAAACGCTTTTTCGCATACAGGCGGAGCGCATCCTGAAGCTGGAGCAATTGGCCAAGGAGCTGACCGGCAAACGGGGTCACATTGTCTGGTACATTATGACATCGGAGCACACAAAGCAGCCGACACTTGAGTATTTTGAGGCCAACAATTACTTTGGCCTGCAGGAGGAGAATGTGATGCTGTTTGAACAGGGCTCGTTGCCGTGCTTCGACTACGATGGACGCATCATACTGGACGAGAAGCATCGTGTGTCACGTTCTCCGGATGGCAATGGTGGCATCTATCGTGCCATGCAGGTCGCTGGCATCCTGGATGATATGCAGCAACGGGGTGTGCTCTATTTGCATGCCCACAGCGTTGACAACATTCTGATCAAGGTGGCTGATCCCGTATTCATTGGCTACTGTGTCCAGGAGAAGGCTGACTGTGCGGCCAAGGTGGTGGAGAAAGCGTCACCCAATGAGGCTGTCGGTGTGGTTGCCATGGTGGATGGCAAGTACCAGGTTGTCGAGTACAGTGAGATCTCTGCCAAGACCGCCGAAATGCGCAACTCGGACGGACGTCTAACATTCAATGCTGGCAATATATGCAATCACTACTTTACCGCCGATTTTCTACACAAGATTGGCAAGACTTATGAGCGCGAGCTGAAGCTGCATGTGGCCAAGAAGAAGATTCCATTTGTGGACAATGCTGGGAAACGTTTGACGCCGGACAAACCCAACGGCATCAAGATTGAAAAGTTTGTCTTTGATGTCTTTGAGTTTGCCGAAAAGTTTGTGGCCATGGAGGTGCCACGTGACGAGGAGTTCAGTGCGCTTAAGAACGCCGATTCCGCTGGCAAGGATTGCCCCAGCACAGCCCGTGCCGATCTCCATCGGTTGCATCGTAAATATATTGAAAATGCCGGCGGCTTGGTGCACGGTGATGTCTGTGAGATCTCACCGTTTGTCAGCTACGCCGGAGAGAATCTCACCCAGCTGGTCGAGGGCAAATCCTTCAGCAGTCCCGTTTATCTGCGCGATTCCATCCAAGGACATTTGTAGACCCCTTACATACATACATATACATATATATGTACATATAGACTGATGAATGTGGATAGTTTTCTGTATAAAAGATTTGATTCAATTTCAATTACAATAATAATAATTAAGGCATGAAAAGCATGAAAATTCCATAGTTTTCAGTACTTAAGCGCAACGTATCTATAAATGTGTTGCCCAAATTATGTTTTGTCTATCGTTTAACTTCTTAATCTTTGTGCAATCGTTATGTGAATATATATGCTTATATCAAATATAATATATTCATATTTTAATATATTGTAAAATACAATTTCAATAATTCGTTTCTTTTATTTACAAGTGGGATAGAATTTTTTTAAGATTAGCATTTTCAATCAAATCAAATTAAGGTTATTTTTCCTTCTGAATTTAATGACTTTAATTCCAATATTTTAAGTTAAGAACCAGTTGTTTAAAGTTTTGTTTTTAAATTACGGTCTTAAGCAATTCGTTTTCAAAAAACCCGGAAATTAGTACAATTTATGAAAATTTAAAAGTAATTAATTACGAATTAAACAAATAAATTAACAATAATTAATATTTGAGCTTTTTGTTATGTAATTACTTTTATTAATTACAAATAATTTAGATTGATAAAATAGAAATAATAATTATCTGTGGAGTAATTGAAATGACTGACAAAATTTATTGTTTATCATGTTCAGTTTATTCATTTTTTTTCGATTATAATTTTATCTTTTAACTAGAAAATCGAACACTGTAGCTACATAAAAAAATTATTAAGATCTAGAGCAATCGGTTTAAAAAGTCGATAACATTTAATATTTGACTTAAAATTATTAAAGGAGGAGTTGAGTCTTGTGTATGATTCCCACAAATTTGAACAAGAAATCAACCACATCGTATATTGAAATTGGATCAGTATATTACAATTTCATATACACATAAAAACAAATAGTTCAAATAGTTGTCTCTCCTTTTTTTGTAATTATTTAATAATATACTTCATGGATGGCACAACTTCTTCAATCCATTCTATGCTAATCTCAGTCACCTGACGCAGAAAATTGTGCTCCGTTTTAACCATTTCGGTGAAGAGGATGCATTGTGGCTTGTATTTGCCATGGAGGACACTGGAAGGATGGATTTTGGCTTTGACACGTCCACTCAGAGTCAAGTAGTGTCCCTCCTTTTGCAGCATTGCAATATTATCGAATAGACCCGTCAACAGGCATTTCTTGACAGCATCCGAGTTATCGCCACAGCTGTTGGAGGCCAGACCAACTCTGGTGCTAATCTCCGCCAGCTGATTTCGAACATTGCGGGCATAAGTTAGATTTCTAATGTTGAGAAAATTATCGTGGCACCAGATCTTTGGCTTTTCGGTTTTCTGAAAGGTCGTAAAGACATTGAGTAGCGTCAGATGATCACCATGTTTGGACTGGAACTTGGCATGGGCCAATGCCGCCAGTTCGCTCTTGTCGGCATGTCCTATGAATACATTATCGCTGGACAACGCCGCCACCAAGCTAAGCATTTCCTCCATGCATCCAAAAGTTGGCGCCGAGAGTAACAATTTGGCATATCTGGGATCTAGGGGAAACTGTGCCATTAAACGTCCAGAGCTGGTAATGCTGGGCACCGTTGCGGATTTGATGGCGCCCAATTGCTCCAATGCCTTGTATGCGGCCTGGACACCTTCCTGCTGCGGTGGATCAATGAAATCAAAGCTGGTGCAATCAATGCCCAGCGCAAGCAGCTGTAACACCGTTGAGGTCAGATTGGCACGTAGGATTTCTGGCTGTGCGGCGATGCGAAAGAATTCCATACTATTTTTCGTATAGGTGCGATAGCATTTTCCAGGCGCATCGCGACCAGCGCGTCCGCTTCTTTGCCATGCTTGGGCCTGAGAGATGCGTACGGTTTTCAAAATATCCAGGCCAGAGCTGGGATTAAATGATTTCTCCTTGACATAGCCACAGTCAATCACACAACGTATGCCCGGTATGGTGATTGATGTCTCCGCAATGTTTGTGGCCAAAACAATTTTCCGGGTATTTGCCGGCACCGGAAGAAAGCATTCCAGTTGCTTCCCCTGAGCCAACTGAGCGTATAGTGTGAAGACGCGTACATCGGAGGGTCCCGAATTGTTAATCCTCGCCAGCTGACGGATTTGTTGAGCGAGTGCTTCGATTTCCTCCTGGCCGGTGAGAAAGATGAGCACATCATGATTGATGGGCTCGTGGCGATGTATATCAAAGAGTGTGACAAGAGCTGCGTGTATATAATCGTCCTGGGGCTCCTTGGCATGCATGACGCGCACGGGATGAGTGCGTCCCTCCAGGTACATGCCTTTGACATTGAAATAACTGCCAAAATGATCAATGTCCATGGTGGCCGAGGTAATAATGATCTTCAATTTGGGCATTTTGTGTTTCCTACGCTCCTGTTGCGCCTCCTTCACAATGCCAAAGAGGACATCCGCATTCACCGTCCGCTCGTGCGCCTCATCCAGCATAATTGCCGCATATTTGCGCAACAAACGATCTCCGATTGCCTCGCGCAACAGAATACCATCAGTTAAATAGCGTATCCGTGTGCGTTCCGTTGTCGTATCCTCGAAACGTACTGTATAGCCGACCGTCTCACCAATGTTGCTCGACAATTCCTGTGCCACACGCTTCGCTATCGTGATGGCCGCCACGCGACGTGGTTGTGTAATCCCAATGATGCCATTGCTCGCATATCCAGCTTGCAAAAGGAACTGCGGTATTTGCGTCGTCTTGCCGGAACCAGTTTCCCCCATTATCAATAGCGTGTCATTCGTTTCCACCTCCTTCAGGATGCGCTGTCGACAATTATAAACGGGAAGCGCCTTTCGATCCTGGTCAATGCTGTTCTTCTTATTGGCCAACACATTGTTTTTGTAGCCCGTTTGTTGTTGCTTTGGCGGCGTGTAATTTGGCTTTTTAATCGAGTTTTGCTCTTTCATCGGCTCTATTTTACGTTTCACTGGGAATACCGAGGCCAATCCCGAGTTCCCATTGCTGTTTATCATATATTTCGACTCCATGCTGCGCAGTTTGTTCTACAACAAATCAAAAGTTTAGTTGCAAATTGTGTAAACACTCTATATATTTGTACAAGAGTATCTTGCTGTTTGTGCTGCAATTTAAAACACTTACTCGGACATGCGCCGCATAAAATACACTTTATTTATCTCGAGGTAAATATTGCTCGTCTCTTTACAAAAAAAGAAAACACACACAGGTGGGGCAGAAGTCCCACGCTTTGTAGAGTAGTGACCGAGTTGCCACCCATAAAAAAATACGTCTGGCAACGCTTTTCACCAAAAGTGCCAGTGCTTTTTCCAAAAGGGGTCTTTTCATTAAACACCTTCATTTTATCTATTTTCAAATTAAAAATTTTCTTCAAAAATCTTAATTTTATTCAAAATGAGAGCTCAAAATTAGCTAAAATTTAAATTGCGCTCCGGAATCTCCATAAAGGAACAAGTGAACATGTTCATGGGAGCGAAACCAGCAACGATTAAATACTTGTCTGCGTTTATTGCTGAATGCCAAATTAGAAAACAGCTGTTTTCGTTTTTTCATCGGTGCGTATTTTTCACAACACATTTTCCTTTGCAATATTTTTCACACATTCTGCCAATTGTAGTTTGAAAATAAACAAGGAAAATGGTTGCCGGCGGCTCATCAGATACGGGTGGCGTAAAGCCCATGGCCATTGCGGGCCGCATGGTGCGAGAACGCGAGCGTTTAATTGGCATGACACCCGATGAACGTGCCTGGCGCAAACAGTGGCTGAAAGATCAGGAACTGCACCATGGACCACGCAAAGTGCCTGCCCTAGAGCTGGAGCTCAACAATCCCATCAAGCGCATATACCGTGCCCCATTGGATACAATTACCAAGGTTCTAACACCGGCGCTGGTGAGTTCCATTGCGTCATTATGTAATCAACAAAATGTTTTAATTTGTTTGTTGCGGCATTTAAGGGTTTCCAACGCGCCTTCACAATACGTTATTGGACCGGCAAGGCGCTGATTGCATTGACTGGCATTTATGCTGCTGCCTACTATTTCAAATACAATCAAAACGTAAGTAAACGCAATCATGGTGGAAGAATTCACAAGGTGACACAGTCCCTGGTGACTTCACTTCACTTTGGACAACCTTATGCAAGTTCATCATGGTAGATACGCAACCTTGTTAATAAGTTCACCATGATCGAAATCATTTATTATATCACCATCTTCACTCATCCTCTGATTGATTGCAGGATTGGACTCGCAAGGGCGGCTGGCGTGTGATTTCTTCGCGTAAAGCTTGTGTGCCCGGCGACGAAGGTTTTCCCCGTGTTTCCGATCGTACGGCGCCCTCGGACTACGCGGCGCGTGGCTTCAAGCAGTCGCCCATATAAACTGTGGAACACTCAGAGGCTGGCAAACGCATCCGTGCTTTTCTTAAGTTTCAAACGTATATATTAATGTTAGCAAAACGAAATCGTAATAAACATGGAACACAAAACAGTCGTAAGTGAATTTGCTGTGTATTTTGTCATGGCTGCGCAACAATTTTCTGCTGCGTTTGGCATAATTTTTTTTATTTTTATTTCATTTTGCACTATTTATAAGCTGTTTAAGCATTTTTCCATAGCAAGTGCAGCTGTGCTCATTTTATATGATTATTGTGATTTTCGAGTTTTAGAGAGTTAGATCACAAAGTGCGCTATATTTTCGTCACGTCCAATTCGCTAAGTTTTATATGTTGTCATAAACATTTTCAAATACACGCGCCTTAAACGGGATTAATTAATCGAAACAGATAACTTTTAATCAATATATATTTTATTTAAGAGTGTTACCAGACTATTTCTTAATTAGTAATTAAAAACGGAAGCATGCTCGTATTTTACTTCTGTGCTGACAGTTTTAACATAAAACTGCATTGAAAAATTACGTGATTTTAATATAAAGTTAATAGTGCTATCTTATGTAGATTTAACATAAGAAACTTGTCTATTTAAATTGGCCCGCTGGTTTTGTCATTCATTTTACGTGGACAATGTTTACATTTTTCGCAGTGAATGTCAGTTTGACAATGTGATTGAAAAACCATCGCTTGAGGTTGACTGCACTGGCAGCTATCGATCATCTCTAGTAAAATGCTCTTTGTTATAAAACGATAACGATAAAGAGAGAAAACAACGCTCTCTCCGTGTGACAGCGACAGCGCAGCTCACTTTAATTTTTCTGAAACTGAAAAAAGGTTTGATGGTGTCCCTAAATTAGTGAATCAAATTGCACCAAACTCACACACACAGACTCCCAGGCGTACAACAATTTGACCGCACTTGGCCTTGACTTGTCTGTGTGCCGGTGTGGCAAAGGCATAAGGTAAAAAAGCAGGCGACAAATACTTAACCCGGAGAGTTGCTGTGTGTGTGTGTGCAATTTATTTTTTCATCCGCGTGGAGCGCAGCGGGGAATTAAAACACACTTTTTGCTGGCCCGATCCATTGTGCGCGTGGCTCGCTGACAGGTATATATACATACATCAAACGCAACATCTCACCTAACCAACCCCCAATGCAACAACATCATCGTCAACAACAAGAGCAAGAACAACTCGGGCATCGAAAGTCTTCATCCGGAACAGGTGAGTGGGCAATTCTCCACTTGGCAAGTTCAAAGCTCCGTATTAGCGGCTCCAGTTTTGGCTACGTTCATTTTTTTTGTTTTTGCAATTCCATCACATGCGATGCCGTTGCTTTTTGGTTTTGGTTAATTTTTTCTTCTTTTTTTTTTTTTTGCCCTTGCCTTGTGTTCTACGAAAAATGTAGTCTCAGTCGGCGCCGAAGTTGACGTCGCTGTCAACGTCGTCTATGCTGTTGCTCTCTCGCTCCCAAAGTGCGCACTCAACTCAGCTGTCACTTTGTGAGAGAGCCTGACGTCGACGTTGCTTCCCGCGCGCGGGAAATTCGCAACTTTGTTCATTCATAACTCCCACAATTTTACAACGATTTTTGCACACTTAATTAAATTAGATTCTGTGTGTTTTCACCTCTCCATTGCATATAGATATGCATATAGTTTCATTTAGAAAAACGTCTCTGCGGGCCATTAAAGTTGGTGCCAAAACGTCAAGTTTTGAGGCGCGCAAACAACAAAGTTGTTGCTGTTTGTTTGTGTTGTGAGCGGCGTTGCCAGCAGGTCGTCAGTTTTTATGTGTACAAAGTCTGCAAATGTAAACATGCATTGAATTGACCTAAATTCTTGGTTATTGTGTTAGTTTGCAATAAGTTTGCATATATTTAGTTGAACGATTGAACTTTTATCGGAATGTGGGGCATCTTGGAGTTGTGGAATGAGTTTACTTATGTTTTTGTAGTTTACAAAAAATGCATTTGTGTCGCTTTTGAATTTTTTGCAATATGCTTACAACCTGCACTGCTGGCATGTCTAAAAACGTTAAATTTGAATTTTGGTTCAGCATAATTTGATAATCTTTCTTTGCCCAGGTGGCAGCATCAACAGCTGTAGCGCGCGCAACGCCCGTTAAATGAGCGCCACATACCAGCTGTTTTGACTCATACACACGCAAACACACACAGGTCAACTGCCTGCTTGGCGGTCTACCAGGAGCGTCGCTTTCGTCAGCTTCATTCAATAAAATAACCCCAGCTCCTTCACCATTGAGGAGGGGACTCGTGGCCCCAACTTAATGTTCCTGCCACACGCATTCGCAGTCAACAGCTTTGCATTCTCGACTCTGCGTGGCTTTTTTTTCGCGCGGGAGATGCTCTCTCTCTCGCTCTCTGCCTCTACCTCTCCATCTCCGCTGCTTCTCTCGATGTCTATGTATGTTGCTCTCTGATCGCTTGGCGCTCTTGTTAAATGTCAGTTGGTCTACCAACAACAACTACAAGTTGCCCGTGTGGTTGTTGCATTTTTTTTGGCGCTGGATCTGCTTGCTTTGGCGCGTTTCACTTGCACATACATACTACAATAGCACTGGCTGCTTTGCTCGCCGACCGACCACCAGTCGTCTCTGCTGCTGTCAACGCTAACGTCGCTGTCTCAGTCGCTGCTACTGTCGACGTTGGCTCTCTCGCTGCCCGAGTCGTCATTGCCTTACCACCAATTCTTTTTGATCACTGCTCAGCTGCTGCTTGGTGAAGTGAAGTTCGTGGCCGGCGTGTGACGACGTATAACAATTTTTTCAAGTGCAAATAAAATTCAATTTCCAAATGTAATTTTAATCGATTAATATGCGTACAAATTAGCCTCAAATTGTGCTTAGTTAAAACTACATTTCAAAAGGTAAAAACTACGCCCCAATGTCGCAAAATATGATGTGTAAAGTAAAAAAAAATTTACGCGTGTGACAAGTGTGGGATAGAGACTGCCGCTAATGTGCGAGTCTCTTTCATACCTATGTGTATGTGTGCTGGTGTGCGTGAGTGTGGTGTGTGTGTGTGTGTGCTGGTGTGCGAGTGTGTCGTCGTGTCTTTGCATTTTTTGCTACAAATACAACAAGTCCCCACATAAAAAAGTTGAGAAGAAAACAGGAACGTTTGCCAAATTGTTCTTATTCGAAATGTTTGCACGTTGCTAACTAACCCGAGTGTACATATGAACCGACCGTTACATTCCAATTGGAACACACACGATCAATGCAAGTGGATGGACATGATAAGCAAGAGTGCAGTTACCAATTGGATGGGGGATGTATGTATTGCCAATTAGAATCCAAGCGGCATCCCTAGAAAAGGAATCCCAAGGAACTGAACCCTTTTTAACTGAAAGTTCAGTGAACTATTGTTGGTAATTAATGTTGGGAATGCTATTACATATGCAGATTGCGCCAAGGTTCAGTTGACCCAGTTGGATTGCTAACGTAAACGTAAATATACAAATTTCAGCTCTGCAGCTCTTCATTTATTCAGTTATTCTTTTGGGCATTTCGCCTACACATGAACCGGCACTTTCTAATCGATTCGCATGCTTTATGGTGTCCCGCCCGATTGCACTTTTTCCCGCCAACGGAATAGATTTTGGGCGGTAAAACAAAAATGCGCCAACCAAACGCCCAATTCGCGCCACTTTACTTATGTTCTCTCCATTTTTTCCCCACGACCAATGACACACACACACACATACACATGGAGAGAGAAACCCATAGAGAGCTGTGTGCGCTCCCCGATTGAGCGGGGTACATTTTGCTCTCTCATGCACACGCACACAACGAAAGGCACTCTTCCGTTTTGTTCCAATCAGAATAACGAGAAGAATGAAGCGTCGCTGTCGTCGTTGGCGTTGGCGTTCACGTTCTCCGTCGACGTTGGCGCAATTCTCAGCGTCCACTTTTTCTTTCACCATTCTCGGCAACAAAAACAACAAACAAAAACTTTTTAGTACATGCTACGTACATACGCTGCCTTTGCCATCGACGCTGACGTTGACGTTAACGTCGACTGCGCTGTGCTTTTGAGATATGCGCCGACGTGAAAAGTTCAAAGCAAAAAAAAAAAAAACATTGAGTCGAGTCGAACCTTTTGAAAACTTGACGAAAACGAAGCAAACGCGCAAAGCAAAAGAAAAAAGAACGAACAGAAAAAAAAATGAGTAAGAGACAAACGCGCCGCATGTAGAGACATAAAGCAAGCAACTGAATTATGTCAAAAGTGGCGCAAAATCTTTTGGTAGTACGTGGAACTACCAAATAGAGTCGGGGCCGGAGTGGGGAGGCGTACATAGAGGCATAGCTGTGGGGTTTAATCTTTCGACCACCGGCTTCGGCTTTAGCTTCGCTTGGGGTTCATTGATATTTCTCTATGTGTATGCGTGCGTGTGTATGTGTGTGTTTTAGCAGTTGGTTTTTGCTATTGCTTCTTTTTCTTTCTTGTTTCAATTTACCTGCTACAATTTGTTCATTTTTTTGCGACTTTCTTTTTTTTTTTTTTGTTCGTTTATTTTATTTTATTTTTGTGTATGTATTTTGCGCTCTTTTGCATTTTTTGTTGTGACTGTTTTCTGTTTTGTAGCTTTTTGCGTCTTGCTTTTATAATTTGACGTTTTCTTCATGTTTTTGTTGTTGTTTCATTTTTGCAAAAATACTTGTTTTTTTTTTGCTTTTGTTCATTACTATATAGGCATTATTTTGTATATATGGGGGGTCTGTGCCAAACTGGCTATAAATGTTGCTTATAGTGGGGGGGAAGAGGAAAAAGAGATATGAAGGTTGTGTCATCAGCTTGTAATACAAAGATACATGTGTTTTTCTTTGTATCTTCTGCAAAGATCAGCATTTGTGGGGGGTACAGGTAGTTTTTCTTTCCTTTTTTTGGGGGTCTTTAGACTTAGAAAACATTAGGCCTAAATGTTATAGAAGGCCATAAAAATCTGTAGTCAAGAGACTATGAAAATACAAGTACTTTCTATTATAATTGCTATGTTTATACGTTGATATTCATGAGATATTTATTTAAATTTTTGTACATTATAAATTTATGTTTTTCGAACTTTTTTATGCTTATTAAATTATTTAAAATTGTATTTGCTTTTTTAAAGCCGTTTTAAAGCTATAAATATTGAAATCTATATATTTTCCCAAAGTTCTTGGCATTTACTTTTGAAAATACAATTTCCATATTTACACTCCTTTAATGTTGTTTCTTTAATCACTTTAATAGCCTTTAAATGGATCCTAATTTCTTACCTTGTGTATTTATGTATTTGATATGCAGATACTTTCCAACACAGTTTTGCTATTTACCTAACACTTGTTGTGTGTGTTGCTCAAGTGATGCGGCATAAAATCAAAAGGAAATATTTTCACATATTAAACCCATTTGTTATATTTTCAAGATCACCTGCCCATTTTTGGCCTAAAGAGAATTCCAAGTAAAAATATTTCTCAATTATAGAGAGAGACTGGTTTTGGTTTATAAAATATAATATTATAGGTTTGAATAGGGCTGCCAACATCGTGACTATCTCATATATCGAAAAGCATTTTTCATTGTCTGACGACGGTTTTGTCGCTGCTGCAAAAGATGAAGAAGCTGAGAAGAGAAGCCCTAGCAGTGGATCTGAATGTGGATATGGACTGGATGAAGTGGGGAATACGAAAGGGCAGCCGAAAGCAGAAACAACAATGATAAACAGTTTCCAGTTATTCTCTTGCAAACACACACAAAAGGCGCAAAAGGATAGCAGCCAAGAGAGAGAGAGAGAGAGAGAGAGAAAAAGAGTGAGAGAGAGACTCTGAGATAGATATGGATATGTGGCGACGGCCACTTGAAGCAGTCACATCCTTTAAAACGACGCTGCTAAATATAAACTAAATAATCAATTGAGCGCATCGTTGTGTCTGGCCTAACGGCTACTTCAAGGCCGGCAATTCCTGGAACGGCTGCCCATTGAAGACCGAACTTTTTGTTGTTGTTGTTGTTGTTTTTTTTGAATTGATTTGGTCTCCTCGTTACTTACTTTCACACGCATTGCACCATTCCATAGTTTCTACAGATACTTTTACATCTACACTTACAGAAACAGATACATTTACTTAGGTATACGCTGAGAGAAATAGTTTTCTCATTATTTTTGCTTTACATTTTCATGTATGTATTAATTAGTCAGTACAATGATTATAATTAAGAATGCGTTAAAGCTTTAATATGGTGCTGATTTAAATAGAAGAAAATATTAAATCTGTAAATTAGTTTTCTTTATGATACAGATACATTTACAGAGAAATAGTTTTCTCTTTATTTTTGCTTTACAATTTCATGTATTTACATACATAGTCAATACAATGATTACAATTTAAAATATGTTTAAAAGCTTTAATGTGATTCTGATTTAAATAGATGAAAATATTAAATCTATAAATAAGTTTTCTTTATAATACAGATACATTTACTTAGGAATACACTGAGAGAAATAGTTTTCTCTTTATTTTTGCTTTACAATTTCATGTATGTATTAATTAGTCAGTACAATGATTATAATTAAGAATGTGTTAAAGCTTTAATATGGTGCTGATTTAAATAGAAGAAAATATTAAATCTGTAAATTAGTTTTCTTTATGATACAGATACTTTTACCTAGGTATGCGCTGAAAGAAATAGTTTTCTCTTTATTTTTGCTTTATTACACAGTCAATACAATGATTTATAAATAAGAATGTGATTCTGATTTAAAAAGATGAAAATATTAAATCTGTAAATTAGTTTTCTTTATGACAGCAAATTAATTTAAAGGAAGAAGTTTGCAGCTTTAATGTGCTTTAATTTCATTATTTTTGAGAATTTATATCAATAATTAAAATGATATTAAAGCGAGCTTGAAGCTTTTAAGCTGTTATAAACCTAGTTTATCTATTCACATTGAAAATATAAATGATATGTAAATTAAGTAAATTGATTAATTGATAATAATAATAAAAACATTAGACCATGCAATAGAATTTTTAGCTTAAACCAGCTTAATATAATCGAAATATAATTGCAAATGAAAATACAAACATTTCATATACTTTCAAAGTTGTTTCAGACTGTTTACTAACTAATATTATTATTAATTATAAATTACAGTTTTTAATTTAAAGTTTATTAAGAAAGATTGAAGTTTTAGTTAAGAGAAGTTCATACTATATTTTTTTGTACGGTGTTTAGCGACTTTGCGTTGTTTTGGGTCAATGCCTAGAATTGTACTTAGAGTTCCAACTAATTGCAGACGCACTCGAGGCGACCACAAGGAGGAGAGATGAAGGAGGCAATGGCATTGACAATCCAGACAATTCATGCTACAGATACATACATATAAACCATATACATACATTTATCTTGAGTATCTCAGGAATGTATCTTTCTCGTTGTGCAAGCGAGGCCCAAAATGCATGCAACAACAACGGCAACAACAACGCGACAAACAACTCAAAATACATTCAACACACATGCATACACACACACATACACACGGCGTACACACCGAAAAAGGACGCACAAAAATTGCAGCAACTCTCGAGACGTAGACGGCAGAAGTTGTAGACGAGTCTCGGAATTCGGCAAGGGACCAGGGAACAGGGACCTGTTTTTCTCTTCTCTTCTCTCTCTCCATGCCATTCTCTGTCGTTATCTCTTGCTCTCTTTTGCACATTTTGCACATTTTTCGATGTTTCTGCTTTTTACCTCAAGTTGCGAGTTTCGAGTATCTTTATCATTTCCTTGTGGGAAATTGTGTGTTGCACACATACACACACATAGATAGATACATACAAAATAAATATGAATAGTACAACAAAATTTGCTTCCTCCTGCCCGAAAACAATTCCAGTTAAATCCGTTCACATCTCATTGTTGTTGACCTTGGCCTCCAGGTAAACAATTTACTCATGCGTCGTCTAATTAGGCTCTGGGAAGATTGGAAGCGCCTTTCATGTTCTACTCCTCCTCCTTCTCCTCCTCCTCATCGTTGTCCTCCGCTTCCTCCTCCTGCTTCCATATATGTTCATATTTGTGTGTATATACCTGTCGCCGCATAATTCTCGCTAACTGATAGCGACTTGAGAGAATGCGATCAGTTCTCTTTCGCTCTCTCTCGCTCTCTGGGCATAACTTAATCTTCATTAACGCTCCTTGGTTTATCCTAGTCGAAGTCTTCCCCCCAATGGTGTTGTGTGTGTGGCCAGTGAGCGATTGCCATTAGTAAGTCATTTATTATAGTTAGTTGCAGCTATTAATCGTAATCCTTCAGCACAATTCTGAGAACTAAATAAGCCGTCACTATGATATGTTGTGGGGAGTCCTTTATTATGAATGCTGTAAGGAAAATTAATGGGAACTACAAGAATATCCTAATAATTTAATTTTTATAAGAGTCTTGAAGATCATAATCAATGATAAATATTTGTAAATATAATTTTATGTTATCCTTTTGTTTAATCTACATGAATCTAAACAGTTCTCAGAACTAAACTGGTCAATACTATCTTAAGATAATATTAGTTAGCCATGTCATCTTGTTTTACATTATTTGTATTATGTACTAAAGCTTTGAAGATCGCTTAAATTCTTAACTTAGCTGTGGAGCACTATGATATTATATGAATAAATTAGTAATAATCATAGTCTGAAAAAGAAAACCGATCGTGAAAGTATTTACAATTTTAAATTATATTTTTAACTGATATTGTTGCTATTCTTTCTGCCTAATTTTATCTAGAGAACAGAAGAAAATTTCAAGAATAAGACAAAAACCAAATAGTTTGATTCTTTGGCTTATGAAGAGGGTTGGAAAATTTAAAAAGGAAGAAGGAAGAAAAAGAATACCATAAAAAGTGAAAGGCAGCAATTAATTAGTAGGCATATCCGCAATTAGTGTGAAAATGATGGTTGAAAAAAAAGCAAAAACTATTCTGCAGGAAAAACAGGCTACAAATTGTGTAAGAATGTAAGAAAATGTGAGAAAAGAAAGTCGTTAACTAAAAAGCAGTAAAAATGGGGTAGTTATACATATTGAGAACTATATAGAGAGGTGTCAAAGTGAATGCCAGACAAAAGCCGGCACATAAATCGTGGCAAAAATAACGCCGGCCCATATGTCACACAGCAACAGCGGGAAAAATGGTGAAAGAAAAGCCGAAACAGGAACATAAACAGAGGGGAACAAGGAAACGCGACAGGATACGAATGCGCGGAGCAATTAGCGCAGGGGAAGTCAATTGAAGTTGCAACTACAACGAATTGTAAGACGAAATGTCTATAAAAAACAACATGCAGAGACACCAGGAATCCTTTTTGGCAGCAGCCTGCATAACGATAGTAGGGTTCAAGTTGGGATACGAGTTCGAGTTCGGGGTTCCAACTACAATCAACAGCTGCTGTGGCATTCACCTGCCCGCAGACAGAAGGTGAATAGCCATCAACAACAACAGGTGCATTGATCTCCCATATTAGAGCTCGATATAATTATGCGTCACTTGTAAAACCTCCACTAAAGACAGAGAAGCATTTAATGTTGACGTTGCGCATGCGCCGTTGACTGTCGCCTCCCCAGGAACACCTGACACCATCATCATCATCAGTAGGAGAACAGGATGCATAGGAAAAAGCACTTAATCGAGACTCGTGGAAAATCAATAAATTAGTATTTTGCAGACGGAAAAACTACCTGTCCAATCCAATACTTGACCCATGTCTGGCCATCTATTTCTATGTCTATCTATTCCCATATGTAATTTGAATATATAACTTCGTCTCTGGACACGTCCGTTTTACATCATCATAAAATGCTGTTCAATATTTACTTTGGTCTTTTGCGGAATGTTTTTCTTCAGTTTTTTTTCTGTTTTTACTTACAAAATGCACGTAAACAAATTTGTTTTGGGTTTTTTGCTGATCCGTCCGGACGGGTCCCTTGGACCTCGACCACATGCTGTGCCCTTAGTTACATATGCTGTTATTCCTTGGGTTTTTAATGTGGGTCCTTTAAGAACCTTCTAGTCTATCGATAAGTCGAGTATATCGTAAAAACATGCAACATATGACACGTCTATGTTTAATTGTTTGTAAGATAAGATTTTTGTTAAAGCATTGATTTAATTTGTTTATTTTTTTGTTAATTATTTTCAGTTCCTTTATATAATCTGCACAACATTTACTGCATTACGAGCAGTTCTACATATTCCAAAAATTATTAATTTATAATTTAAAAACTTCAACGGCTTCTCAAGGCCGTACAATTATGGATTTATATGCCAAGAGGTAAGTTTTTTTTTATTACAAAGTGTTATTATTGCCTTAATAGATAATTAAATAGTTTGTAATATTTAATATTATTTTAATATTTAATATTATTTTTAAGGTTTATATACAATAGAAAATTGTATGTATTCAATAGATTTTTATGTCTAAACTAGGAATAATAAAAATTTTTCTTTTTCCTGTAGCTGATTATTAAAATGACTGTAATATATTTATTTCTTGTAAAAAATTTCTTACAGATCAAAAAAAGATTGTATATAAAAATGTTTTATGTTTTTGAGACGCTTCTTTTTACTATATTATAATAAAGAGTATTATGAAATTTTATATTTTTGTTTATAAATTATTTCAAAATTGCGAGACTTTCTTAGTTTTCCATAAAACAGTTCCAAATAGATTGGAAGTTTCTATTGGGTTGGTAATTAGTTCTATCTATCCTTTCTTTAGATCCAAAAAAGATTGTATATACAAATTTAGTATTTAGTATTGAGACTTTTTCATTTTAATCTATTATAATAAAGAGTATTCTGAAATTGTATCTTTTTGTTTATAAATTATTTCAAAATTGCGAGGCTTCTTTATGGATAGTTTTTCATTAGTTTAATATAATATGATGATAATAAGAAGTTTCTATTAGGTTGGTAATTAGTTATATCTTTCCTTCCTTTAGCTCTTTCGTTTCCTACTCACATTAGAGACGTCTTGACTTCCTTTTCTTTTTTTAGACAAACCAACCAATTAACACCCCACATACAATTGAAAAGCCAACTGTTTGTCTCTATCTTTTTCCTCAAATTTGGTTCTAACTGACTTCCTGTGGCGACAACATTCACGACATTCACTTCCTTGCCACAACTATCCTGGTAGCTTGTAGCGTCGCTCCCAAAACTCAAATGATGTTTATCTAATAACATTTTCGTAATTATAAAGTGACGGGCCAACTGGTTATGGCTGACTACCCGCAAGTGGCGTCTCTACCCGCAGTAGTAGCCAAGTGCGATAATCTAAAATGCATTTTCACTCACAACATTTCATTCCCAAAAATGCATTTAAAAAGGACACACTGAATACTGAAAATCGAACAGCTGTTGTAGGTGTTAAAATAAGTCGCATTTGATAACCAAGTGGCGCATCGCATATCGCCTCGCATTCCTTTACACATCAAATTCCATAAGAGGGAGGGTCGGATCCTGCGTATGTCCTGCGTGTGATTAGTAAATAATTGTGCGCGAAAAAGTCATTAGAAAAGTGTTTAGTCGCTGTCCAAATGCGAGTCGAGGGGAGGTTGAGAGACTGTCACATTGTCATTCAGTCATTGCATTTTTTGTCATTGCATGTTGATAATGTTGTCATAACGCACATACTACTTTGTGGCTTTTTAGTTTTTGTCATGTCCTGGCCAGTTTCAGACAATTAATTGACCCCCTTGGGCCGTAGTGCGCGCTTCAATATAATTGCATAATTGCCCAGTCATTTGGGCATCGTCAGTTGCGACCCTCGCACTACCCGCTACTCTCAAATTCCGGTCGCGATCACTTAAGTGATAGTCCATTTTATGGACATAATTCGTGGTCAACATGTATGCGACATAATTATTGGTATATATGTTGCGAAAATGATATATATTGTCCCCCCTGGTCAGAACTATAACGGAATTCTCTCAATCATCAACTGATCGGGTTGAACATTTGGGTTTTGAGGTTATGTGCAAATTTTATTGCATACTTTAGAGCGTTGTGAAGATTATGTTAAGATTAAAGATTAAAAGTTCTGAAATATGCATAATATTTCTGAAACTAATATGATATAATAGTATGATATAATCTTTAAAAGAATTTTGAAAGTATGAAATTTTATTACAAGTCAATTATAAGGAAACTTAAGATGAAAAAATATTTATAAAATTTAAATTATAAAGAGACTTCGAATAGAAGACTTCATAAATAGTTTATAATCACTGAATATATATAATTGTATTAAGGGTACTTTATGATATTATAATAATCATTAAAATAATTTTGAAAGTATCTAATTTTACTACAATTCAATTATAAAGAAACTTAAGATAGATGAATAAATATTTATAAATTATAATTTACTATACTATAAAGAGACTTTGAATAAAGGACCTAATAAATAGTTTATAATCACTGAATATAGATAATTGTATTCATGGTACTTTATGATATAACAATCTTTAAAATAATTTTGAAAGTATCTAATTTTATTGAAAGTCAATTATAAAGAAACTTAAGATTGATGAATAAATATTTATAAAATGTATATTGTAAAGATTCTTTGAATAGAGGACTTAATAAAAAGTTTATATTCACTGAATATTGATAATTGAATAAATCTAGATTATAAAGTTTCTTAAGATAGTAACGTAACTAAATGTTAGATCAGTTAAATATTAAACTTTTTTTAGATTTATTTATTTAAAATTTTTATAGTATTTTTAATTTTTTTTCATGTTTATAATATTTAGTTACTAATCATAAAAAAATAAAAAAAACGAAAAATGGCTTCTCAAATAAAAATTATAAATACACTTAAGATAGAAGAATTCAGAAGATTTAAAATGAATACAAATTGAGGTATTGAGAATGTTTAGGGTACTCACAGAAAGCATAGACTTTCCATCGAATTCATTGAAGACTCTCCCTATGTGACTAGTAATCAATATGCATTACATATTTTACAATTTTCCTACCTTTCACATATGATTGCATTGAACTTCAATGATTTGTTTGCGACAATCTCATAGCTATCCCAAGGATATTTGCCCACTCCACAATTTGCCCCTTAAGATGCTACAGCTGCCGCTTTCTCTACCTACGATTTTCACACCCAGCCTCGCAGATCAGGAGAAAAATTTCCACGCTGCATAAGAAGAGCCTTTCACAAGCTAAAAAGGAAAATTGATTGAACGAACTTTCACCGGGAGCAAAAATGACAAATTTTTTTTTTGATACAACGAATTTGAACCTTTAACCGAGAAACAAGGAACCTTTAACTACACCCTTCTTCTGTTGACCTTTTAAGGTTGACAAGAATAAAAAGGAACTTGTGCGGTCGCTAGCACGTACGCGCCATTAGTCTCCTCGTGAAGACTCCGATCTCGCTCTCGATCATAACTCATTTCTAAGCGATTCCATTTCCTTGTAATTTACTACGTGATTACTTTTTCTTGTTCATTAAACCATTAAACGGGATCGATAAAGCGACAGCGGAGAAGGAGCATCAAAACACACGATCCTTGGTCTTAGTATTTTAGAATTTATGTGCAGCAGCCCCTTTTTCACTATTTTTTTATATTGTCTGAACATCGACATTTCTTTAATGAACCCCATGGCACCTTTTGTTGCGAGTTAAGGGTTAACTTCTCCAATTGCAAAATATTCGCGCAACGAATTGCTTGAAGTGCAGTTTTCTTGAAAGAAAATTCGAATAGATAAACATCTGCCGAATACAAAAAAATGGAATTAAAAAAATAACAACTTCCTACTGCATTATGCATAATGTGCATGCAAATTTGCCAAAATTGCTTAATTTTCTCAACTTGAAGGGTCTCTGAGATGAAGAGGGATAAAGAGAAAGGGAGAAAGTAAGAAGCCTCTCGATTACAATTTCCCGGATGTTAGATATTAATGTAGCCGATGGGTGCCTGTCAAAATTCAATGAATTTATGCGTTGTATCTTGTATTTGTAACGCCCCTATGGGCACATTTCCACGTTTCCACGTTTTCTCAGTTTGTGATTGAGTGGCATTGAATTTCCCCGGCATAATTTGCAAATTTCTCTCTAATATAACTGTACTATATGCTTTCTTTTTGCAGTGCCAACACAACCAGCAGCAGCAGCAGCAGCAATAACATCAATGTAACCCTGGAGCAGATAGTCACCCCCGCCAGCATCGACAACATTATCGAGAGCAGCAGCGGAGCAGCAGCAACCACATCCTCAGTCTCAGTCTCAGGCACAGACACAGCTCATCATTGTTATTGGAGCAGTAGTGTATCCACAACGTCGGATATGTGTTCATGTGATAGTCAAATAAATGCAACCACTGCCATATTTGCAACTGGCAATGGAAAACGCAAACGTCGCTCTTCCACAAAGGTGAGTACAACATCTACATACATATATCGATAAGGTTTATGAACGTACAACTATATAAAAAACTGAAGTTACTTAGTTACACTACTCGTATCTGCATCTGAGTCTGTATCTGTATCTGTGTCTGTTTATATGGCGCCTCCAACTGATATCAGTGTGTGAGCTGTGAGCTGTGAGCTGCGCAATCTTATCAAGGAAATGCCAAGAGTCTATCCGCCTTGTCAATGACCCTAACGATCTTGGCATGATCAAAGTGATATTCAATGTATGAATGAATAGTGCAATTGTCAGCTTTCTTCTTCATCTTATTTTCTTACTTGATAGACTTTGATTTTAGCATTGGGTATACTACATAAAAAACACGGAACTGAAAGAGAATGTATGTATATAGAATAAATTGGTTTGGAAAGTGATTTTTCGTTATCATAACTTTTTATTTGTATATGCTTGTATTATGTATAAGCTTTAGATTAAAGTTATGTCATTGAATTAGCTAATAAGCTTCCATTTGTTCTACTTTTGCATTTGGAAAAGATCACTCAAACATTACCTTACTATGTATCTTCATATGATTTTGAGGAAATTCTAATTTTTATTTATGTTGATTAAATTATATTTTTAACCATGAGCAATGTTCAAAAGTGATCCACACTGAATTTTTAAAGTGATAGCATTTTTAAATATTACTCAAAAATTACCCCAACTGATATTCATATAAATTTTAGCAATTACTCATTTAAATGTTCAAGCTTATCATTTATATGTAGGTATGGTGTGAGTGTTCTCAATATTATTCGAAAGTGATCGTCATAAATGATAGGCATAATGTTCATTTAAAAGCTCATGTATATAATTTAAAGATTCATTCAAGTCAAAACTGATCTACACTGATCTAAAACTTATTCATTTAGGTTGAATCTTTTGATTGGAAATTCGCTGATATTGTCAACTGCTTATCATTGATCGAATATTTAAGAGTTAGTATTTCACTCTAAAAACTGGCTTAAAATGTACCTAAATGATGTGAAAGTGATCGCTATTATTATAGCTCTTAGATACTTGATCAATTGGAGTTAACTGATATAAATAATTGATCTAAATAGTGATCATCGCTTTGTTATCTTCGGTTTTTAAAAAATGATAAAAATGATCAGTGATCTTAAATGTTGTTTTGAGTTTAACTTTTTGAACCAAGTGATCACTGATTCAATTAAACCGATCTTCTTTACTTTCTTCGATGAATGATCAAGTTGAATGATTGTAAGTTTTAGCTTAATGATCACTTATCTTAAACATTAGTGTTAGCATTTTAGGACTTGTAATATGTGATTAATGAAAACTGATCATCGGAAATTGCTCAATTCTTTGAATTTAAACTGATCATGTAAACTGATCATGTAAACTAGCTGTAAAGATCTTATGCAAACGAGTTAAGATCGTGGATTTAATTTGTTAACAATTTCATGTTGATTATGGAGGTATCTATACTTTGATCTTTTGCTGCTTGAGCTGTGACCAAATAAGCCGTTAGTCACGTATATCTCAGCTACTGGGCACTTAGTTTTGAGATGCATCCAAAGAACACACAATGCAAAGATCAGCCCAAAAATAAATGCTACTTATGAAAGGCTCATTTAGCGGTGCGTTGTATTGAAAGTCAGGACTTCTTGGTGAGTTGCTTGCTGCGTTTTCAAGTAGCTGCAATCAGGGCCAGGGCCTGGAACAATGGGATGTCTGAAAGACCAACAACAACAACACATATCTTTGGTCTCTGGCTCCTGGTTTTCTTTTTTTTTTGCCCATGTGATAGACAGGCAGCTGTGTTGGTGCAAAGGATTTCCAAGCAAATGTCTGTACTATGTGTACTTTATTTGCTCTGTTGTTGTTGTTGTTATTCTTTTTCTTTGACTTGATAAAAAAACTGGGCAATGAACTTGCAGAAATTGTTGGTATGAGTTCCATTTATACATATATGTATAAACTCATATCATCTATGGGTTGTTTTTGCAAACGACTCTACCCCAGTTTAATGCTGCAAAACAAATGTCATTTTACTCGAAGTTGTTTGTATTTTTTGTTGTTCCTTCCACATTTTGCTCAACTGTTTTGCCTCAGCGCCCCCCAAGAGCCCCGATAGCTAAGAATTCCAATGCTCTTGCAATATGTTGAGCATATGCACAGTAGGACAAAGGAAGAAGTTGGAAGTTGAGGACGTTGCGCATGCGCGCACACCTTGAGTTGAGGATATAGGGGTGGGTTTTTATTTCGCAGGACCTAAAGTCAAGGCCTTGGACACAAAATGTCCGTTAAGCCGGCAAAGAAGTTTTGAAATTGTGCTGTGTTACTGCGATAGTTATAGGTTAGGTTAGACGGGTTTGTCGTGCGTGAAGAAGCGCCCCTTAAACGTGGAACTAGATCAAGACGATGGGATGGTTTCCAAATGGGACGATGCGATACGAGCAGACGCCTTAACCACAACAAGAACGGACCGCACAACAGGGTTGCACTTCATCCTTGTTTTTTTTTATTTCTTTTCCGAAGGATCCCAATGTTGTTGCCAATCTAATTAAATATTCATCGAGACGACATTTGTGCAGTAGCAACGAGTAAAATGAAAAATGGTCGACAGAAGACAGAGTTGCATTACCGGTCTTAAAAAACGGGACAACGATCGTATCCTTATGCAAATGCGTTTCCTTCAGCTCATTAGATTTCCGTTAAACTTTTATGCAAATCATTTTCTTATCGCAGAGTTAGACTGAAGAAAAGGGGACTGGGAACTTGTGCTCTATAGTGTGTCATCTGTTTATGGGACGTTATGGTTTTCGTCCTTAATTATTCGAGGGATTCTTTTTTTATTTTTTTTATTTTTTGTTTTGAGCTTGAAATATTATACAATATTTGTTTAGCTCGCGCAAAAGGATAAAAATTATGGTATTATTTTACCAATTTGTCAGTGTAATGTAACCCTTTTTGTGCGTGATATGTGTAGATTTATTTCTTGTTTTTTGTTTGCATCTTGTAAGCATGAAATCGGCACAACCTTCCTACCGACCAGAGAGTCCTTTGTGCTTTCTTCTTGTTTTTTTCCATTAAAAAAGGGGATATTTATTGAATCCCGCTGCGGGCTGGAATTCACGTCCTATTCCTTGTCTCATCTTGGCTGCAATCAAGTGCAGGACGTTGTGCTTGATTTCTGTCAAGTCATTGTGAAAACTTGATTTCGGTTTGAGTTTATTTCTTTGTTTTGCCTGTCGATTCCCAGGCATCATCATCCATCCCAACTTGGAATAGACAGGAAAAAATGTTTGTAAATTGACGTGTTTTCTATTTTATTGTAATTCTAAGAGGATTTCGTTTGGCTTGAAAAGTAAACACAAGGTTGAAGGAATAGAATAAAAGTTAAAGGAAATTACAACAAGATTAAAGTCTCTAAGTGAAGCCAAAGAATCGATATTTCAGATATAAACTTTCAAAGGAATTTTAAAAAATAACTTAAAGTTTAACTAATTGATATAGCAAATAAAACAATATATTTTAAATTTATAATGAAGAAAGTTTGTATTTTATTTTATTCATTTATTTAGTGTGCTATTCACATTTTATTTACAGATTTTTTTCTAATTATATTTAATGTAAAGTTTATTTCAGTCCTTACACAAATTTCCTTTCTTAAGTCACTCCATTCAATTCCTTTTTTCATTGCCCATTGTTGGAATCAACTTCAGTTGCATATTCAAAACTCATTTGCCAAGTTGCCCCTTAACTCTTTTGTAATTTTGCGTAACTACCGCAACAATTGAAGCCGCAGAACCTTTTGCCTAATCCATTTTGTCATGGAATCTAACCAATTGCATGATTAATTACACTCGACACTCGGACAGTGTCATTTTCCATAAGGATTTTCATAATGAAGTTGGCGCTGTCAAATGATTTCCTGCAATGTCATGCGGACAACCGCGGAAAATGTTAAAAAGACACCCATTAACCCCTTTCGGGCTTGTTGCTGACCAGGGGTCACTTTAATACTCGCCAGGAAATATGAGTGTTTGTTATTGTCCTGCGTCCTTTGGGAAATGCGGCATGTTTGCATATCATTTATTATAAGGAAATAGAGAAGGAACTTCTCTTGGCTGCATTTTAAACTATTTTAGAAGATGGTCAACGCGCTTGTCATTTATCATTGAAAGTTATGAGTTTCAGAGTTTCCTTAGACTTTTGGAATTAGCTCATGCCACTTCATGTTGCAGCTGCCTATTGCAACATATTAACAATTATCAAACTGCGATACGAAATTAAATGTTATGAAAGAAACTTGGGACGGGGGCGACTGCAAGAAACGAGCACAATGGATATTACACACAAATACACACACAGAAAAGTTACACCTGGACCCACGGCAAGGTATGAGGCGTACGCTTAGCGACGCCTGCCAGGGGACAGCAAAGAGAAGAAGCAGAGTAGAGAAGAGGAGAAGGAGGAGGAGGAGTAGGAAGAAAACAACAATATATAAAAGTAAAGGTGTTTCGGTATTTACAAGCGACGGTAGACGAAAGATTACGACACATAAGCGCACTAGGACTTTAGGGTATGAAGTGCAACACAATGGACAACTAAGGACGAGGACGAGAACGGGAATAAGGATAAGGACAACTATGAGGTTGACGTTGTCGCTGTCGGGGACAATTGTCGATTGCATCATCTGCTGCCGCTGCTTTTCACAACATTTCTAAAATGAACTCCCAGCGTTATTTCGAGTGATGTTTTGGGTGCCGTTTTGTGGGTTCTACGATCAGCCAAGTTAAAGTTCTTCGTTTTATGAGATCAACAGCAGCTGCGACTGCGGCTGCAATTCAGTTCAGTTGAGTGCATAAATATTTGTCGAGAAGAGAAATTCAAATCTTGAGGCAACTGCTGCTGCTTAAAGGGCAACCCAGTTTAACCCTTGTTAAACTTGAGCAGCAACCCTCTCACTACTTAATGCATTGGTCCAGGCTTTCAGCCCACTTTACAGTTCACCAAATCCTCAGTCCACGGGGATCAATGCAATCACTCCGGTTCACATATGCACATATTTTTTTTTTATATTTATTTGCCAAGAAATCTTCAATCTTACGCTACGCTTGACCAGAGCCAAAATAAAAGGCAGATGTTGACCAAAAATCTAAAGACGACAGTGGCAAAAGATGGTCAAATAGTTGAGTCACTTATGCCATTGCACGCTTTGATTTTAATTACATTACATTGCATGACATGTGTCCATTTCCATTTACCATCTACAATTTTCTTTTCCCTTGAGGGTTGTATTTTATGCCAAGAATAAGAAATTAAATTTGTCATGCGCCTTTAGACCGTCTTCTCTATTCATCAGGTAAATTCTGCAGTCTTCTTCTCACTCTCCCTCTCTCCCTCTGTCGGTCTTTCTGTTTGCTGGGGTGCAGTTTTGGCAAAAACCTACTCAAACAATTAAATCTGTCACATAAATATCATAAAAATTTTCGTTTTTCCCTCATTTCTTTGCAACTTATTTTCCTACAAATTATGTGAAAAATCTTTAATGAGCCAGAGATTGTTAAGCTTTTATGATGTGTGAGATTGACAGCTTTTTGGGGGTTGTATTTAACTGATATCTGTTAACGAATCGCGCCTCTATTTGCTGCAATTCAAGCTAAGTTTCATTTAGACAAAATGACGTATGTTGTAAATCATTTAATTGATATTCCAGTTAAAATTAATAACTTGATTTTGTGTAGATTGTAAAGGTCTATATAGAATGAGAGTGAAACGATCTCTGCTTACTTTGAACGATCTAGTAATACTTATTCTCAGGAATCTTTGTTATTCGTTTGTTTATTCTGTGGGCCACATTTAAGATTTTGGAATTCTCTCTAAATTGTTAAATATGTATCTAAATTTATCGCTTTTTGTGGAGTAATGTTCTACAAACCTCTAGAGATCTTTGTGACAATTGCTTTTGTAATCAACTGAAAGAATTTCGGTGTTCCTTTAATGTAAGAGTTTTTATTTTTCAGTCATATTTTTCGAGTCACAAAAATCGGAATTGATTTTAAATTAGATCAAAATTATAAATATTGATATTTTTTATGTAACAAATAAATTCTTTCGAAATTTATTTAATGCTTTTTATTCAAGTTAAACATTTAATTTAATCAATTTAAAGTTTTATTCAATCTCTCAAGAAATATTTTGACATTTCAGGAGCATTTGACAATTACTTTTGCCTTGTTTTTGGAATCTGTGAGACTCGCAGTTTATTCCTGAAGATCATATTGTGTATATTATATAGTGTTTGCTTTTATTTCATTATTTATGGTTTTTTCTCCGTTTAATTTATTTTTCATTGAGTTTCCTTATTCTTATCTTTATATTGTACTTTATTTATTGCAGTATCTTGTGTCATATTATACAAAAATGTATATATAAAGATTCGACTTGTTTTCCTTTTAGTTTTTTGCAGTTTCATTGTGCAGTTTTGGCAACTATTCAGTCTCCTTATTTTTTTTGCAATATCCTTTGTTCCTCCTTTGCTCTTTGATAATGTGGTTCCATTAGCCTAGCTCTACATTTTGGCTTCAGCAACGCCCCACATACAGCATTAGTTGACTGGACCGCATTCAATGCATGCCAAAAGATAATTTATTAAAGAATAAGATGGATAAGAGAAGAAGAGAAGAGAAAAAAAATAATATTGCTAGCCAAGATCTAAGGCTGCAGCTTGCCTGGACTATAGCTTGACAGCTCGAGCCAAAAAGGCGATAATACGGCCGAGGAATAGGGAGTAGGGAGTTAGGGTAGTAGGTAGTGATTTCTTAGCGTCGTCTACCTGGAAAAGTTGACAAAAATAATTGTAAAAAGGATCAGCCGTTAGAGGGATTTGTTGTTGCTGCAAAATGCAATGCAAAAACAACACAACGAGCGTCTCAAGAAAACGAATCCGAGTGACAGAGAGAGATAGCGTCTTTCGATCCTGTTTAACCGTTGCAACCCCTATTTGCCGTTGCATCGTTGAGCAGGATAACGACAACACGAAGTTAACGATCGGGGGTTCGGCTTTCGGAATTCGGGGATCGGCGATCTGGAACGAGCGGCGATGAGCTCAGTTGCACAGCGCAAGTCGACGCGTTTGGTACACGACAACGCAGAGCGGAGATACAAATAAAACCAAATAAAAGAAACCTAAAGCATTACCAAAAATAATTGTTTCGTTGTTGCTGAGCCAACGAAAATAATAACAAATATTAATACTAAACGGATAAAAGAGATAAAAGACAAAGTAACCGTAGCTCAATTACAAAAGAGACTGACCATATTAAAACCGAGTGCAAAAAACTAATTTAGGAAACCGGATTTCGCAAGATCAACGCAGAAATCAAATCAAGCGGCGATTAAAATGTATTAAGTGCAAAAAAATAGAATTTGTGCACAAAACCAAAGAAATAATCACGATTAACCAAAGACTGCTGCTAAATTTTATACTAAATAAATCATCAAGCAAAAGTGCAATACACACACACACACACACACACACACACACATATACGCAACATCAATCTCTCACAATTACAACGCTCTCTCGCTCTCTCTTAAGACTTGACTCTCCCACGCACAAAAGCGAGACAAAAGTGTTATTGTTATAACTGTTATTGTAAGTGGAACTGGAATTTGAAATTTGGAACTGGAACTGAAACTGGAACCAGCATCCAGAGTATCGTGTGTGGTTTTATTGTGCGGGTGTTTCTTATAATAGGACTCCCGACAGGGGATTAAAGCCTTTTTGACAGGCGTGCCCACATAAATTCACATTTCGGGATCCTTGAAGTGTCTGCCAATTAATTCGAAACACGTTTTTGCCTGTTATTGTTATTGCTGCTGTTTTTGTTGTTGTTGTTGTTGCATTCCTGTTTTCGACTCGACTCGATCCACGTTTTACTTTGTTTCGGCCTATTTCTTCAAATTGTTGTTCATGTTACTATGAAGCTGGAACAGAAGCGCAAATTTATCGAAATGGTAATAATCAACTTTAACGAAATTAAATCGAAATCTTTTTATAAATATTAGTTCAAGTATTGATATTTTTATAGATTTTCAGTACTTAATTTTAAATGATAACAGCTGATGATCATATGCATATTTAAGAAAGATATTTTGAACTGATGATTGATTTGAAATTATGAAAATTATTGTTTTCATTACTTAAAAATAAATAATGATCATCGGTAAAGATTATGTTATTTGATATAATAGATTTTTATAAATATCAGTAATACTTATTATAGATATTTGAAATACGTTCTATAGATTCTACATGTATCTTTTTTTACCCAGAATAAGCATTTCTTAAAGAACAACATTGTTAGAGTCTAAATATTTTACTATCATGTATTATGATCATAATCATAATCACGAACAAATTTAAATTGTAAAAAGACTTGCTGTAATAAAAATATCACCAAATAATAATATGTGGTTTAGGAAATTGCAGATATTTTGATTGTTAATAATAAATATGATCATGATATGATGGATATAACAAAACAAATCTTTTAACCTAGAAAGCTCATCATTAATATCTATTATTTTTTCGTTATTTGCAGGATCCTGAACTTGGCTTTGAACCACCATCGGCCAAGCGTCAACAGCGTTTGGCAGCGGTTTATGGCAGCAATCAGAGCAATCAATCGTCGGTGGCATCCTCGGTGTATACATCGCCATTGACAGCGACGGGGGATGCGCTGAACACGCAGGAGTTGCTCAGCATACGCAGTTCACCCGCCGAGGAGTTGTCCGAGGCGCCACACAGTCCGCTGCCGGACAGCCCCGACAGTCCGCCAAGTCCGGATCGTGGTGTGAAACAGCAGCCGATTGTGGTGCGTTATGCGGCAGGAGAAGCGGCGGAGCAAGCGAAGGAGCATGAGGATGAGGAGGTGCTGGATGACAGTAGCGAGGATTACTCCTACGAAGAGGATGATGATGATGATGAGGTTATCAATTCCTCAAGCTCTTCACCTGCCTCCTCCACAGCAACTGGCTGCAGTCAGAATGGTGAACGCACGCCGGCAACACAGCAACAGCTCCATGGACCGAGCAACGGCAATCGCACAGTCAAATTGAATCCCTTGGATGGTGCGACGACTCACAACAATTACAAGTGCATGTCACCGGCGCTGGAGGAGACGTTCCGTCCATGTCCACTGCCTGCGCTGTCCTGGGCGAATGCTGCCGATGTGTGGAGAATGATGTGCAAGCGGGATGAACTGGATTCACATTTGCGAAGCAGCAGCATGTTGGATCAACATCCCGGTTTGCAGCCACGCATGCGGGCCATACTCCTCGACTGGTTGAACGAGGTGTGCGAGGTGTACAAACTGCATCGGGATACGTTCTATCTGGCAGTTGATTACCTCGATCGTTATCTGCATGGACAACGGGAGGTGCTTAAGACGCATCTTCAGCTAATTGGCATCACGTGTCTATTTGTCGCTGCCAAAGTCGAGGAAATCTATCCGCCTAAAATTGGCGAGTTTGCCTATGTCACAGATGGTGCCTGCACCGAGCATGATATCCTGCAGCACGAGAAGATCTTATTGCAGGCTCTTGGCTGGGACATTTGTCCCATCACCGTCACCGGCTGGCTGGGCGTCTATATGCAATTGAATGTGAACAATCGCACGCCGGCTTCGTTAGCGAATATTGGTAAACAGGCAGCGGCTGGACAAACCGATGATGCCTTCATCTATCCACAATTCTCGGGCTTTGAGTTTGTCCAGACATCCCAGCTGCTCGATCTGTGCACACTCGATGTCGGCATGGCCAACTATCCATATTCGGTTTTGGCCGCAGCTGCAATTAGTCATACATTTAATCGGTAAGTTTAGCAGATCTTTTAAATCGAAATAGACATAAATATTCATTTCTAGATACATATACTCATATATTTATTTAGTTTGCAATTTTAAATGAACAAAATAAATATATTAAAAGTAGAAAGTTAAATGTACATACTTTAAAATATATTTAGATATATATTTAAATTTAGTTTGTTATAGCTTGCATTCCATGCTCATCTTTTTCCTTTTTATTTATAAATGCATATAGTCATATAATTTTTAGGCATTTATTTATTTTGCAAATTTTAAATTAACAGATTAATTAAATTATAAGTATAAAAATAAATATACAGACATAAAAATATATTTAGATATATATTTAAATTTAGTTTGTTATAGCTTCCATTCCATGCTCATCTTTTTCCTTTTTATTTATTAGTACATATACTCATATAATTTTTTGGCATTTATTTATTTTGCAAATTTTAAATTAACAGAATGAATATATTAAAAGTATAAAAAGAAATGTACAGATATAAAAATATATTTAGATATATATATAAATTTAGATTATTATCGCTTCCATTCCATGCTCATCTTTTCCTTCTCCTCCTTTTTTTAGTGAGACCGCTTTGCGCTGTTCTGGACTGGATTGGCAGACGGTGCAGCCTTGTGCTCTCTGGATGAAGCCGTTCTTCGTTGTCATATCCAAAAAAGCGCCCTATCTGCAGCTGAATGAACAGAACGAGCAGGTGACAAATAAATTTGGACTGGCCCACATCTGTCCCAATATTGTCACCGATGATTCACACATCATTCAGACGCACACAACCACAATGGATATGTATGTAAGTATCACTGCAATTGGAGACGGATTAACAGAATCAAACTATTGCAATAGATTATTAATTTGTATGTATCTTTTCTAGGATGAACTGCTGATGGTACAAGATGCGCTGCATGCGATGCGTGCTCGCACTCAGGCTTCGCCGGCAACGGCATTGCGCGCTCCCGAGAGTCTATTAACGCCGCCGGCCTCTAGTCACAAGCCGGATGAGTATCTGGGCGATGAGGATGAGGTTGTGGCAGCAACAGCAACAGCTACGGCAACAGCCACGGCAACAGCAACAGCTGTAAGCTCAAGCAGTCGATTGGTCAGTCACAAGAATCCAAGCAGCAGCAGCGAAAGCAGCGGCAGCAGCAGCGGAAACGGAAACGGAAGTCGCGTTTAGCTGCAACAATTGCTCTAATGCCGACTGTCTCTCTCTCACACACACACGCCCGCCCTAACAGTTTTAAACGTTAAGTGTTTCTAATATAGATATATATATATATACATACTATGCATATAAACAATATTATAAATTATTTATGTTAAGTGAAAAGTTATTAGTTGCCTAATTCCAATGCTTAAAAAAAATATTTAATTGAAATTCATAAGCGCGCTCTACTTGTTTTTGTTTTTTTTTTTAGTTTGATTTTTCGCTCACAACTCGCCGCACAAATTTAGTTATAAAAAAAAACAAACAAAAAACAATAACACAAAAAACAATACCTATTTAAATATGTGTATTTATATAAACAAACATAAAATATATAATTTTAATGTCCACTATATAGAAATAGTAATTGCTAACATAAGGCAAACATTGAATTCAACATTTAGATTAATTTTTCTTGCTGTATTTTAATCAGCAGCTAAAATCCAACTTAAAGTTGGACAGTGTATTTATTATAGACTTCACAAAACACAAATTTGTTGGCAAATTGAATACAGACACCCAGACACTCACAGTCAGCACTCAGTTTATTCATTATCATTCATGGCGTGAGACAAATATTAACAATACTAATCTATAAAAGCCAAGCACAATTCACTTGACTAATAAACTAAAACTACTTGATAAGTTGAGGGCAAAAATGCACAGAAACTAAAACGACTAATGCTGAATGCGGCATTTTCATTCATTCATTCGAACATTCATTTATTTATACAACAATTAACAAACTAACAAACAATTACACAACACAGACGATAAGTCATACCTGACATGGAGAGATAAATATGAAAAATGGCAATTGAAAAAAAAAAAATATGAGTAAAATGAATATTAATTTAACAAATACAATCAATTATTATACATATATAAATGTATTTGCAACATTTTATTGTAGACTAATTTGCCATAATTTGCTAAGCAAATCAATCTGTATATATAACTATATATATATCTATCAAGCAAATGATACATACATACCCACAAACTGAAACGCATATAATATATTATTATATAAGTGTACAATTTCAATATGTATATTTAACACAAAAACAAACAAAACAACAAAAAAAACACAATATAGTAAAATTATTCACTTAGCTTAGGCATATTTAAACATTAAGTGTTCATATATTTAAGGATGGAATGAAAAGAAAACTAAAATGCAAAAAAAAACAAACAAAAAAATGCAGAACTAAAAGGAAACAATCTACATATTTAAGTTTTATTTCTAGTTTTTAAAGCAATAATCATTTTAAAGTTATGAATTGATTTTAAATAATTTCACAAGTACGCTTATCCATGATTTAATGTCAACTAAAAACAAACAAAAAAAATTAAATAAAACAAATATATATTGATATTTTTGTATATAAAAACCAACAAAATCGGAATCGTTCTTTTTTTATTTTAGACTATCCACAAAATTCCTATATATTGGAATTTAGAAGTGTTATTATTTGCAACAAATTTATTATGTTTTTATAAACTTTTTAAAGATTACTACAAATTAGTTTCAAATAATTGTAAACTCACTTAAATTTGAAATTCTAACCGTCATTGAAGCTTTTTCTCATCTTGCCAAAACTTTTAGCGTAGCAAACTTTGTGTAGCATTCACAATGGTTTTCATTGCGACAAAAGCTTGCTTTTACGGCAGAAGTTAGCTTTTGTCACAATGCACAACAGTCGCCAAAATTTATCTTAATTTATCGATAGACAGCGCACGTGACACGAAATATGCGGGTGTCTGGTCACCAACAACAACAACACGTAGTCCTTGCAACCACAACTATCGATTACCAAGTGAATGATTAGCATTTTATTAAAACTTATGACTTTATTATATAGTAAATAAATAAATTTAGTCTAGTTAATTGGACATAATTTATATGAAAATTAACTATTACATTCGACAAGGGCCAATGTTTCATTAACAATAATCAGAGTTTCCCCTTGTTGGGGAGTAAAAGAGAGAAAGAATAATGTTCGGCAGCTTTTAAATTGACGACTTGGCGCGCGTTTCTATGACAAATGAAATGTTTAGCTCTCTGCTCTCCGCACCCCCTTTGATGTTTTCGAAATGGCGAGCAACATGCTCGCAAAACCATTGCCCCCAAAGAGCGCAGCGCTCTCAGTTTCAGTTCGGTGCGTGAACCTGACGAGTGTGGATGCGTTTTGCGCGAAGCGCCAAAGATTAAATAAATTCTGTCTAAAAGCCAATACAAAACAACAAAACTAAAACGCGTCGACTACAAAAATTAAACAAAATATTAATACAAAAAGTGCAATATTAAATTAATTAAATTGACAAAGCACACATTCAAATTGCAAGAGCAGAAATGATTTAATTCGTGTTTGTGGAAAGTGTTAAGAAAAGTCAACGACGGAAGCGCACAAAATTTACAGCAATCGAAAAAATATTTGTATTGTTAAAAAAAGCAAAAGAGATAAACGCATAAAGCTCTAAAACGCGACTGTAATTTATAAAAGCAATGTGAAAATCTCTGTACACCACAATTTCTTAAAAAGCAAATGTGGAAAAAATTATATATATATAAATATATATATTAAGCTGTACATTACATATATATATATGTATATATTTATATGTGTGTAGTAGTACAATATTTGTGAGCGCCAAAAAGCCGAAGAGCAGAACCCAACTCAGACGCCGACGCCAACGCTAACGCCGACGCCAACGCCGCGCAGCCATATAAATCGTCTCTCGTCGCGAGCATTTCGAAAGTACACGTCCACCTCTCGTCCTGAATCCTGCTCAACGTTCTCGTAGTAAAAACGTCGTAGCGTGTGTGTTTTGTCGGCAAATCTGTTGACGTTAACGTCGCTGTCGTCGTCGTCGTCGCTGTCGCCGTCAACTGCGCTGCGCTTCGCTGCACATAGAAGGACATAGAGGATTCCGTCTGCCCCGCAAGGCGTTGTTCCCGTTACAAGCAATTTTTGTTTTTGGTCAACGAACGATTTTCGCACTAAAGCTTCGAAATTGCGAATTTGGCGCGCTGAGCAGCAGCAGCAGCAAGTGTAAGTGTGACTGAATGCGATGGACATACAGAGAGGGAGAGCGACAGCGAAAGCAAATGAGAGACTTTAAAAAGTATGAGAGCGTTTATGCTGTCGCTCTTGCTCTCACTCTCTCCCGCTCCTAAATACATATGAAGCTGCACTCGTTGATTGCACAATAAAATTACAAAAAAATAACAGAACCCGCTAGAAATGATTAGTTTTTTATTTTCAAAAAAATGCACATAAATTAGCAAAAGTTTCAAGCGGTGCCATAAATCAAAATTGTTTGTCGTTGTGTGCGTGCGCATTTTGTTTTTGTGTTGCGCGCTCAAAAAAGTATGCTATGATATTTTACTATTTACTACTACGCACGCTCACACACACAAACACACACGCGCATTATATATGTATATGTATGTGCTATATATATGTATAGAACATAATAACGGTATTATCGTGTACTACACTGGCACGCAGCTTACGCAGCTGCGTAAAATCTCAAGGCTTGACCAATGCCTCGTAACCTCTGCAAACACTACAGTTTCCCCATCTCCATCTCTCTGCCTCCCCAGCAGCTCCTCCCTCAAGAACTAACCCACAGTATCGTATTCTACTCTAAGCCGTTCACCTACATAATGACAGAGCTGTTGGTGTATGCATGTGCGTGTGTGAGTGTGAATGTGAGTGTGTGGTGTGTGTGGTGGGGGAGAGGGATGAGGTAGAAAAGTTACTGGCAAACAGAATCTTTATTATCCTTGGTTTTGGTTTTACTGCGTCCTTCAATATTTTTTATCTTTGCTACTCCTTGCATCCATCAGCTCAATTAATTGCCGCCTGTCACTGGAGTTGTTCTGTTTGAAGTGCATCCTTTGGCTGAGCTTTCGCCCAAAGCTGCAGCAAACAAATTGGCTGTGGGTCCATTTTGAAGGGGGTTTTTCGGGGAAGCGTTCGTTGGGCCAAATAAATGGGTTTCGAGTACTGCAGAATGTTGGCAAGTGCATGTCAAGGATTTGTGAGTGTTTCTGAGACGACTTAAAAGATATATCGTTAGTAAATAATGACATTAAGAAATTGATTGAGCTCTTCAAACGATTCCATTTTGCAAATCTCAAATATTTATTCATTTTATGTCAATGTTTGTAGATTTTAAAAAGTTATCGTTAGTTGAGGCATATTTAATATATATAATATAATACTAGGAAAAACTAAACCAAAAGGAATCGAAAAATATGATATATTGAAAAGATTGTGGGAATTTCTATTGGTATTCAACTTATAAAATTTTAGAAATACTTGTATATAAATCATATAAGATTTTTCAAAAACTTTTTAAATATTTCTGTAAATTTAATTAGGGCCATGTTATAAAAATAATAAATAAAACATCCATTTTCAGAAATGAGAATTTTAATCTATTTTGGAATATGGATATTTTTAAAATCGACTTTTATCAAGCTGACTTTAATATTATGTATAATTTTGCTAACTAATAATTTAAAAACAAAATGTTTTAATTGTTTATTTATTTAGATTTCGATTTTCAAAATGAATGTTCTGTTATGCTTCAATGTTCAATAGTTTGACGATGAAATTGTGCATAAATAAGCTATTCGACATTATTGACGTTTTTCTAACCAATTATAGAAAGTATTATTGCTGTAAGCTGCTTTGTACAAACTTTTTAATTATATTAGCACAACTGGCAGACATGCCCTGAAAATCTGATAAATACATACACGCACAGACAGACAGACACACCACATAATATATGTGGCTACAGATTTATAACTTATCAAAAAATGTTATATTACGCGGACGGACACAC
Organism: Drosophila kuntzei; assembly: GCA_035042165.1. Classification (NCBI taxonomy): domain Eukaryota; kingdom Metazoa; phylum Arthropoda; class Insecta; order Diptera; family Drosophilidae; genus Drosophila; species Drosophila kuntzei. The sequence continues at coordinate 63,069 of JAWNLU010001042.1, forward strand.
ACATGAAGGGAAAACTTTTCGCCGTCGCCTATTGAAAATTTCACAATCACATTAATTTCGGTTCCGAAAGCTCCCAAGGCCATATTTGCCCAACCATTTAATGTTGTTGTGTTTGATGTGGTTGCTATTTTTGTTGTTCCAGCGAAAACAACAAAGCAAAAGCCATGGAAAACATAAAAAAAAAATAAAGGCAAAAGGCAAACACAGCATAAAAAGAGAGCAACTAAAGGAAAAAGAAAGCAAAAAAAGAAAAGAAAACAAAGAACCAACAGCTAGCGATATATGCGATATAATAAATCTTTTGTATAACACGCAAAACTTTATGAACGTGCGCCAACTATAAACTTTCACTTTTCAACAGTAGCCCGATGTCCGTTGGCCGTTGCGTATACGCCATGTTGCACATGCTTTTATGATTTTTATAACTATTATTATTATTTTTGCTACTTACATTGTCTATGTTCTCCCAACTCCAGGCATTTGCACTTTACAATGAATCTTGCAGAATCTAGATAAAAATGGGAAAGACTTTATAAATACATATGTACTATGTCTAGAAGTTCTGTTGAACTATCTGCAATTCTATCACTATTTAAAAGTATATATAAAAGTATATACTCTAGATAATGGATAATTTGGAAAGCTCTCAAACATTTTATTAAATGAGGAAGCCAAATAAACAATTACATTAATTTTAAAATATTAATAATATAAATTTTGGTGAAATATAATAAGGAATCTAAGAAACTAAAAAAGGTTATTTTTATATTTGTAATGGACACTGTGATAGTTACACTGTGATAGTTTTTTTCAAAAAAAAAAGACCAAACTCAACGGCTAGCCCCTATTTCGGGTTCTAGGAAACGAACTGCATCATTACTTTTTTGAGTTACAACGATGGTTTCATACAAAATTTTTTTTAAATGGTTTGGTTCCTATCTCCCATGGTATATTTGTTTTTAGGTAAACTTTCACTTCTTTTCATACATATAAACTTTATAAAAAGTAGGCATTGATAGAAAAACGTATCAGAACGCTCACCAGGAAGAAATTTTCTTGTTTAAATTGATCAGGGAGCATGTTTCCTGGTGAACGTCACCAATATGAGCTTTTATAGAAAAATTTTAAGATAGATTGGTAATAGTTATTATATTAAGAATAATTTTATATGAATAGTATTTCAGGCTTTTTAAGAAAGTATTTTCACTTTTTGAATTCTAAAAGGAATAATGATATAAAGCAAATTTAATTTCAAGGACTCTGTTAAAATCTATTAACTTCACTACGATTTTTAAAGTGACTTTAAAATATGAGATTATTTATTAATAATTAAAAAATTTACTGTATTATTATTTTTTGTTAGAATGTTTATTTAATAATATAAATAAAATAATTTTCACATATTTAGTGATAAAAATTCAAAATAATAACGATTTTTTTGTGAAATAAGCTAGCAATTTGACTTTTAACTAATTTACTGCTTAACATATTTCGAATCTGTTCATTTAAAACCAGGGATTAAAACCTTAACCGAAACCGTAACCTTTAACCGGTAATAACCGATTGAAATTTGTAACCATAACTGAAACCGTAACCAAAAAATATTTTTCCGCTGTACTGAAACCCATAAACCGAAACTCTTTAAACCGAAATAACCGTTTAGTAACCGATTGATTTATATGGGTTAATTTCGGTACTGGCCGTCGCAGGTACTGATAACTTTGAACTGCCATAACTTTGTCAAAAGTCAATCAATTTTTATGCGGAATGTAAATTTGACCATGATTTTACCTCCAAATTCGTTCTGCATTTAAATTTTGTTCATTTTGAAAATTCGAATTTTTTAGAAAAAATCAAAAAAGATAAAGGGGTTACACTGTAAAATTTCGAAAAAATTCGATTTTTAAAAATTTTCTAAAATGAAAAAAATGTAAATGCAGAACGAATTTTAAGGTAAACTCATGCTCAAATTTACATTCCCCATAAAAATTTATTGACTTTTGACAAAGTTATGGCGGTTCAAAGTTATCAAAGTTCAGTAAAATTTTCAAACCAAATGAACCAAACTTATATGAGATCAAATTATAATAAAATCGACATTACACTGGATCATTCCAGTCACCAGATAACATTATTTTCCAGGCTAAAAAGAGCATTAAGTCTTTGTTCATGTAAAACAATTAATAAAGCGTCTTATTTTGCCGAAAACCTTAATTTCTTTTTTGTTGTGAACCGAAACCATACCGGTATTTTTAAACCGAAACTTACAAAAAACCGATAACCGCTACGAAACCGATACTCCAAGCATAACCGAAACCGTAACTGAAACCGATATTCGTGTCGGTTTTAATCCCTGTTAAAAACATATTTTGAGTATAAATAAAATGAAGATGTTATATATTTGAAGTGCATTAAGTATTCGTTGGGACTGTGATAACATTGATTCATTATAATTCCGAATATGTATAAAGTATATTCATAAATTTGTAGATGTATGCGTATTGTGTGTGGCACATAAGTTGGCATGTGTTGGTTAGCATTTTGAATATGTGTTGCATGCTTTTAGGCGTCGCTGAAGTCTGACAACGCTTGGGCCGCATCCTGTGCGTGGCTGCCGCTCCATTTCTGTCAAAGTTTTTGATGTGCAGCGTGCAGTAGCACAAAAAGCATGCTATGTATATAAGTATATATATATATATATATATATATGTTATGTGTATGTATGTGTGCGTATCGGTCACAATAAATTGTCTTTATTTCATGCGGATGTGGTCGCTGAGGGGTTTTGAGGGCGAGTGCGAAGTTATGTGCGGGCCGCAAAGGCTTGCGCCATGTTTAATGAAAATTATTACGCGATATCCTTGGGGACACACACACACACACACACACACACTAAAACATATAGAGCGACTGACTCGCACGATGTACAGCAATGTGCGCCTTTTTGGGGGTGGCATGCTTATACAAAAAAAAATTACTTGTGCAAAGCAAAAGGCATCGGAGGACGACGTGGGCCAACTGAATGGGCCGCCTTTCTCATTGCGCATGTGCCGATCTCATATGAAAAGGATTCGACTTCGAAACCAGAGCATAACGATATGATTGTGCCACACTGTGTATATATATGTGTGTTGGGGCGAGATGTGTTTATGCGTGTGTGTTTGGAAACGCATTTCTAGGTCAAACTCAACCTCCAAATGATGGAGCCCAATAAATGCCCGTTGCAAACATATTTTTATCACTCCTCCAACTGTTTGTGCAATGGAAATTACCTTTTCAGCTCTCTTTCAAAGTTCAAAGTTTAAAATTAGTTTTATTTTTATAACAAGTTTATTATTTTGAAAACAATAAACTCTTGCATATTTCAATTGTCTATTATTTTTCAAGTGGTTTTCAATGCGAAAATCTGCAAAACACTGCTAAAAGATTTAATTGTTTTGAGTTATTAAATGCTATAAACAAAATTGAAAATATTTATTTTATCAACTGTGAAAATCAGATTTGAATTTAACGATTTGTAAATAGAAAAGATAATTGTAATTTATTGATTTTTTTATGAGGCACATTAACATTACTATAAAAATAGTTTTGATATATTTAAGAAATCTTTTCTTTTATTTATAAATTATTGAAAATATCAGTTAGAACAGGACTGCAATTATATCTACAATGTGACTAATCCTATTTATTTACTTCTTTAATTTATTTGCAGATTTGATTAATCAAAATACGTCAAAACAAAATTAATTGCAAAAATGTTAAACAATCGACAGAAATGCAATAAAAATTATTGGAAACTGTCAAAAGTGGCTCAAACTTTCGTCTCGCAAACAAATAAATGAAATAAATTGAATAATTACTAAATAAATGTCAAATTATTGCATATTGAATACTTACAAATAAGTTTTAAAACCAAAATTGAAATTCATTAAATTGATAAAAAATTAATCGCGCTTTTCAACCGTAAAGTGTCAATAAATAAAAACGAAACGAAACGAACCGAATTGGAAATTCGTTTGGTAAACTGTATTGTGGCTTTCACACGAACACAAATAAATAAGTAAATAAAAACAAAAGAAGAGAAGAGAAGAGAAAAAACGCAAATAAAATAATAAAATTGCAAATGTGCGAGTAAATCGAAAATAGTTTATTGAGTGTCGGTTGCGGAGCCGCAGATTTAATCGAAACCGAATCAAATCGCAACGAATTGTCGAACACAGCCACAAAATGGAGGGCAAACATTTGAGTTGCTTTGTGGCCCTTTTGCTGGGCGTGTTAATATTCAAAATGCACATATTACCAGCTGCCGGTGATCAGGATGAGGATATACCACACAATGAGTAAGTAACAGTTACAAATTTAAGTATATATGTATATATGTATACAATATTTTAGTATACATTATCTCCATCTGCTGTCGATATTATTTTTATACCCATTTTCAATTATGCATAATTGTGAATGTATATTGAATCGATACAAATCGCTTGTGCTATTTCCCTCAACAGGAAATTAATTGTAAATTTGTTTATATGTATGTACATTTCGATTGCCACTGTATAAATAATTCTGTACAAATGTTAACTAAAATGCAAATTGCCATAAATATGCTAGCAAAACCATATTCTGTAATATTTATGCTAATTTCAACAGATTTCATTTATTTTGTTGATCTATCATAACTAATGCGAGTTTTTTTTTCAATTACAATAATAAATGCTAACAATTAAGACGGTTTTTATCTGTAGTGGGAATAGTTTTACTGATTAAAGTGCAGTAATCATTTTAAATATTTTATGTATTGGCATTGGAATCAATTTATTTAAATAAATTAAATAGGTTGCACAGCTGAGTGAATGACAATTAAGATTAAAGACAAGTGTATTAGCTTAAATATGACATCATTGTCACTTCTTGCAGTCTAGAGCAGTCTTCAGATTATTGGCCAGCGAGTCCATAAACTCGAAAGTCTCCTGGTAGTCCTCACGTTTGACGGCACTGATGCTACCCTTCATGCAAATGGCCAGATCCTTGGTCATCACACCGCCCTCGATGGTGTCAATGCACACCTGTTCAAGGGTCTCGGCAAAGATCTTTAGGGGCTCATTGTCGTCCAGCTTGGCACGATGGAGCAGACCACGAGTCCAGGCAAAGATCGAGGCAATGGGATTGGTAGAGGTCTCCTTGCCCTCCTGATAGAAACGAAAGTGACGAGTGACCGTACCGTGAGCAGTTTCAGACTCAACGGTCTTGCCATCGGGACACATCAGCACGGATGTCATCATGCCCAGAGATCCAAAGCCCTGGGCAACGGCATCGGAATGAACATCACCGTCATAGTTCTTACAAGTCCAGACGAAGCCACCCTCGGATTTCATGCAATAGGCGACCATATCATCGATCAGTCGGTGCTCGTACCAGATTTTATTAGCCTCGTAATCCGTCTTGTAGGTCTTCTCGTACAGATCAGCAAATATGTCCTTAAAGCGACCATCGTACTTCTTCAGAACTGTGTTCTTGGTGCTCATATAAAGTGGCATCTTGCGATCCAAAGCGTACTTAAAGGAAGCGTTGGCAAAGTCCACGATAGAAGCGTCAGTGTTGTACATGCCGAGAGCAATTCCGGGTCCCTCAAAGTCATTGACAACCTCCTCAATGTCGTTGCCGTCATTGCCCTTCCAGGTCAGAGTCAGTTTGCCCGGACCGGGCACTTTAAAGTCAACGGCCTTGTACTGATCACCATGGGCGTGACGGCCAATGACAATGGGATTCTTCCAGCCGGTGACCAAACGTGGCACATTCTTGCAAATGATTGCCTCACGGAATACAGTGCCACCCAGAATATTACGTATGGTGCCATTGGGCGACTTCCACATCTGCTTCAGGTTGAATTCCTCGACACGCTTCTCATCGGGCGTAATTGTGGCACACTTGATGCCCACATTGTACTCCTTGATGGCCTCGGCACAGTCGATGGTCACCTGATCGTCGGTCTGGTCACGGTTGTGTATACCCAAATCGAATGTGATCAAGTTAATGTCCAGATAGGGTAGAATAAGATTCTCCTTGATGGAATCCCAGAGGACCTGGGTCATCTCATCTCCAAGCACATCAACCACGGGTCCGACACATATCTTTTCGTTCATCACGGAGCTGGCAGAGAAATTTGCTTGAAAAGCAGCACGGAACATTTTTGCCCGGGCTTGATTGACCATTTCGAGAGTACGGCGTAGAGCAAACATTATCAGTTCTTTAGATTTGGATGAATAAATGTCTGAATGACTTGAATTAATTATTTGGCGATAATTGCAGAATATTTAATAACGTTATATTCAATTATTTGCAAATTATACTGAAAATCGTACAATTATAATGAAAGCATTTCATTCATTTATGTCAAATGAATAGAACGAACTGATGATTTTTATTTATTTATTTATTTACGTCAACTCAAACAAGTTGAAATATATTATTTACAATCAATTTCTATGAACACTTAAAAATAATAAAGTATTATTTTAAATTTAAAACTAAAATAATAATAAGAAGAAAATAACTAGAGAAAAAGAAAACGTTTTGTTATAAAAATATTCGGTATACAAAAAAATATAGGGTTTTAATGTGTTGATGAATATGAGAATATTTGAGAATATTCTTTGAAATAACCAAGGAGTTTAACAATTAAATCGACGGACAATGAACAATTTATTGAGCTTCCATTCCAAGTTATTGAAACATCCGATTGTCGTTAAAATTAATGCTTTAAATATGTAAAAGAGTGTTGAAATTTCATTTGCTTTATTTCCATTTTTCATCAATGACTTTGCTATTTATGAGTTTGGTTTATGATCTCAGTTTTTACAAGCTAATGTCTAATGACGACCATCAAATTGAACTTTTCTGCATACATACATATATATTTGTATGTTATTTCTAGGCATAATGTCGAAACTTTTGTCATCCATCTCATTTATAACCCATTATGTTTATGACTATTACTTTGTTTACCACAAACAATATGAGAATTTATTGGGAAAAAAAATCCAGTCGAAAGACTCGCAGCATCATTAAAAATTCGCATTAAAATACTGAGCGATAAAATGTTAAGATTCTTATATTAAGTATACGTTGAGCAGACGTCATATAAGATGACATGGGATGAAAGAAATTCAATTTCAATATTTGCAAAAATGTGGTCTAAAGAGCTCTCTACATGTGTCACTGAGTAACTTTGTGCTTGTGTGAGTATCTAATGGATACATAATAGGATTTTGCAATTAGTGCGCTGGTGTGAAAGAATATGTGTGTGTGTGTGTGTGTGTGTGTTTGTATGTGTGCGTATGGGCATGTGTGGTTGTATGTGGGACTGAACAAATGGCAGTCACGTAACCGCAACGTTCACTTGGCTAATTAACCCAGAACCAACTGCCATTTGCAGTCCAGGCCCGAGTCCATATAGACAGACAGACAGGCAGGAAATTCGGAAGGCAGGAAGGAAGTTTGACAGGCCGGCAACTAAGTGATTTTTTGTCTAATGTCACTTTTATTTATTGAAATTAGATTTAGCATTCACTTTGTCGTTTATGTTGTTGTTAATGCTTTTGTTGCTGCTATCTCTCCCTGCCTTTTGGCACTTTGACAAACATTCCATTTCCTCTTAATACTCTTAACTCTTAATAGCATAATATGCTCATGATTTTTTAATGCATTTCGTAACATTTTTCGTTTTTATAAGCTCATAAGGGATTTCTAATGTGCGCTGGTTTTGTTTAGCATACTTTTGGGGATTTCATTAAATTTGATTTCTCAGTTAATAACATACATCTGTTATTAAACCGAAGCTCGTGCTGTTAACCTTTAATTCAGCCTATGTTATTTCATGCTAAATCTGTTACTTAACATAACAGGAAGCTGTTAAACGCCATAATACAGAGTAGTGACTTTTTAGTGCCAATTTAGACAGTTTTTATTGAATTAATAAACTGAAAATTTAATGAAAAAGTTAAAAAATGTACGACAAAAACTGATTCAAAAAATGCAAAAGAATATTAGTAAAGTTACAGCATTTTTATTAATATAAATAATTGGTTTTAAAGTGTAAGAGTTATGTCATCGCTCAAATTTATATCTGAAGTTCTGTTTTCATGCTCACATGCGTACAAATTAATTTCATTAATTTGAAACATAAACTTTTTGCTTGGCCTTCTTTATATTATTTGGTTGTTGCTTTTGTGTGTCACTGCAGAAAATTCAATTAAATTTATTTCAACTTTTGCTGCCAGCTACGAGAACAACAATAACAACACCAACAACAAGAAGGCCGCCTTAAGGGGGGCAACAGCTTTGACGATTATGTTTTGGGCCATGTAATGATGATGAAGTTGCTCCCCGCCTCGTTTCGACTGTCCTAGCCTGTCCTGGCCTCGTCCTGGGCCCATTGCTTTTGATGTAACTGACCCAAATCGTGTTTATGCTCAGTAGTACTAGAATTCGTTCCGTTTGCTTCATTCATTCAACGGCATTTTTCTTAGCTCCGGCCGCATTTCGGCTCACAGCTCCAGCTTGTTCTTATTGTTGTAGTTGCTATTGTAGTTGTTGTTGTTGTTGTTATTGTGCCCATTCATTTGACTCATTTTCAGTTGCAGCATCGCCATTTTATGCAATGCCCGTTTGCTTAAGAATTTCTCGACTTTGTTAGCAGCTGGTCAACATTATTTGGACTTGTTCTCCACCAACGAGTTGGTCACGTGCCATGGTCAGTGATTAAGGAGTAGGTCAACATCCTTCTAAATTGGAATTGGACAAGCGAAGGAGCTATTTGAATCGAATTTAGGTCTAATTTCTTCAAGCTTATACATATGTTTTTAAAATATTTTGAGGCTGAATGGTTAAATAAAAATCCAATTGAGTACAATTTATTATACTTTCAAAATAGACGAGATTAAAAATAATATTATAAAAAGGCAGTCGAAAAAAAGAAGTACAAATTTAAGTCTTATTTCTTTAAAATTATACATATGTTTTTAAAATATTTTAAAGCTGAATGGTCCAAAAAAAATCCAATTAGGTACCCTTTATTATATTTTCAAAATAGACGAGATTAAAAATTATTTTATAAAAAGGCAGTCGAAGAAATTTAAGTCTAATTTCTTTAAACTAATACATATCTTTTTAAAATATTAAAAGCTGAATGGTTTAATACCAATCCAATTTAGTTCAATTTGTTATATTTCCAAAATAGGCGAGACTAAAAATTATATTATAAAAAGAGGGTCGAAAAAAAGTATTAAAAATACTTAATTTACATACTAAAATACGTAAAATTCAAATAAACAACTCTAAACACGTTAAAATAAAATACTACATACAAAGGTTTAAATTTGGGCAAAAAGGATGAAATAACTAATCATTTTCAATAGGAACACAAATTCACAGTAGAAAAATGTAGAAAAGTTTGGTTTATTAATATTAGGAAAAATTATCTTTATTTTTTTGACTCTAGTTGAATCTTGCGTGTAAAAATAACTTCAAATTACGTGAATACTCGAAACTTTTATAGATTAACAAGCTAAAATGGTATACACAATTTTAAGGTAATCAGAATAGTCAAGATAGCGAAATTTCAGTTTAATTGTCATTACTGTTTTCATCAGTTTTCCATTGTTAATTTTACAACTTGCATTTCCTCTCTCTCTCTCTCTCTCTCTCCCTTTGTATCTTTCTGTCGTTTTCCTGGCCTGCACTTTATGCGCCGCTTCACTCTATTTATAAATTAACTTGTCGTGTTCTATGCAAATTCAAAATCCACTTAATTGCAGCACAAGTGCGACGCCCAGAGAAAGGCAGTCGAAATAAAATCCAAATAATACCCCAGACGCAACGTTCTTCATCCCCAATGCAACCCTGCAGCCCCTATTTCATTTGTTACCCTCCAATTCGTTCCCCCTCTCTTCATGCAGTTACCGCTTAATGCACTTTCACTGTCATTTGTCATAAGTAGTTAGCGCTCTGTTTGTTTGTTTGCTTCGCTCTGTTTTTCTGCTGTTGTTTCTGCTTGCCATTGTATTTTTTATTTATTCACTTAAGCTGGCTGGGCTGTAATTAGATCTGCCACGCCCACACTCACAAATATAAAATAGAGGTACATACAGACAACATTTCGCTATGTCAAAGCTGCAAAATTATTTTAACCAGCATTTGCGCTACTTGCAACAAGAAAAAACAACAACAGTCAGAAAGTTAACTAAAGTGCAAGATATATGCAACGTGACAGTTAATAAATCTGACAGCGAAAAGTCCACAGGCTCCATACAACTTAAGGAATAGGTGAAAAATTAGCCTGCCAGGTTATGTTCTGTTTACTGAAAAATTAGTTGAAAATTTGTATTTTTTAACCCCGTTTTTTTCTTCAACGAACTTTAATCGAGCTTTTGAAGATCTACGCTAAAACTTATAGAGTGCATATTTTTATAGATATTGAATAAAGCAAATACATGCACTCAGAAAAAAAATCAAGATTTGCGTACTTAAACAGGCGATATTCAAATAAAAACGATCTCAAAAGCTGTCTAAGTTCGGAATTTCCAAAACTGAGAACAAAAATCTTATTTCAAGATCAGCTTTCGCAAGTACGAAAATCTTAAAATAAGATTTTTCTGTGATACTTTAAGTACGTTTTGGGATTAATTCAAGATTGTTAAGTACCCAAAAATCTTGATCTAATCCTAAAATGTGCTTGTTTCTAGTACAAAACATTTTCATATTTAATTTCATTTAATTTTCAAACATGCACTAGTATGTATTTTAAGTACAAAAAAATCTTTAACTAATTTAGTGCATAAAAAAGTATGGTTAAAATCGGACTATTATATCAAAAGCTGTCAGTCGAAAATTTAAAATTTAGATCTATTCATACTTAATTTAAGAGATTAATTTCTAATAAATTTCCGATAGTAAATTTCCAAAAACATCGCAGACTCCAGAAAAAGAACGGAATTAAGGTTGATCAGATATTCCATTATTTTATACAAACGTAAATTATTTAATTGACATGGCGAATACCGCAACTACTAATTAACTATAACTATATTAACGTAGTGAGTTAAGATTGGTATTCAGAATCTTACAAGTTTTTGTTAAGTGAAATAATAAAATTCTCTACATTCAACGCTTATACTTTATAATACAAATTCTCTGTAAATCAAGTTGGAAACTTAACTTTTTTTTATTCTTGAGCACAGAGATCAATCATATTTTAAATGATAGCCAGATGTATGTATGAAAGTATGTTACGTGCTTTAAAAATCTCTTCAGATTGTTTTTGCGCACATATTGCAAATGTTGAAGACAAGAAAACCTCATTTCGATTTCAATGATGGAAACTGCAAACCCATTGACCTATTACCTAGGCCACAAAACGAGTGCCACTGTATCGCCATATAAACTTGACTGGAAAAAAAGTGAAATCTGAAAACTAGAAAATAAAACTAGTTCGATGGCTTACTGTGCTCATATGATACTTGAGCATGACATACACGTGGTTCGTGCTCAAAAGGCGCACAAGACAATGCAAAATACACCTGAGCTGAATACACTCGCAGTAGCTGAAGAATCTCGAGATGTTGCCTGTATCTGTACCTGAAGCTGATGTGCTGTCATGTAGCCAAAAACGAAAAAAAAAATTCTCTTATGCTCCCTTTGCCTCATCACGTCGTTTTTTAGTCATTGTCAAGTTTTGTCGTGCACAAACTGCCAAAATGGCAAAACAAAATGCGCATTTTTATTTCCAGGCCACGAAAGTCTCTTTATTTCGTTACTCCCCCTAAAATACACACTCACATAGATTCCCACCATCCCTCAGTCTCTTCCTACTTTGTCTTATATGCAGGCAAACATCCCAAGATGACGTTGATGGTCTTTCATTGGTGCTTGCGGTCTGCATGTCGATGTTTTTGTAGTTTCTTTGGTTTTGATTTTATATGTGTGCATTGTGTTCTCTCTGTGTTTTTTGGGTCTTTACGATACTCTCTGTGCGACCTACGTGAGTTGCATTTTGGTTTTTCCATCTATGTCTTTTTTTTTCGGTCTGCTTGGGTTCTTTTTATAGCAACAACTGAGTGCGGATGTTGTGACTGCCACTCGTTGTGGCATTGTTGAGCTGGTCATAAGCTGAAATTCTATAATCTAATATTCAAAGTATGCCACAAAAGCTGCTAAAACTTTCAGCAAAAGTTCACTTAGGTTACGACTCACACGTTTCACCATTGCGTATACTTGATGCGATTCCAAGAAATCCTCAAGAAATGTCATAAGAATAAGCATTGTTTTGATGAAAATTGACAGCAAAATATTTAAGCTAAGGTAAAGTTAAGGGAACTTATTAAAATTTTATAAATTTTAGATTTTTACGAGTTGCATTTTATTGAAAGTTTACAAAATACTTTGCGAAAACATTATTAAAACGTACACGATAGATATAAATACAAGTATAAAGCTGAACAATGTGAAGTAGATTAATTATATATAATATGTGATTATTGCAATAATTTAAAAGGATATCCCAGTTAGGTAAACAATTAAATTAAATACGATATTAAACTATTATCTTTAAAAACATTATAAAAATTGTTTTGACACTTACACTGATATCTTAAAAGGTCTTTAATAGCTTTATTATATTTTAAAAAATACTAAAAATATGCATAAATTTTATGACTAATTGAACGATATAAATTTATATAAATATATTTGTATTTAGATTCCATTAAGCATCTTCTATGTGTTCAACAAAGAAATATTTACAATATATGAAGTATTTATTGATATTTCTGTATTTGCTTGCAAGTTGTCAAAGCAGCAAAGTCAACACAAGAAGATAAGGACAAAACTTGAGCTCACTTGAGCAAATTGAAAAACCAGCGAAACTCATTACAAGTTAAGTCAAGATATGAACAGAGTGTGAGGGAGAGGTTCAGAAAAAGTCGGAGTGAAGCTGGAAGTTACATTAAGCACTCTGGGAAGACGGAATAATAGGAGAATACGACAGCAGAAGAAACAACAACTTGTACAAGTACTGTGAAAACATTTGGCAAACATTTATAATCTAAACGCGAAAGACAACACAAAACAAAAGCAAAACACTGGGCGAAGAGCTCATAAAACAAACGGTAGCCACAAGATAAAAACAAGAAACAGGAACAGCAAAAGCAAAAGCAAAGTCAAAGGCAAAGGCAAATTGAACAAGTATAAACGCAAAGCAGTCTCAAAAAAAGAAAACATAATACACAAGACAAGACGTTGATAAAACCAAAATGAAATATTATTTCATAAAATGTATGAAAGAAAGCATGCAACACAGTGCTACCCAAAAATATTTGCACAATTTTATGGCATTATCTAAAATATCAATAGCTAAGAGAGCAAAAAAGCAACAGCAACGTTGCGTATACGCAATGTTGATTATGTTCAGCACTGATAGAGCGAGATATTTAATCTTTATCCTCAATGTTGCCGTCGTCGTCGTTATGACTGCCATCTAGATACAAAATAAGCGCATGTTTATATGCACTCGTCGAAAGAGGGCAGAGGGAAAAGGGAAAAGGAAAAAGAAAGGAGCAACAGTGGCTGTGGAGAAACTGCAGCAGGAATGGGCTAAGAATACGACTACATCAACCAAAAGACGCAGACAAAGTTTTATGGCCAATGACGATGCCCAAAATGATTTAAATTATATGAAAATTGTATTATGCCAACGCCACAGAAACGACAAAAGTTGTTTTAAACTGTTGGAATGGGGGAATGGGGGATACTGATTGCTTCTATTGACCCCGCTGCGGGCGAAATGAGGCGTAAACAATGAAGCGATATAAAGTGGCGAACAAGTGATTGAAATTGGATAAAAGCCATAATGGTCAGAAATTGTGAATGCGAAAGACCAAATGAAGGACACTTGACGAGTAATACGAGGACATTGTGGAAATGAGCGTCAAAAATAAAATGCGAAAGGCGAAATTTGAAGTAACCAGGGATTAAAACCTTAACCGAAACAGTAACTTTTAACCGGTGAAAACCGATTGAAATTTGTAACCGTAACTGAAAATAAATTTTTCCACTTACCGAATTCCATAACCGAAACTCTTTAAGCTGAAATAACTTTGAAGTGCCATAACTTTTTCAAAGGTCAATCGATTTTAATGCGCAATGTAAATTTGGGCATTATTTTACCTTTAAATTGGTTCTGCATTTAAATGTTATTCATTTTATAAATTTTGAAAATTTAGAATTTTTTAAAAAATTTACATTTTTTAATTTAATTTTTCGAAAAACTTCGAAATTTTCGAATTTTTAAAATGAACAAAATTGAAATGCAGAACGAATTTAGAGATAAAATCGAGCTCAAATTTACATTGCGCATAGAAATTGATTGAGTTTTGACAAAGTTATGGCAGTTCGAAGTTATTAAAAATCAGTAAAATCAAAATAATCGAAAATTCAAACCAAATGTAAAAAGTTATATGAGATCAAATTATATTTAAAATCGAAATTACGCTGGACCATTCCCGTAATTAGATAACATTATTTTCCAGACTAATTAGAGCATTAAGTCTTTTTTCATGTAAAACTATGAATAACGTTCTTATTTTGGTCTACCGTAAACCTTAATTATTATTTTTTTTTGTGAACCGAAACTTACAAAAAACCGATAGCCATTACGAAACCGATACTCCAAGATTTTGCATAACCGATAACCGAAACCTTAATTCGAGCATAACCGAAACCGTAACTGAAACCGATATTCGTTTCGGTTTTAATCCCTGGAAGTAACAATGCGAAATTTAAAACAAACCATCATAAGAGTTTCTCATAAAAATGTAGCCTACTTTATGAATCTAATAACGAGAAATGAAAAGATAAAAATTATCAGAGAGATTATCAGAAGAATATACATGTCCTTGATCGATTGTTCATCGGCCATCTTACATAAATATCAAAATTGAAACATACCAACAATTTCTAAAATAAACATTTTTTAAAGAACTTACTAGACTATCGTTAATAATTATAAATATACAAATATTTATTTTGAATTCTCCAGAAACAATTTCTCAACCTATAAGTACAATTAATATTTTCTCCAACATGTCATTCAATTAATCCAACTTAATTAACTATTTTTTTTCTGTATCTTTTACTTTTTGCAGAGTGCGCAACTGGGCCCTGAAATTTGGCGTTGATTTATGGGAGTTCGGTCGACAATTTACCAAAATGAATGAAATCAAAAGTGTGAGTAAATAGTTAATAATATATCAACGGCGAATAGCATATGGCAAAATCCTAAATAAATATCACAAAGAAGCAACAAACTCGTATAAGAGTCAACATTAACATAAATTGGTTAAAAGCTTTAGTGACATTTGTAAATGGCTGCGATTGCTTCAAAGGTTTTATTATGCGGTATCGGGTCTTAGTTAAACAAATACATTTAAGCTTAGCTGCGATAAGAAATTATCGATAAATGCGCAGACGATGCTGGCTTAATGTTGGCTTTACCCTCAAATGCGTCAATTTTTTTTTGTATGTAATGTAATTCTTTTTTCCCCATCTCTCTCTCTCTCTCTCTCTCTCTCTGTATCACACTGGTTTTCTGTGTTTTTTGGATTTTGTTGCTCTGACGCTGCTCTAATGCAATTTAAACACAAATAAGGCTAATTGAGGCAAGACTCGGGTCTAAGTGTGTGTATGTGTGTGTGTGTGTGTGTGTGTGTGTATCTGTGTTAATAAGCATGGCTGTTTGGCTTTGGTTGACTGCCGGATCTGCGGTGTAGCATCGGCGGCTCTTCACTCATTCGCGTATTTTTTGCGTTTAATCAGACGTGCATGAGTTAGTTGGCTGCCTTTATTACGGGTCTGTTTGTATGTTCATATGTGCCACACACGCACATAAAACCACACATACACACGTACATCACACATACACACATCACATATATTTTGCATACACAAGAAGATTGGTAGCGGGGCTTTAGCTATAGGGAAATTCAAATACGCTACAGTTTCAATTTACAATTATTTTACTAACTTTGTAATTACATTTGAGGTACAATTAATTATTAATAAAGTAACGCAAGTTTTTTTTACAAATTACATACTATAAAAATTAGACAATTTATTTTTAAATGTTAATAAAATGTATACTAGTCGAATTTTGTTGCATCAGGATCTTAATATATATTTTTGCTATTTAGTTACATAATAAAATATATTAATTAATTGAAAATTGACTTAATAGTTATATTCTGCCGCCCAATTTACTTCTCTTTTGTATTTTTGTCGTTTATTTGGAAATAAAACAACTGTCTGAGTTACAATAAATTACAATAGTATTCGGAATGTAATAAATTGCATACAAATTACATTTCACTTGAATAAATTTAAATACAAAACTAAGTAAAATGTTATTAATACTCTTAAATTAATTTTAATTTAAATGAAATTCAATTGTTAGTTTATATTCCATAAACAACATTTTTTTAACAAATAGGAAGGTAATATTATTAGTAAATTAAAAAACCATTTAAATATATTTTTAATTCAGTTTAATTAATTTTTAGTTAACTCTGTAACATTTTATTTTTAAAAAGATTATTATGCCCGCTGTAAGGGTATGAAAATCAACAAAAAAGACAGAAATATAGAGTGAGGGAGATAGAGTGAGTAAAGGAGAGACACTGAAAGGGCAGCAGCAGATAAAATGCAAATAAATTTGCTGGCTGCGACTGTCATTGAGTCTGTAATTGTCAAGTGACTCGTTTTTGCTGCCTCTTTATGTTGTTGCTTTCGGTTGTTTGGTTGTTTCGTTGTTTGGTTGTTGGTAGGTGCTGACTGACTCACACAGAGTTTTCCAGTTACCATTGCTGCTGACAATGTTTGTGTGTGTTAATTTAAAGCGCACGTCGCGTTCTGTAGGCGGCAAAAAATGAAAATCTACGCCCAGATTGAATTAAATATCAAGTATACGCAACGTTCTACTGTTGCGTGGAAACTTTTTTGTTGCATGCTCTGTTTGTCTGTCTCTGTGTGTGAAATGTTATTTGCTCTTCTGAATGTGTACGTATGTCTCATAAACATAATATCATAACAGTGTATGAGTGTGTGTGTGTGTGTGGTCGTGTGTGTGGATGAGTGTAACTGTGTTTGTGTGCTCGCCTTGTTCAAAATTAACGCGTTGCTTTAGCAAGGCAAATATATTGTGTGTTTAAAAATTATTGGCATGCCGAAAAAACGAGAATGAAGAAGGATTGAGGATTTCTGACATGGGTTCGTTATAGTCGGGGGATTATTATATTTTTTTGTTAAATTCCTAAACAAAAATGTTGTTCTAAACTATGGCTTTTATTAGATGAATAAATGGTAAAGTATTTAAAGGGTAAAGTATTTAAAATTATGAACACATTACAAGTAATATACCATAGAAAATCACCTATTATTTCCTTATTTCTCAAAGTTCGTTTCTATACAAACTATTTCTATTTTTTTTTTCATCTTTTGTTAAAGATATGTTGATAAAATTTGGGTTGGTTATGTTTTATACATTCTCACTGAACTAGGTGGATCATTGTAGGAAAAATCGGTCGAAAACTAATATTTTATATGAACATTTTTCTTGCTTTCAAGGCATATATTTTTCTGCCAGAGTTTCAAATCTTTGGTGATTAATTTTCATTCTGGCGATTATCTGACTTTGGCTAACATTAAGGCATTTGATAGGCAGTCAGTCCAATCTGACCGAGAGACAATGAAAAGTATTGTCATGACAATATTAATTCAATTATGAACAAATATTTTTCCTTCCTTTCCACTTTTACTGACAGTTGCCCTTTTAAATTTTGTGATAAAAGTTTACGATTGCAACGAAAGTTGAGAACAATAACGAAAAGAAAAGAATTAAAAGTGGACTGAAATTTAAAAATTTCTTGGATATGGCAACTACCTTTGCTCTCCTATCCTTGTGCTCATTTTCTTTGTTAAGCAGTGTTGTTGTTGTTTTTGTTTTGTTTCCATTTTAAAGTAGCATAATAAAATGTTAAACAAATGCAGTGCACACGTTCAGTTATGCGAGAGGCGTAAAGGACAACACAAACATAGACAAAAGGCCTCCTCCAAGTTGTCTTCGAGTGAGCGAGATAGCTAGCTCATTTGTATATTTGTGTGTGTGTGTGTGTGTGTATATTTTGGATGCCTGTGCGTGGCGCATATTCATTTATTTTCCTTTTTTTTTTTGAAACGTTTACGCTGACTAGCTAAAAAATATATAGTACCTAAGCCATGAAATATGTTGTTCAGACAGACATTCACACACATGTGTGTATGTATACATAAACCTAAATGTTACATGAAAAGACAAGCTTAAAATACTTTCTAACTAAAACCGAAGCTGTAGTTACCCTAAGCAGGCCCTCAGCATATAAGTTACAAATATTAAAAGATCGTTAACCAATATTATTATTTTTAATTGATTCACAAAACTGAGAGCATGATTGATTTTTTTACGCGTTACTAGCAAAGTCGTCGTTAAGATATAATTTTAATTTATTTTTGTTAAACTCAATTGTTTTATTATTATTGTGAATTGCTTTGGTTAATTTATTTCTGCTGTCAATTGACTGAGTTGACTTTAATTAAATACATAAAAAGGTTAAACAAACATTAGAAAAGAAAGAAGAAAATGAATTATTAAAAAAGTATTATTTTTATAAAGAAGCTAAGAGAATTTATTTTGTTTACGATTAAGTAATAAATAAATTTGACAGGAAATTGAAAACTTAAATTGTAATTAAGACCTCAAATTCTTAATAACAATTTAAGTCTTAAATTTTTATTTCCACTTATTTTTGTTTACTGACCAATTTATTTATTTTTTAAAGGTAAACAAACATATTCTTTTTTAAATATATAAAAAAAATGTTGAATTTATTATTTAAATATTATATATTTATTTTAAAATTTTTTTTGTTGGAATAATATTTTTTATTGAAAGCTCGTGGTTAAATAATTTCTGGTGTCGACTTAAGTTATTTTAATTGACCTTAATTAAATAAATAAAACAAAGACTATATTTAGGGAAAAAATTGATTATTTTTAATAAAGAGTGTTAGTAATTCAATTGACTTGGCAGCGTTACAAGCCACATAGACTTCTAGAACAGCCTGAGGAACAGACACACACATTTATACACTGACTGCAGAGAGGATGAAATGACAGCACACTGACTGTAACACATTTGTGTAGAAGCCAAATGACAGGCAAGGTTTGCCTATATAGAGTGGGAGGAAGACAGAATTAGAGATAGAGAGAGAGAGAGAGAGAGAAAGCACAAGGCGAAATGGGCCGAAACGAAATGTGATGAGATGAGGCGAGTCGAGGCGAGTCGAGACGAGACATCGATGGCAAATGATGATGTGTTGCTAATGATGATGATAACGATGATGAAGTCACTCTTACAGTCCTTGTTGTTGTTACTTTTGTGATCATTATCGACATGTCTTCGTCTTGCTCGTATTTTTCGTCTCTCGCTTTCCATCGCGACTCTATCTTGACGCTGAGTGCAATGAAATATGGGTCAGAAATACAAGTCGAAATTGCAAAAATAAAAAGAGGCAATGCCATCCCGCATTCATTGTATATTATTTGCCTTTATTTCTTTTCCTTTCCTGCTTTCTTTCGGGTCTGCCTTCTGT
This sequence comes from Drosophila kuntzei, assembly GCA_035042165.1. Taxonomy (NCBI): domain Eukaryota; kingdom Metazoa; phylum Arthropoda; class Insecta; order Diptera; family Drosophilidae; genus Drosophila; species Drosophila kuntzei. The sequence goes on from JAWNLU010001042.1 coordinate 82,805, forward strand.
ATCCTGACAGTTCCTTTCTTTCTCTCTCTCTCTCTCTGCATTCGCATGCAAATAAATTTAAGCGTGCGCTCATTTTGCACGTAATACAAAACTTTTTAACTGCAAAACTGGCAAAATGAAAAAGCGGCGCGTGTTGTCGTTTTTCTTCTCCTAATTTTCCTTTTTTTTTGCTCACTTATTTTCCCCCTTTATTTTTTTTTTAGCCAGCGCGAAAGTAGCTTGCAAATTATTCTCCACTTGTGTACTTGGCATTCGGTTTGAAGGTAAAAGTAAACTAACTGTAAGATGAGTTGATTGCAATTGCCCTTTGGGTATTCAAGGGTGTGTGTATGTGTGTGTGTGTGAGAGAGGGTATTCAGTTAGTTAAGTGTTGGCTGAAAGACTTAATCAGTGAATCAACTGGCACAAGAGTGGATTTTGTAGCAATTGTATAACATTGAAGTGATTAAATAAATGAACATCTTTGAATAACTTTAATCAGTAAATGCACTTGTTGTTCTTGTGAAATATGTTTACCATTTGACCAGAATATCCTTCTTTTTATACTCTATATACCGCACTCTGCTAATTATGTCTATAAGCTGTTGCTTCAATCACAGTTAGTTCTTTGTAAACCTAAGTTACCTTGAGTGCAATTACATCAGTTCTTCTTTATTATCTGTTCTTCATTGTCAGTTCAGTATCATCCTACAATGGTTTTCATCCCAACTGTTTTGGATTTTTTTCTTAAGCTGCAATTAAATCAGCTCTTTCATTTTCACTTCAGCTTTATCATCTCCGGTTCGTGTGCGAGGTTTAATTTATTTTAAATGTTTTTTTAAGCTTGATATTAAAATTTGACATAACAACCAGTTAACCTGAAAATGAGAAAATTCATTCAAATGATTGTTAATTAATGATATAACATGATGCAGCGGCATTAATATGAAATTATTTACTCAATAAAAATAAATGCAATATACATATATATATATAATCTTTATTGAATTATAAATTTAATGTACAATTTTGACACATTTATAGATTAGTTAGCAGGAAAATGAGAAACTGAATCAAAGTATATTTTCAGAACTTGCTAAGGATGATTATTGAGTTGATAGTTAAATTTCTAATTTGCTAAATTTACTAAAATACTCTACATTCGAGTTTGTGACTAACAAACTTGACCCAAATATTAGCCTAACCCAAAAACTCATCAAACTGTTGGCATCGATAATTCAAATTGATAAAATTCCCATTGTGATAATATGTACTCATTCCTTAGTTTTAAATTAAATTTTATTTCAAGTAATTTCAACATTTAAGTAAATAATTTCAATTTATTTATTTATATATATGCATTGTCCAAATGATTAGACTAAAAAACTTGACCTGAAAATTAGCTAACATGAAAAAAACAAATTGTTAGCATTGATAATTAAAATTGATTAAATTCCCATTGTGATATTATTTACTCATTTTGCAGTTTTAAATTAAATTTATTTAGACAATTTCAGCATTTCAATAAATAATTTCAATTTAATTGTATAAAATCTAACAAATTAATTGGAATTTTTGTGTCTATTTGAAGTCAGCATTTCTATAAATGTGAAAAAAGTGCCAAATTTAATATTAGCTTGCGTGTGTTTGTATTTTTTTTTGGGTTTGGACTTGTAATTTGCCACAAAAAGTGGCAGTCAATTGTCTGTGCTGGTAAAATACAAACAAAAACTAGTCGGAAAAGCTATAGTCGAGCTCCTGACTATAGGATACCCGTTACTCCTTTGAATATATACAAAGTATTTTGCGATTTTTAAACTCTAAAGATATAAAAACTCTAGGCTTATGATTATAACAATTAAAGTTAACAGTCAAATCATTAAAAAACCCATAAAATACTTTAAAGTAACTAATCCTTAATTTTCCACCAATCCTTTCTAAGGTAGAAATATGATATAGAACACCGATCTTAACCAAATTTGGCCAGGATGTATAAAACCAACTATAATGCATATTCTGTCAAATTAATTGAGATATCTCGGAAAACAAAAAAGTTTTTCATACTAAAACTTGGTTTTTGACCGATCGTTCCTATGGCAGCTATATGATATAGTAGACCGATCGAAAATTTAAAACAAACTTGATCTGCGTGGGGCTTATAGAAGTCTGTGCATCCAATTTGGTTGCTCTATCTCTTATAGTCTCTGAGACTTAGGCGCTCACAGGGACGGACGGACAGACGGACAGTCGGACATAGCTATATCGACTCGGCTGTTGATGCTGATCAAGAATATATATACTTTATTGGGTCTACCACGCCTCCTTCTGCCTGTTACGCACATTTGCACGAATACAATATACCCTTTTACTTCATTTTTAAGTAACGGGTATAATTAAATTTACCAATGTGCTTCTGAGTGTAGTTGTGTGTGTGCGTGTTTGCATTTCTATGCAATTATAATTTTTGGGTGTAACCCAAAATGCAGATTGTTGGCCATTTGTTTGTGTAAATGCTAACAGCAGCTGGAGATATCAACTCCTCCTGGCTTCTCCTAGTTGCTTCCTGTTCCCAGCTTCTTTCTACTTCCAGTTTTCACTCCTAACTCCTAGTTCTATGTGTAGGCTTTGGTGACAAATACAAAGCGCTTGTTAAAGGCCAAAAGCTTTTTGGGTGGCATTTTGGGCTAAGAATAGCTGTGTGCGTGTGTGTGTGTGTGTGTGTGTGTGTTTGGCTAACTAAGTGTGTGCGGCCGAACAGTGTTGCGGCCTGTAAAGAGACCAATCGTAAATCAAGGCATGACTACCACGTCGACAAGGACTTGGAGGCACTTGAGGGGCGTGGGCAAAGGAGGTAAATGGGGGAAACCCCCATCCAAATAGTGGGGTAACTCTCCACTCTATGGATTTGTGCCCTTTGTGGTTCAGAGCCAGCTCGAGAATGCATTTAAGTTGAGGCACAGGATCAGACAGCGGCTACAGATCCAGCTTCAGCTCCAGCTCCAGCTCCAGCTCAAGTTCAGTTGGTTTGTGCACCCACACACACACGCACACACACAAACACACACAAACACACACATTTAAATATATATGCATGTGCCTGTGTACATATAAAGTATACTCAGTGCTTGTCTATGCAAATATTTAAGTCTGTTGTTGTCGTTTGGTGGCGAAAATTGCGAGCATGACATACTACAGCGAGGCATACGACAAACAAATGTAAATGGCAGCAGTTTGTGGCAAGGACGGGGGCAACTGGAAAAGGGCATTGCTAAGTGCCAGGGATGGGTAAGGCTTAATGAAAATATAAAGCAAATTAAATATTTAATTTAATCAATGTGTGATGGGACTTGCTTAAGCACTGAAGGATATTAGATTTCCCACAACGAATCTGTCAGCACGCTCAATTCAATTCGCCTGGGATACATGAAACTTATTTGCCGATGTCAAATGAAAATTCTGGTTAACTAAAGATTTTGGTTTTACTATTATTTACAAGTAGTCAACTCAGTTCATTCATTTTTAAAATGCTAGATAAATCAAATGATTTGTAATCAAAATCTACATGGAAATTTATATAAATTTAAATTTAAATAATTAAATAACCATTTACAAATTTCAATGTAGTTAAAAACTTAGCTTTTTATACTATGTAGACAATTTTTGGTAATGAAACTGCAAGGGCCTGTTTTCCATGTCCTAAATTAAATATAATCATCTACAAATCTTTATTGTAATGAAACACGGTACAAATGTTTTTCACAGCTTTAAAGAGGGTGTTTAATGTCCAAAGTATTTTTATTATTAAACGAAAATCTATTGTGTTCTTTACGTTTTTTATGGGATTTAATAACTTGCAGATTATAAATTATTTTAATTCATTTAATGAACCTTTAGTAAGTTAAAATGGTAAAGTTAAAATAAATGTAAAATGTAAGTTAAAATAATCCTGGGGTTTTTAAGGTCCATTATTTGAAGAGCTTGCTTTAATGTGAAGTACTGCATTTGTAGATAGTAGACAAATAAATAAACATTGTTTGTTGAATTCGGAAAAAATATCTTAATATTGTTAAAAAAAGAATGCCATGATTATAAATAGTATGTAGTTGCCTGTGAAAAATGTATATTAATAATTTCAATGGCTTAATGACTTACAATTGAGCACCTTATGTGCATAAATTATTTCAGAGGCAAGACCTTTTATTCAAAGCTTAATGATGTAATACTTTTAATTGATAGAATACATTTCATTGATTTAAATATAAAACAATTAGCATAGCGTAATGCATGACATCGATAATTATATCTATTATTATTGCTGATATTTTTAGATAGTATTTATATACATATTTAATAAATATTTATGGCTCCAATACATACATATTATTCTGGTTTTGACCTGACAAACACGCGATGGGAATTGTATATAATTTTACCACAACGAATAGAAAAATGATAGTTTGAGTTTAGAGTGGTTAGAATATTAATATTTTTACCCAGGTGAAAATTCCATTATATATAATGCATGTATGCACTTTTAAATATAATTAAATTATGGATATATCAGCTAGTAAATTGCGTAGAATTTCCAGTTGAGAAAATTGTTAATAATGTTAATGTGAAAATCAATAAATTAATATTTTATTATTTTCATAGAGCATCGCAATTCAAATAAATTATGCAAATAAATAGTTGAAAGATGTGCAAATTTATTGACTAATTTATTTTCTTTGATTTGAATTGGAAAACTGAATTATCTGTTAAAGAGATTGTAGTTATTTAATGTTTGTTTAGTTTTTTCGCATTCAAATAGAAGTTAATAAAAGTAAAACAACAACTTTCAGAGGCGCAATTAGAAGTTTGAAATGAAGGCAATTAAAATAGTGGAAGCAAAAAACTCCCAATTAAAACTTTATGTTTTAGTGCTAACAAAAACAACTCAAAAAATGAGAAATGCGTAAAATGTAAAAATCAGCAGGAAAAAACTATTAACTTTAATAAGAATGGGAGTGAGTATGGCACAAAAATGGGGAACGTTAAGGAACGTGTAAAGGAATCTGCGCTTCAATGCACACGGAAACATGCGCGTTGATGCTCGACATTGTTGCCAGACAAGGGAGCAGTTGAAGGAGGATGAAGTGAAGTCATTGAAGATGGAGCTGGAAGTGAAGCTGGAGCTGAAGCTGAAGCAGACGACATCTTCATTAAAATCTAATTAGCGCATATACCGGCGAGAAAAGTTGGGCTCTTGAAAACTGAGTCCTTGGCTTTTGGTGGGAAATGCAACCAGAGCCAGTGGCTTGAGTGCATAATCAGTCAGGTGAGCCAGGCAGCTGGATGCGTAAGCTGCTTAACTTGTGCTGGAATTTAAGCAGCACCTGTCGGGGCTCAGCTCAGGAATGCGGGTGAAGATGCAGCAACAGCAACAGCAGCAGCAACAGCAGCAATAGCAACAGCAGCAGCAGTTGCACCTTGTCCCGTTGTCCTTGCTCCAGTTAAAGTTTGATGCTGCCAACTGCACACGCATGCAACATGCAACCAGCAGAGGATACAGAGGCAGGAGGGGGCAGCATTGGTTGCTGGTGCCTTCGGGCGACTCCTTGCGCAACATTTTCAAATTCCAGAGTCAACCGCAAAATGAAAAACTTTCTATGGCTGCTTGTGGCGGAGCTGCTGCACCCGCTGTAGCTGCCACATGCCGCCTTATATTGTATACATATTGTATATACTTTTTTTTTGCTTATGTGTTGGCAGGACACTCATACACTCATACACATGCACAAGCACGCGTATGTCCTTCAGGCATGCATTGCATTTCGATGTTGCTCCCGGGGAAATTGCTTTATAAAATGTTGCTATCGTATACAAGTTGTGGGTGGAGGGGGCGTGGTCGTGGCAACCACCGCGACCATCTTGCTCCCAACTTTTCCTATATTTTCCTACCAATTCCTGCTTACTTTTTTCTCTTTGCTGATTTCTGCTGTGGTTTGTTGTTTGACATGCTTTTAATTTTGCACACATCTCTCTTTCTTCCTTTCCCATCGTCTATTATCGTTTTGATTTTGAAATGTTGCTAATGGTTTTGAGATGCTATAAATCATTTTCAATCGCAGCACATAATGAAAACATTATCAGCTAAATACATTTTCTATATACATATATCCAAATATATGTATTAATATATACATTGAGAGTATTTGCACTGATAAACTTAAGACATGAATAAGTTCCTAGACAGGAACGAGGGCAACGAATTGATCAAGTTCTATATTAAATATAAAATTGCTAAAATAATGATTGTTTTGCTTTTATAAATGACGAAATATATAAAATAAAATATTTAATATTATTTACTAATTATTATTTTTTAAAAAGTTTCAAAAATAAATAATAAAGTTTAAAAATTAAAATTATTATTGCGTTCATTTATATCCGTTAGCAATATAACATAATTATAAAGATCTGTATTATGAAATATTAAAAACATCGTAATAATGTAATAGAAATAGATTGTCTTTGCTTGAAATTTTCATAATATTCTTTAATTCTAAACATCTAAAATATTTCAATAATGTTTACAATTATTGTTTACTCTTTGTTCATAATAATATTTGGACATTTGTCGACTCTGTTGAATTGTTTGCAAAATACAATGGGGCAAATTATTCTTTAAATAAATATTTAATATTTGTATTGAATTTGTACATATTTGAACAGCAGTGTGAAGTGAGCTCTTCAAACTGTTTCTTTGCTGGGATCTGTATCCGAATATGTTAAATAATTCAAACAACTTATCCATTGAACAAGAAAAATATACATTGGTTATTAACTGGTAACTAAACTGTTTAAATTGTAGGAAAGTTTGCATAATCTTTCTCTTCAAGAGAAAGTAAGGATTAATCCGTAGAATAATTAAATCATCACTTTGGTCTGATAATGGTAAATGCATTCTGTTTTTATAAAAAAAGTACGCTATCTTGATAAACCTTTGTACAGGTCCGTTTTTTTCTTATAGGCAATACATAATTCGGAACCGATAAATTTTCTTTCTAGCTCTTCAAAAATATTGTCTTAGTCGGAAATCTAAAAGTTAATTAAATTTTCTCCAAGTAAACAATAAAATCCAACTCATTACATTAGATCAAACTATTTATTAGTGTTTTTCAAAATGTTATTGAGTTCATCTAGCACATTTAGAACTCATTTTATTACCATACAACGAAGGATGCAGTTTTTGGAAGTCGTGTTTCGCAAATGTATCTATTCAGAAAATCACATGGTCTATCGTTCATCAATGAAGCAGTTTTAGTTTTGGACCAATTATATTCGACACAGCGTTCTTTATTACTCGCATTATCTGGTTGTCCTGGTCCCCACATAGTTTTATCTACAGGTTTTGCATTTACAAACCAAACGTGTTTTCCTGGATGTGCCTGATCCGTGCCCGATGTCCAGTAGAAATTCTCAATATTGAATTCTCGTACATATGCATTAACATCACTCCACTCCTCGAGGGTTTCAAAGGATACCAACTCAGAATCCATATTACGACAAGTCTCGTAGGCATCGAACCAGTTTTTCTGTAAGTTCCTCTCGAAGAAATAATATCCATATGCGATTCTAACAAATGGACCCGTTGTCACATTCGTATTGGCTGGTATATCTAAAAATTTACATTGTAATTCCTGAATTAGGGTTATTGCATTTCCAGCTTACCTTCTGTAATTACTGGAAACAATTTATATGCTATGCATATAGATATCAGTCTAAAAGATTGCAAAACACACGCGTATTTGAGGAACATTTTCACTTAACTGTGGAAATTCTGGACAATGCCTTCCTTTTATATTCATGGGCAATACAATTCAAATGCCTGCAATATGATTTTGTATATAAACAAATCTTATTTAATTCAATCACTTGACGAATTGTTTATACTCTTGCCGGGTTTTCAATTTATTTGCTGGCATTTTATTTAATTTTTAGAAAACTTATTTATGATATTTAGTACATGTTGAATTCTGTTATATCTGAATTTGTAATTGTAAATAAATATTATCATAATGAAGCAAGAATTATTTCTTTCCTTTTATTCTTCAGAATATTCGGATGTTTAGTTTCTTTATTGAATTGTTTGAACCACCCGAAATTATTTGTATATTTTTGATTAGCATCAATGGTGATAAGTGAGCTGATCAAAATGTTTATTTGTTGGGATTTACCAGAATAGGGCCCTAAGCAGATGTCGAATTTGAATAGCAACGATAGAGCTACAAATAGATAATTTGATTAAAAAATTGAAATTAAAAAAGAGGTAGTATACTTTTTATCTTAATAAGAAAGAATAAAGTTACCAGTAAGAACATTAAACCATTCTGTACTGATAATATCCATATCAGAAATATAATTTTTAGATGAAAAGATACTTTTGATTCGACAGATTTTTAATTTTTAAATAATATATTATGCCTATAGTATAACTAAGAATGTTTGTAATAAGTAATTTATTTATAATTTTATTTTCCATATCAGATGTATAATTTTTTCATGGATAGATACTTTTGATTCGACAGATTTTTAATTTTTAAATAATATATTATACCTATGGTATAACTAAGTATGTTTGTAATAAGTAATTTATTTATAATTTTATTTTCTTGACGAATGTAAGCAAAGTTTGGCGAATTCAAGTCGATGCAGCTTAGCAGACAGAAATATCCTAATTGATTCCATTATGTTGATCATTTATCAATATTTTTTGATACCATTAAGTTGATCATTCACACGTGTAAGTAATTATTTAAAGATAGGCATAGAGACTCTTGACTTTTCATTCCATTGACTTGGTCTATATATTTATATACATACATGTATCCCTCTTAAAAATCACTTGGCTGCTTAATGTGTCTAATTAAATTTCACATGCCGTTGCACAGCAGACAGTTCCCGCTCTCTCCCAATCTATCTCAATTTCTCTCTCTCTCTCTCTTCCTCTTTCTCCCTGATTCTCTATATATATATATATGAATAGAAGCAAGTTTGGCATCATCTTTCTCAACATTTGCCAGCACACTTTCTAACGCACACACACATCTACACACTCTCACACACATACACACACACACACATATACATACTCTCTCACACACTCTCAGACACACACACACACAATACACGTATACGAATCTGACTGCTACGAGACACGCATTTAGTGGCCATGTTAATGGCTGACACATTTTGCTTTGCTTTGCTTTTGATTTGATGGCAAGTTGGAGGAGGGAAGGGAGCTGGAGCTGGAGGTGGAGGTGGGGGAAAGACAGACACATCTCATTGCGAAACATAATCATCTTTCCATTGAACGTGTCGTCATTTGTTTTAATGTTCGAAGGCGTCGAGCAAAATGTCATTTTCATACAAGATTTGATGAGTTTTTCTTTTCTTTTCATTTCGTTTCATTTCGTGATTTTGTTTTTCTATTTTTGTTCCATTATTTTTCTCATTTTTTAGTTTTCATGTTTTTGCTATCTGCTGAGAAATGAGAGAGAAGTGTAGCATACTTTTGGGGGCAGCTGTAAATTACGTAGCCGCATCGTTTGGGCTGCAAATGCATTTTATGACTTTTATGCAATTCCGCTGGCAAACCAATTAGCTGTTAACTGGGCGTGGCCGCCACGCCCCCTTTTGGCATTACAATTGTCACTTTTCCAGCAAAACTGTCAGTTAAATTATATTTTCGTAACTGGGCGTCGCATTTGTAATCATCAACGTCGCGTCGACCATATTTCTAGTCTAAGTGTAAGTGTAAGTGTATGTGTGAATTTTATGGGTGTATGCGTCCCCAGCGAATTAATTAGAAAACTTTTCTTAACTGATTCAGTGCCAGCAGCAGCAGAGGCAGCAGCGACAGCGACAGCAGGCTGAGACTGAGCTGAAACACAGTAAATGCCTTCAAAGAAGACAGCCAGAGTTTCTCTTTTTGTGTGCATAATACACACACACACACACACAACCTTAAAAACACACACATACACATTTATAAGAGACAGTGCAAACATTTGTGGTTAGAGCCAAAATGCTGCCACAAAACTAAAACTAAAACTTAAACTGCATGGGGAAAAGTCTTTGAGGCATTCATTAGTTCACTGAAGAAAATGTCAGTGCTCACATATATTCTTATATTCTTATGTTGTGTGTGTGTGTGTGTAGATTGAAGATAAAAAGAAAGTGGCACAAATGCATGTAGCAATCGTTGCTTCTGTCTTTTGAGAGCATTATAAATTGAACATGGGGATTTAAAACGCCCAAATTATGTCCGCCGCATTTGGCAGAGACGGTTTCTGCCATTAGCCGGATATTACCAAATGGCTCAGCGACTCTGACTTTTTCTCTGTGCCACATAAAATAAGATTAAAGATTATGCCATTGAACTTTCGATTGGTTGGTAATTAATCAAGTAGAAGATTATAATTATAATAGATTGACTTTAAAGGATGTGGGATACTATGAGTACTTATCAAATAAATAGAAAATATAGACTATCTTTTTAAATGCATTTTAAATGAACACAACTTTCTTTCTAAATTTATGTTAAGTTAATATAAATTGCAATTGTAAAGTAAACAATACTTTTCAATTTTACTCTAACTGCTTAGTAGAAATGTATAATTATACTGTACTGAACTTATGATTAATTGTGAGGTTTCAATAACTTGTTCAAGATAAAAGAAGAATTCAGTTATTAGAAAACTTGTTAAGCTTCCAAATTTAAAGGAAATGGAAAACTACGAGTACTTTTCAAAGAAATATAAAATATAGACTATCTTTGTAAATGCATTTTAAATGAACACTACTTTCTTCCTAAAAATATTTTAAGTTAACATAAATTGTAATTAGTAAAGTTAATAATACTTTTCAATTTTTCTCTTACTGGTTAGTAGAAATGTATAATTATACTGTACTGAACTTATGATTAATTGTAAGGTTTCAATAACTTGTTCAAGATAAAAGAAGAATTCAGTTAGTAGACAATTTGTTAAGCTTTAAAATTATAATTTAATTTATTTACTTAAGCTATTCTATCAAAATATAAACGCTTTCCGCTTTGATTTCATTCGTATTTGCTGAGAAATCAACGCTTATGATTCAAAATAACTTTGGGCTATGGCAAATACTTAAATGTAATTCCTTTTAATTAGCCTTTAGCTCAACAACGGATACTTATCTTTTAATTCCCTTTTCTGGTAAATGGAAATAAATTTCAAGTGCCGATGGGCGTCATACATTTCTCCTCGAATCAATTGAACTCTTAAGTGACTGACATAATTGGCAGAGCAAGCCGCACGCGCGTCCAATGAAAATCTTATTAAATTAATCAGATACATTAAAATCAATTTTATAACAACTTAAAAGTCGCAGCAAGCCGAAGAAACGAACCGAAGTACATAAGAATTTTATGTGCGACAATATAAACGACAGCGAATGGAAAATGGAAAAGTTTTATAACCCTTTAACCCCTTCTCCATACCCATAGGGAAAGGGAAAGGGAAGGACCATGACAAGGCATTGTGGGCGTGGCCAGTGTCTACATAAATTTCATAGTTTATTGTTTGCAGTAAGAACGAGAAATTACTGACAATTGTTATTTTTTTTCTGCAATATATATATATTTTTTTGGTTCTTTGTGCTCACATTTTTATCGTCTTCAACTTGTTCTTTGCAGCGCTTTAAGGACAATGACATCGAAGTGAAGCGCAAGGATGGCATCATTCTGCTGCGTGAATTAGCGGCGGAGGTGAAGAACTTTATGGATTTCAAGCGTAACGCAGTCATGGTAAGTGTGAAACTCCCCTCGTTAGCTCCCCTAACTCGTAAGTGCCTACAATTGACAAGTGGCTCAATAGCTCAAAGCGCACGCGACAAATGGCAAAAACTCTCAAATTTAAGGACACAACACTAAAGACACACACACACACACACACACTCACAGACAAATAACACACACCCACGCACAACAAAGCACACAAAAACAATAACAGGAAGGCGATGTTCAGCGGGACATTGGCGTAAAGTGGAAAACAATAAATTGCCGTGGGCCAAATAGCCAGCAACAACAACTGCTCAAGAGCTGAGCTGAGCAGTTGCTTTGTGTGTGTGTGTGAGGGGTCGACAAATTGAAATTAAAGTGCGCCAGCCACAAGGACAAGTTTTGATGGTGCCCGCAGCTGTTGCGGCTACTGCGTGCCCAGTGCCATCACCAATCGTCGCCCAGTTGCCAGTTGCCAGTTGGTTACCAGTCGACAGTCGTCAGCCGAGAGTCTCCAGAGCGGGATGAACCTCTGCGGTGTTGTGGTCTTTGCCCTGCTCTTTGTGGCTTGCCAGTCTGCGCGTCCTGCGTATCAATAGACTTCGTTTACTGTCAGGATAATTTGCTGCAGGCAACGCGTTGGCACAGTGTCACAAGTCAAGCGAAAATGTTGCTTAACTGTTGCTGTGACTACACTGATAACAAAAATGTTCTAAAATCAAGATTTTGGTCTCAGAACTTAGAATTTTGGCATAAAAAATGCATCGAGAACATAAAATTCTTAAATTTAGAAAACACATCTTGATTTTAAGAACATTTCAAATAAGAATAAGTTCTTAATTTATGGCCAAATAGTCTTAAATTCTCAAACCAAAAATTAAAAAATAAGGCAGGTGTTTTAAACTTAAAACTAATATTTTTTTTTTGGTTATTTATACTTTTCTTGGATTTATTTTTTTTATAAATATTCCGATTCCTAATTTATAAGGGAGACCTTGTAGCTAGACATAGGATGATAGTTAATAATAAATAAATAAATAATAACTAATTATTGCTCAATTTCAATTGTTTTTCAATTTGAAGCCTATAAAATATTATAATGAAAACATTCCTAAATTTTTAAAATAAATATTTGTGAATAATATAACGATTCAGAAATATATGCAATCAAGCTACGCTTTTTTTTCTCTTAGCAACTTTTCTCACCGAAAACCAACCTTAAATACATATTAGAATATGTTTAAATCTTTAAAAATGTAGATAAAGAAAACAGATTTGTTTGCATTTATTTAAAAAAAGTTTTGCGTTTATATTTGAAAATTAATAATCACTGAATTCTATCAAATTTAAAATTAAATAATATTTGATTTTGAAAAATAAAGCTCTTAACTTTTCAAAAATAAAACAAATTGCATAACACAAAGTTCTTACATAAAAACATTCGCATATTATTTAATTTTTAAATTAATTAAATAACTTTTCATAGCACTTTTGACTGCCTTTGATCACTGTACAATTTGCTAAATGCCAACGGCACTTTGCTATTAAAAAACTGTAGCTACTCGTATTTTTTCTCATCCACTTATTATGCTTCTATTCTTCTTCTCTGTATTTTTTTGATTGATTGATAAAGTATCTACACAGTCTCTTAGTTCACTTCCCTTTTGCTTTTATTGCGCCCTTTTACCAGATTTTAGTCAGTCCTTAGACTTTGTCCCCCATTTCAGATTTTTTTGGGGTCTGTCAGTTGACTGTCAGAATTTCATGAGACGAATTGCTGTCGCGAAATTATTTTGATATGCGCCCTAAAACTCTCGCAATCATTTTCATTTAATTATGAGAGGATTCGCTTTCGGCTGAAGTAAAAAAAATATTATTTACAGCTTGAACAACAACACGTACAGTCATCATTAATAATTCGGCGCAAAACAATTAAATGTTATAATCAAGGCATAAGGCCAGAATTCATATACATATATTAATATATGTGACTTAGTGATGGTGTGTCTATGTGTGTGTGTGTATGTGTGTGTAAGCTTGGCCGCATGTCCACGTTGTATTCATGTCATGGGCCACCCATGTCCATGTTCCTGTTCATGTGCGTGGGTATACATAAATAATTTTTTATGATTTCCGCAAAATATCGATTTAATTTTTTTTTTGGTTTTTTATTTGTGGGTTTATTTGGCGAACGAATCTGCCGCTACTTCCGCTCCTTATGGCCAATCTGCACATATATACACACGAATATATACGTATGTATGTGTGTAGAGAGAAAGAGAGAGAGAGAGCACAGCTGCCGCCGCATTTCTCTGTTGTCCTGTTGTCCGGCAGTCCGGAAGTTTTGGCCCTGACGCAAAACGCATACGAAGCACCATTAATTAAAAATCAGCCCACATGAACAACAAAAATAAGAACAACATCAACAACAAGAGCGGTAACATCAAAAACAGCAAAACGGCAAACAACAGGCACAAACAAACAAGCTCTAAAAGTGAAAATACTCGACTGCAAAGTACCCTGTATTCGCAGTACAAAATATTTAAGTATAGTAAAGATTTTAAGTAAATAATCAACTTCAATACAAAATTATAAAATTATTCAAAGTATACTATTAAAATATAAAATATATAATAATAAAAATACATATATAAAATATTATTTAAATACTAAAGATCTTCATTTTAATTCCTATTAAATTCAATACAAATTTAATTCATATAGAGTTTTGCATAAACAGTTTAAAGTATTTACATTGATAATTTAAAAAATTTAAACATTATGATCGCTTTGTGTATGGGAAATAAAACTATTGTTGTTTAACCCTCTTAACGATAGGGTTATTAAAATTGCATATAAAATTTAAAAAAATAATATTTTTGATCATAATAAAATTGAATAAAATTAATATAAATCACTTAAGAAATTTAAATAATAATACATTAAAAATATTTTTAATTTATTATACAATGAATGCAGATATCTTCGGGATTTAAGAGAGAATTTCAGCAAGCTTCAATATATCATTCCTTGTTACCGAACACCACATAAATTTAAGGTTCTCTCCTAATCCATTTGAGTGCAGGGCATAGAAAAAGTTTAAACTGACACCAAAGCAGGAAAGTGAGCAGCGACATTTTTGTTGTTGTTGTTGTTTCCACGGCCAAATAAAAGATTGACCACCAAATGTTTCAAACATTTATGAAACACACACACGCACACACACTCACAAGACTTACACATAGGCAAAAAAAAACAAAACGTTTGCCATTCAATCGCTGGAAACTCTTGAAGTTCAACGAGCTGCAAAAGTGCCACACCACACACGTGACCACGCCTCCGATAACGCCCACAGAAATGGACGCCCACAGATATGACGCACTGAAAACTAGTAGAAAGTAGAAAGGCAAGGGAAAGATGCAAAGGCAACGCAGATTGCGCCTTTTATTCCGTAGTTTGCCTTTTATCGTTTTTGCATACGTTGGCTTAAGTTTCAACGTGGCAACATGGCGTATACGCAATGTGCCTTTGAATTTGTATATGAGAGTTTAGTGTGAGAGAGAACACAACACAAGTGACCCAGGCAGACAGTTTGTATTGTTGTTTTTGTGTGCTTGACTTTGGAGCCTGTCGCTTTATTTATTTATTTATATTTTATTTTTTTTTGTCATTTTCTTTTGTGAATTAAATGACCTTTTGTATGGCTTTTTCTTTGACTGGTTGGCCACAATCTATTGTGCCTTGGCTTTATATTATTATTATTTGTTATGCTTAGGCATATCTTACTTAATCACAAAGTACTCCTAATTGTTATGATTTTTAATTAAAATTTGTATTTTGTCTCAATTTGAAATAAATATAATTAGTTGAAGATTGCTGAAAATTGACAACAATTATTTTGTTAGCATAGGTTTGTTTAGATTATTATTTTAGTTGGTTTCTTGATTAAATATACTTTGGACACTTTTATTTACCATATTTTCCTTGATTGATTTTTCTATATATATTAACAGTATTCATTTCAATCTAAGGTTCATTAATTGTCATAGTTGAATAGCTAAGCTATTTTTGTCTCCGCTAGTCAACCCCAAACTTAATAGTTATGTTTATGGATTTTTTATTGACTTATTTATGTTAATAGTTATTTACCCAAGAAGTTGTTCAGTAAACCCAATCGGGCTATACCCGACATAAATTAAAAATTTTATTCAAACGGAGATGCCAAATGATTCTGGTTTTCAACTATGGCATGTGTACTTACGTAGAAGTTCTATTAGATGGAAAATCAATGCGATTATCTTGATAATCATGATTCATTCAACTTTTGACTTTTTAATACATTGACATTTACAATATTTTATTGATCAGCAATTTATATATTCAAATAAAAATAGTTTAATTGTAGTAAAATGCGAAAGCTCAAATTACTATATTAAATTATTGAATTAGTATATAGAAAAGTGTGTAAATCTGTGAAGAAAACAACGCATAAAACCGGTATGTCCGGTACTTGTTAAGAGATCTAGTCTATGCTTGAGCGATTTAATTAATGTAAATATAATTGTTTAACAATCGGTAAACTCATACAATCGTAAGTGTTTCTAATCTTCTGTTTACATTTTCTTAAAACTTGTTTCGGGGAATCTCCCCGTTGAGATTACAACGTCGCGTCGTTGGGTCAATCGACGTAATGAGCAATATACATATAATGCTGTCAGCCATGCAGCTTTTACAGTCAGTTTCCAATTGAATTTCAAGCGACTCACAACACAATTCAAAGTATCTACAAAATGTTGTCAACGATTATTTACTTCTTGGTCGTGATCTGTTATTTGGTGGTCATGACTTTGGCTGCTCCTGCTTGCAACGATGGCTTCTATGCTCGGAATGGGAATCTGGTGATCGATTTGAATAATCTAAACTCCCTTTTTAATTGTGTGCAAACACAGCATCAGAATCGAGGCTAAAACTACATTATGTAAAATGTGTCACACAACTGTGAATAAATGTGCTAGTTATTGCACTTAACAATGGATTATCAAGAATTATTTAAAATTGTATTTAAGCGTATATGAGTTCAAGCATACATGTAAATTTAGATTTAATAAATACTTTAATAGCATAATTGTCTTGTGTTTTAAATCAGATTTTTGCCGTGCATTTTCACACTTTTCCAGCAAAAAAGCTGCAACTGTTTTTCTTATGTTAGAAAGATATTGATTATAAGTGCAACTGGTAGTGGTTAATATTATTGATAATAGTTTAATAACAGAACGTTGGCTTACTGAAATGAGCGTAGTTGAAATTTGGATTGATTGATAATAAATAAGACAGTTATCTAAAATGTGACGTCGAGACTAAATGCTTTTTAACATTTGTTGAAGTGTTTTACATAAATTAAGAAAATAAAATATAACTATACATATGCATTTTACATTCATGTTTATGACTTATTCAATTTCTATTTGATTCATATTAAATTTTGTAATCAAAAACATTTTACAATTAGTATAATTTATGTTCTCAAAAAGATAACAGACCTGAGAAGTTCTTTGATTTCGTTGCATCGTGAATGTATCATTATTATCACAGTAGCTGGTTTTCATATAACTAAATGAAGTTGATTGTTTATATTTTTCATTTACTTGTTGCTAGTCTCTGTATTAAGCAAAAGAAGGTCGTATAATGCAGAAGTGGGTGTGGTAGGCTCTTGAATTTCGGCTTTCCTGATTAATATTTCAATCCCAATGTGACCAAAAATATTCATCACGATTGAATCATAATACTTGAAAGTTATTTCAGAAACAAATGAAATTTATTGAATTGATTAAGAGAATATAGCATACTTGAAAATCATTTCATAATCAAATGAAATTTATTTAATTGACTAAGAGAATATTACAAACTTGTTTGTTGATATACATACACCTTGGGGAAATTCCTTCCCTAGTCTATTTCAACATGTTGCTCGTCCGCTCAGCAGAACTGTGTTAGGTTGACAGCGCAGCGTTGCCAGACCCAATTAAACATATACTTTTTTCACGGTTCATAAATTTCAGTGCCTACTTTTGGGGCGGTGCTTAAATTAATATATGCGTTGTTCCACCTGAAAATAAATGTATGAAAACAAGAAGTACTTTATATGTATCGTACTACCGTTGTTATACTATAATATATATAATAAATTTATTATATTAAACATATAATGAAAAATAACAATATTAAATAATATACATAGTTTGTGAAACATTGCTTCGAGCACTGGTAATTCCCAATAACGAAAAAATATGGGAATTCTCCAAAGAACCATTGAACCTATAAAAATGTATGCTGCAAATTTTGGTGTTCAGTTTAAATTTAGTCATCCAGCAACTGGCAACATAACTAAAGCTACAAAATTAAATTAAAGATCTTCTTCTTATTGCTGTTCAGCTGCATATTAATTTAAGCAGCCCTGGAGCAGCAGGAAATCGATTGCACAAAAATTGGCGTTTATGGAAATGGAAATGACACTCATGTGATAATGGCGGATTTGCGAAAACAAGTTGAATGTTATATGGAAAAATTCCGAAATCATTTTCCTCAACAATGAATGTAAATTTATGTAAATTTGTACAAAGAAAAAACAAATCAAAGGAGGACTAAATACACTTTAAGATTGTTTTAGCTATGTTAACTATGGAATAAAACATATTCAGGTCAACCCATACATAAATATTTCCGGATCAAGAACATGTGAAAAGACAACGTAAATTTTCCATAGAAACAAACAAATGCATTAAATCTCGGAAATAAAAATAATTGCTGGGCTTTTCCTGATTTGGGCATTAAGAATAACATAACATAATATTATATATTTAATTATCTGATTAGGCGATTCCCATTTTTGGGTATTCTCAAAGCTATTTTTTATTGCTTAGTTAATTTCCAAATTTTCGGGGATTAGTCATAGTGTCATTTTGGGGTCATTCTTTCTGGCTGATCAAACAATATTGACTAATTTACTGTGCGTTGTCATTAGCATTGATATTGTTTAGACCATTGAATTGTTGACCAGAACAAGTTGGGTTTATCACAATCGTATGCTTCAGATCTATGTAAATTGTCTGGTCTAATCGGTAAAACTAATCAAATAATTAGTGATACGCTATTCATCTTTGTATTACACATTATAAATCTATTTGTCAACACGTATATAGCTGACCTAAAAACAGAGCATTGTCAATGCGTATACGTGATATTATTTGAACACCCAACACCCGCACAATTGACCAATGGAACAATACGACATCCAGCAATGACATTGGCAAATAATGACAGCGAAAAGAAAAAAATATAATTCATATATTGAAGGACGCGACAAACAGGATGTCAGAGGAGCAGCTAAGTCAAATGTTCGGTTGTAATGGCAATTAATTTGCAAATGATGAAAAGTGCAACTTCAGAATATATTATCTATTTATAATTGAATTAGCTGCAAAGTATTAGATAAATTTTAAGTTAATGGAGCATGAACTCTCATAAATTTAAATAAGTCATAAATTAGAATCTGAAAAATATATTGCATTTGTCGAAGTTTTGTATTGAATACATTAAAAGTTCTATACATATTCTTTTCAATTACTAAAGCTACATACAACATTGCTACATCTATAAAATTAGTTAACGAATTATCAAAATGTTTATTGTCATTCAAAGTGTAGACAATAAGTAATAAATAAAAAAGCTGTATTTATTGGTAATGCAAATACTAAAAAAACTACTAACATAACCGACTATTTAAGAAATATTAAAAGAGAAAGTAAATTTAGAGAGAAATAATGAGGTAGAGAGAACGAGCATATAAAGGATATAATGGAGAAAAAGTACAGTTTTCAATTCGTAGATCTCATTTTGTAAAATAAAATTACAACGAGTCGGAGGCAACGTAATTAAACATCATTCACGTTATTAAAACTGAATTTGTCTTGAAGGGTCAAAGTAGAAGTAGTCTAATTTAAATATGTATTTTATTAATAATTGTTTACTTATTGGCATTGATAATCCAATTACTAATGGAAATATGCTTAGTAGCAAAGTTGATACATTCAACATACAATGCTAACTTTAAGGCTGAGCCACAGCTTGGTTGCTTGAATTGCTGCAACCACTTGCTGTTATATTTGTTTGCCTATCTCTCTCGCCCTTTATACCCTTCTCTACACGTCCCTTTGGTCGGCACGAGCCACACAAACAATTTGCAGTCATGTCGAACATGAAAAATAATGAAAAACGAAGCGATCCGTGCGTGGCAATAGCTCGGCCGCAAGCCACACTCACCGACTGACTGGCAACCTGCTTGCATGCCAGTCCTCGTGGTATGCAACTCCATCATCATCAATATCATTGTCATCATCATCATCATTATTATCATCATTATTCGCTTCGGCACCTGCAGCTGCCTTTGTCTGTTGGCGGCATTAAAATGCTAATTGCCTGTAAACATAAAGGTAACTGCAGCAACACACACACAACACACTCACACACATGCACACTCACACACCTACATACATACACTGAAAAAAAACACCAACTACTAAAATCAAGAACATCCATATTAAATATTTTGTTCTTAAAATAAGACCAAATTAATAAAACTAATAATATTAATCTAAAAATTCGCAGTTCTTAATATAGCAATTAAAAATAAATAAATAATAAAATAAAAAATAATAATAATAATAATAATAAAATAAATAATAATGTCATAATAATGGCGCTCTGGTTAGAGTCGCCGCTTCAATTTGGTAACAAGTAGAGACGGATCCAAACCTGCTTAAGCCAAGAAAAAAATATAATCAAAATATTTATAGAAAAAAAAATAAATCCAAAAAAGTAAAAATTTAAAAAAAAAAAGTTTAAAGTTTAAAACACCTGCCTTATTTTTTTATTTTTGTTTTGAGAATTTAAGACTGTTTGGTCTTAAATCACTGCGGACGGCAGTCCGCGCTAGTGACGAAAGCAACACGTAGTGTGCAAAAGGCGACTAGCAATATATACACGAAGAGTGGAAAATTTGCTACGACTGTCAGATCAGGTCGATTAAGAACTTACTCTCATTTAAATTGTTCTTAAAATCAAGATGTGTTTTCTAAATTCAAGAATTTTATGTTTTTCGACGCATTTTTTAGACCAAAATTCGTAGTTCTGAAACCAAAATCTTGATTTTAGAACATTTTTTTTATCAGTGTACATACAAATAGTACTGGCGTCAGTTGCAGGTGTTGCCCTGTTGCCGTCTGTCCTGTCACACGCAACGTATGCGTAATTTTTGATGTGGTGGCCAACGTGGCGAATGCTGCTAATTCAATTTCTCGGCGCGCTGTCAATATGTCGTTATAGTTTAGATACGCCCAGCATGCGCTAATAGTTTTGTGACCTCACAAAAGTACAGACCAGCCAAAATGAAAGAGTGAGTAAAAGAGAGAGAGAGAGTGAGAGTGAGTGAGAGGGAGTGCGTTGTCCTGCCTGTCGTTGACAGGCTTTATTTGCGTTAAGTTCGAAGTATAAATTGACTTTAAAATTGCATTTAATGGCAAAAAGCTTTGTAGTTTTGCTATTTTTTCTTTCTCAGCTTCCCTCTCTTACTGCCTCCAGAGAATAAACGCCCATTTCTGGGCCATTTCTCACTCATTCTCTCAATCTCTTGTTGGCTGTCATTCTGTGTCTCTGCTTTGCTCCGTGCTCGTCATCATCCTTGTTGTTGTTGACTCCTTTGCTATAATGCCACTTGCACTTTGACGTTGACATTGTGCCAGGGGTTGGAACTCTACCGTGTATGAATGTATGTATGTATGTGGGTATGGATGCATTGGGCATGTATTGAAAAGCCCTTCGAGTCTGGGGCCTGCATTTCTTAAATAGAAACATGTAAAAAGGCAAGAGCAACGACGCCTGCCAAATGTCTTCACACTAAAAGCATTGCCATGCAGCCAAGACCTGCCAGAGGAATTCTTCCAATCTGCCCTTCATACTTTTAACTTCAGCTGCTCCTGTCTCCTGTCTCCTATCTACTTCCCCTCATTCCGATTGTCCAATGTTGACATTTGCCCCGCTGCAATTTTGATGTGCTTGCTGTTTATTTTATACATATGCACATATGTGTGTGTGTGTGTGAGTATTGCAAGTGTGTAGTGTTGTGGACATTTAAGTGCCCATCAGTTTGCAGGCGACCAGCAATCAGCCAGAAACTGTTGGCATATCGAATTGTAATTGGTTTGGGATGTTTATTAAGTGAATATTCGTAGTCGAATATCATATTTGTGATATACTCGTACTCCTGGGAATGTGAACAATGAATTGAAAGATGTAATCATTCTATTCAAAAACGATATCCATTTACAACTTATGAGATAATAAAATAACTATGCAAATGAAAAATTATCTATTGTGATAAGCTGCAAAATAAAGTATAAAATACGAGTACTTAAACTCGAGTATATTAAATTTATCTATGAATTTTAAACGCCTACTCAGGGATTAAAACCTTAACCGAAACCGTAACCTTTAACCGATGAAAACCGATTGAAATTTGTAACCCTGACTGAAACAGTAACCGAAAACAATTTTTTCCATAGTACCGAAACCCATAAACCGAAACTCTTTAAGCCGAAATAACCGTTTAGTAACCGATTCATTTATGAGGGTTAATTTCGGTTCTGGCCGTCGCAGGTACTGACCAATTTTGATAACTTTGAACTGCCATAACTTTGGCAAATCTCAATCAATTTCCATGTGCAATGTAAATTTGAGCACGATTTTACCTTTTAATCCGTTCTGCATTTAAATTTTGTTCAATTTAAATAATTTTTAATAATCGAATTTTTTCGAAAATTTACAGTGTTACCGCTTTGTCTTTTTTGATTTTTTCGAAAAAATTCAAATTCACAAAATCAACAAATTTAAATGCAGAACGAATTTAGAGATAAAATCATGCACAAATTAACATGACGCATGGAAATTGATTGACTTTAGACAAAGTTATGACTGTTCGAAGTTATTAAAAATCAGTAAAATCAAAATTTTCAAACCAAATTTATATGAGATCAAATTTTAATAAAATCTACATTACACTGGATCATTCCAGTAACCAGATAACATTATATTCCAGGCTAAAAACAACATTAAGTCTTTTTTTATGTAAAACAATGAATAAAGCTTCTTTCTTTGGTCAACCGAAAACCTTAATTTTTATTTTTTTTATATATCGAAACCATACCGGTATTTTTAAACCGAAACTTTTAAAAAACCGATAACCATTACGAAACCGATACTCCAAGAATTTGCAAAACCGAAAACCTTAATTCGAAATCTGATATTCGTTTCGGTTTTAATCCCTGCTCCTACTTATTACATAACTTGTGCCAAATTTGGTTTCTCTAGTTTTTACAGTCTCTGATATCTAGGTGCTTAGATATAGATAATTTAGGGTAGAAAATGCCTCATTCTCTCTGTTACATAAATTGCAAAGAGCACAATATATTCATATTCTTGTATTCTATGAGTAAAGGCTATACATATCATATTTAATATTGTAGTATAAAACACCACAAAGCAAGCTATTAAGCACTTTTCCAAGCACTGCTTTTGGTCGACAATTGACACGCAGATGGAAAGATAAAAAGCAAGAGAAACTTTTTATTTTTCATTGCATAATCTTTGAAAGCATCTAGTGCAAGTTGTTGAATATTAAACAAGCATAAAAAAGCAGGAAAAAAAGTAACCGCAATGCAACAGAACGAACACTTCCTCGAAATGCGTTAATAATCCTTAAAGTAAACCACATCAGCTCTGAATATGTCGTCGTTGCACCAACCGAGTATTACATTCAGACTCCGCGTCAGTCGTTACGCTTGTAGCTGCAAAGTGTCCGACAGACAGGCGAGACAGTAAGGCAGAAAGAAATGTGGTCAGAGGTATAGAAAGAGGGGAGACAGTTGGGAGGCTTGATGTCAGTCTATTTGCTAGTTGCTTATTCACCTCGCTTGCTCGACAGTCACCTTCTTTTTTCAGTCGCATCTCGTGTCATGTCTAATAAGTTGGCATAATCCATAGAAAAGACGCTTTCTGTCGCCTTCTTCAAGTTATTATTATATTTTTATATGTCTCATCTGTCTGGCAAGTCGTCACTGCGTTCTTAAAGTCGCAAATATTTGAGTAATCTCTTGGAAATACCTAATATAAATTTCAACTGCAAGTTATTGCCTCAACATTTGGCACGTGCACTCAGGCGGCAAATGTATATTGCAAATAAATGAAAAAGAAATAATAAAAGCTTTGCATTAGATACAAAAACTTACATTGTATGTAATCTGAAAGATGAAGCAGACAGTTGAAAATATCGCTGCCTTATGCTGAATCTCTAAATCAACTTCAAAATGTTGGTTTATATATACTCTTCTTTTCATTTACACAAAAACTCTTTAAATATCAATGGATATTCATCAAAATGTATGTAGATTGCAATATTTTATTAGCTTACATTTTATTTAGTCGCGAAAAATATATACATATGCCTTGCTAATAATTTGGACAAATTAAATGACTTAATAATCTTTAGTTGCAATGCACCAATTACTAGTATTTCATTTGTAATACATGACTTTAATTTCATATTAAAAATTAAGCATCAAATTCATGGAAATATGTATTTTAATTGCTTTGCTTTTGCAAGTAAATAATTCATAATTAAATTATAATTTTACTTTAATTTATATGTTAACTAGGGGTTGTTAATTAATAAACTATTATATTTAACATTTTATTTATAGTATGCATAATCTAAAGATCTTATATTTAGAGCAAATAAGCCCTGTAAATTCTCATTCTAATTTGATATTCTTAATTCAAAAAACCACCTTTTTTATATAAGCGACTTTAAATTTGTTAAATTTTCTAATAGTGAAAAATTTATAGTGACTTGCGATATTTCAGCCATAAATAATATATACAGAGTTCTGCACAGTTTGTTATAACTTTTTTTTTATGACAAGAGTATCAATGTAGTATATAAAAGAAATGCTTAAAAAAAATCACTCATACGCTAACAGCTGCCAGTTGACTTGGCAAATGGTCAATGCGAATCGTTCCTCGACCGTCGTCCGATGACTTTTTGTGTTGCATACTTTCAGGCTGTTGCTCAGAGCAGGCAACGCCCTTGCACTTATCACGCACATTGCGTCTTTCCGTTTTTCTCGTTTTCTTTGCCATTTTCACTGCGTTTTCTATATGTGTGTGTCTGTCGCTTAACACACTGCGTGTGTTATCATATGAAGGGGTAGTTACACTGAGGTGTATTTACAAAGCATGAACAGTTTTAAGTATATATAAAATAATAATTGACACTTTGAATGGATGCTTTAGAATCTTTATAGATAAGAATAAATATATAAAATATATCTATAAAGATTTTTGACATAAGAATAACGTTTACTTTGTTCAGTTTGCATACTAAATATGTGTCACTTATATTTTTTACACAACAAGAATTACATTACATCACATTACAAATTATTGAACTAGTCATTTGTTGTGATTTCCATATACAAACTTTATAAGTCAAAATAATATATTTTTTAAATTTGTCATAGCATTATTATTTATATATAAATATATATTTTTGATTTGATTTTATTATTTTGTAATTTTATGTAGTCCAAGTTTATTTAGTTTTATATTACTTGTATTTTATATTTACATATGCATATGATTTATTGAGTATATTTTAAATGCAATATTTAATTTGTATTTCGTATTCAAGTAGTAAATAGGGAAAAGGATTATAACTGAGCAATTGAAAAAATATTATATCTTGTGATTTTAAAAATTATCATCAACAATCTTAAATTCGTAAATCAGCTTACTTAATTTTTATTTAATTACACAAAAAACCACACCATATTAGTTAAATTTAGCTAAAATGTTATGTCTTGTTATTTTAAAAATAATCCTCAATATTCTTAAATGGAAAGTCACAAGTTACTTAAATTTTATTTAATTGCACATTTTATAATTACATATGCATATGTTTTATTGAGTCTATTTTAAATGCAATTTTTATTTTGTATTTTTATACATTTTATTTTGTATTTTTATACATATACATCCGTATATAAATACGGAAACGACTTATAACTGAGCAATTGATAAAAAATAATATCTTGTTAATTGAAAAATAATCATAAACATTCTTAAATGGAAAGCCACAAACTACTTTATGTTTAATTACACAAAAATCCACACCACGTTAGTTAGATTCTTAGACAAGCTTTTATAGATATGCAGAGAGAAGTACACTATTTAAAATCAACATAAATTTTACACAAGTTTACCTTAAAATTATGTGTACAGCAAAAATAGGTAAAGTAGACTTTCTGGAACATTTCTTTTCGTTTCATTTGGAATTCGGAACCGGTTCGCATAACTTGTGCAAGTAGCTGCATTTTGCTAATTCCGGCAACTTCCTGACATTTGAGCAGTGTCTCCTAGTTGCTTTTGCCACGCCTTCTCCGTCGTTGTTGTTGTTGCTCGTGTTGTTGTCATTGTTGATTTTGTTGTCGTCGTCGTTGTCATTGTTGGCTTTTGAATGTTAAGATGTCGACAGCTGCTGACGCCGGGACAGACAACCAGCTGGTGTCAAATGAGAATTGTGTGCGAGGGCATTGCACAGAAAAGCAGCACTCCTCCCCCACTTCTGTCCATCTAACCCCAAGACCAACTCAACCCCAACCAAAAAAAAAAAAAAAAAGAAAAAGAAAAGCAAGAAGAAAATCCAACCCTTTCTTGGCAGCAGCCACGACCTTTACAAAATGTCCAACTGTTGTCATAAGTGCATAATATTGTAAAAAAAAAAGAGCAGAAAAACTGAAAAATATGTTATGATACACGGCCATGTTTTGTCTGGTTCCACTCTATTCTATATTTTGTACTGTTCTGTTGTATTTTATTCAGTACTCAGACATGTTAGACGAATTGTGAGTACACATGTTTGCAGTTGTCGACCGTGTCCAGTTATGTAGTATACCAAAGAATAAATTGGATAACAAACTACGACATACGTTTTTTATGTTAATATGAGTTACTTTCTTTTGCAAATAAGTACATTGCATAAACTTCTTTTATTTAAACACAATACACAAAATAGATACTGTAGCTTCTATACTTGTTAAGAAACAAAAAACTGAAAGAGCAAACAACATCTTAATTTGCAAATCTTTCGCAGATTCAATAGACTTTTGACTCTGCCAGCCTTAGTAACTGTGTTAGTGTTTATTATTTAATGCCTTAACTGTCTGATAGTCAACACCTTGGCCAAACTTGAAAAGACTCCTTAACTAATTTGGCTACTCGAATAATGTGCAAATAACTTTGTGCCCAAGCGAAGGTAAAGTTTTCACTATTTTCTTCTTCTTACTTTTCCTGATGCCCACTTTGGAATCTGAAGAGTCAGTGTCTGCTTCTGCTCCAAGTCCAAATGTCTGGTCGGTAGACTCCGGTCTAGTCTGACCGAGTTTGAGTTTGACTTGGCCGCCATTTGTCTAAACCTCTGACACATTCCCGTGGTGCAGGTTTTGCCCAACGGCAGCCAATTTACATTGAAATCTTCTCCCTCATCCTGAAGCTGTGCATTGTGCAAAAAGTAGTTGAACTATTCCAAATGCACCCACATACATACATACAGACTCCTCGACACTGTGCTCAGTTCTTCAGTAGCTCTCACCTTAGCTCCTTAGCTCCTTAGCTCCTTAGCTCCTTAGCTCCACAGCATCTGTAGTTGCTGCGTCTTCAGGTGCAGCCAGGCAAGCAAAAGGTAGTCTCCGTTGTTTTTCTGTTTTCAGTTTTCTCTTCTTCCATTTCTTTATTTTCCCAATCCCTTCAACATCCTCACATGACTGCAGGTGTTTGCTAGCCACCATCTTCTTGACCCGCACCCAGCATCCAGTTCCTTGTCATCCTCGTCGCGTCTAATTTCACTGCAGCTAAAGTTCTTGTTTGTTTCATATGAAAAAAAACACACACAAACCAAAGTTAAACTTGTGAAAATAATTTGTGCGCCAAGTTGCAAAAGCAAAAGCTCCGACTACGTCAAAGGCACAGTGGTTCAGAAGTTATTGAAAAGTTACTAATATGTGGAGAGCTATGACAGAATACACTAATAAAGAAAAAAGATTAAGAGAAAAATAAATAACTTAGATATTAAATATAAATAAGAAGAAAATACGATCTTTTAAATTTCAAGAAACTACTTTTTTATAGTGTATGGAAAATCTATAATTTTTATAGCAATTTTTATTAAACTGCACTTTTATGACATATGAGGAAATGAGAGATATAATTGGCATTAGCTTGTTAGATATATTATGTCGGTAATGTGTAATAGGACTTGAAAATAACATATAGTATATTGCCGTTTTATGGTAATGTGAATTGGCATTAATTTAAAATTAGTAAAACGTTACGGTTGTCCGTGGGCACATTGAATATTATATTCCATGTTGTTTCTTAAGAAATAACTTAAGATGTCTTTTATTGTTTATACATGAAATATTTCCATGAATACAAATTATCGTACTTGTCGCAAAGTTTCAGAAAATAGAATTTCAATATTATTAGTACCAATTTATTAAATGATAATCTTGTCCATAGACATCAGGAGCTTAGATGCCTTTTATTATTTAATATGAATATTCAATTTATCTTTAACTTTCCGCTTAGTGCTAAAAGAAATACAGCACAACCAGTTTTATATATTATGTTAATTAATTGACCAAAGATTTACACCATTGTAAATGAAGATAAATAATATTATATATTTAATGCATTCTTGAGTGTCAGACTTTCTCTACTAATTTCAATAATAATTATTCTCTTTTCTATATTGAAATATGATAACATATGAAACTAAAATAAAATTAGCTGATATTGCATTTCAAGTCTCTTATTTATTGAGTAAATTTTAAATATAATGCCTGATCCGCCGCAGACTTAAATAGATGTGTTCTGATTATATCAACTTTATTAAATTTTCTTTACAATATCTTTTCTTAATCTCTCGTTCAAGAATTTATCTTAAAGTTGACATATTTGATTTGCTGTGACTGTATCTTTCATGCCTTTAACAACTCATTGCAGTCAGTGTGCATTACGATTTATTTCCACTAATATCCCACGTAGTTTGAATTGCTTTCAATACACAAACTATTCCATCCACACAAGTTCACACACATAAGCATGAAAAGAGAAAGAGAGATTGAGAGAGAGAGAGTGAAAAGTAAACTCTGCTCATCGAACTGCGAGCGCTTTGTGCAATTTAAGGCGCCGTCAAGGGAATAAATTGTATAAAGAAAATCGGGAAAAACTTTAGCGGCCAAATTAAACAGATTGATGAGCGCATGTGAGGAAAGTATAATACAAATATTTCCATCTCTTTCTTTCTTGCAGCGTTTGATGGACTCGGCGGAGCAGGCGGCTCTCTCGGAGCTGGAGGGTCAGAGCAGCTCGGCGGCCGGGGCATTGGGGGGACAGCAGCATTACGATGCGAGACGCATCAATGAGTATAATGCCGATGGCAAATTGGCGGACGGAGCACGTCACATGGATATTCGATTCATGCGGCGCTTCGAGCGTCTGCCGGTGAATCTCAGTCTAAGCTCGATTCTGGTGCCGCACGGCGTCGATTTGGATGAGACGGACGTGAAATCGGCATTGCAGTGGAGCGCCCACTTGGATCCACTCTTCCAGAACAACTTGGAGCGAGATCCGGCATTGTCCTGGCAATATTTTGGCTCATCATCCGGTTTCCTGCGTCGCTTCCCAGGTACCGCCTGGCCCCCCGAGGGCTCCAAGGGCAGCAAGCTAATCCACGACTTTCGCACACACAATTGGTTCGTGCAGGCGGCATCCTCGCCAAAGGATATTGTAAGTAGAATATTTTTCTTATTCGAATCTTCAATAATTCAGCCTTTAATTCTTCTCACAGATGATTCTCCTGGATGCCTCCTCAAGCATGTCGGAGAAGTCCTTTGATCTGGCCATGGCGACATCCTTCAACATACTCGACACACTCGGCGAGGATGATTATGTGAATCTAATTACCTTCTCAGATGTGGTCAAGACTCCTGTGCCCTGTTTCAAGGATCGCATGGTTCGTGCTACGCCCGATAATGTCCAGGAGATTAAGTCTGCGGTCAAGGCAATTAAACTGCAGGATACGGCCAACTTTACGGCGGGATTGGAGTACGCATTCAGTCTCTTACATAAGGTAAGCTATATCTTATCTCGCAAGAAATGAAAATTAATTTAAAACAATTATTTTCCCTAATTGTTCTTTTATTCTTTTTTTGAGCTCTTAAACCTATAAATTTATTCATTTAAATGATTGTTAAGATAATGATATAGTGATTATTTAACACTGTTTAGCAACCAATCTTATATACATTAAATATTAGACAATTAAATAAACAAATTTATTATATTTATATAATTGCATAACTCTTTCCTTATCTTATTAGTATAATCAATCTGGAGCTGGTAGTCAGTGTAATCAGGCCATAATGCTGATAACAGAGAGCACTTCGGAGTCGCACAAGGACATCATCAAGCAGTATAATTGGCCCCACATGCCCGTAAGGATCTTCACGTATCTGATAGGCAGCGATTCGGGCAGTCGGAGTAATCTGCATGAGATGGCCTGCTCCAACAAGGGATTCTTTGTGCAGATTAATGACTTTGAGGAGGCACGCCGAAAGGTCATTGATTATGCTTTGGTTATGGCAAGGCCAATGATCATGTACCAGGCGGATCATCCGGTCCACTGGAGTCCTGTTTTTGTCGCGGGCAAATCGGGTGGCTTGGGACGAGATTCGGAGTATCAACGACGTTTGGTTACGACAGTTTCAACTCCGGTCTTCGATAGACGAAACCATTCGGTACGCGTGGCGAATCTGTTGGGTGTCGTTGGCACCGATGTGCCCATCGAGGAGATACGCAAAATGATCCCACAGCACAAGCTGGGACCGAATGGATATTCGTTTATCGTCGATAATAATGGGCGTGTGCTGTACCATCCGGATTTACGACCTCTAAGCGATGGCAATCAGTATATCGATCAGCTGCGACCCAAATACGCCTCAGTCGATATTACGGAGTTGGAACTGCCGGAAACGGAAGTGGGAAACGACCATGAAGTAGTCGACATGAATAAGAATTTGCTAAATGAGGTGCGTTATCAAAATGGTCTGATTTTGTATTGATTTTATTTAATTGAATTGATTGTAGCTTTTCTGAGGCTTCTCCAAGTCTTGCCATAAATGTTACATTCATTTAAAAATGTTACATTATATTTTATAATTATTTTTAAATATATTTCGTTTTGATAATTAATTATTATAACATCTTGATTAAACAACGATTTATTTTTAAAGCTATAAGTTGTACTGCTAAATTTAATTTAAACGATTCCTGGTTCCGAATGATTTTTTATTATTAAATACATTTTTGCATTTCAATAAAAATTTAGGTTTAGTTTATTTAACATTAGATTTAAAAAATATATTAAAACTTTTAAGCAGGGAGTAAAACCGAAACGAAGGTTTTCGGTTATCGGTTATGCAAAATCTTGGAGTATCGGTTTCGTAACGGTTATCGGTTTTTTGTAAGTTTTGGCTTAAAAATACCGGTATGATTTCGGTTCACAAAATAAAAAAGTTAAGGTTTTCGGTTGAATAAAATCAGAAGCGTTATTCATTGCTTTACATGAAAAAAGACTTAATGCATTATTAGCCTGGAAAAAAATGTTATCTGGTTACTGAAATAGTCCAGTGTAATGTCGATTTTATTATAATTTGATCTCATATAAATTTGGCTCATTTGGTTTGAAAATTTAGATTATTTTCATTTCACTGATTTTTAATAAGTTCGAATTGCCATAACTTGGTCAAAACTCATTCAATTTCCATGCACAATGCAAATTTGAACATCATTTTACCTCTAATTTCGTTCTGCACTTAAATTTTGTTCATTTTTAAAATTTTGTAAATTTCGAATTTTTAAGAAATTTTATCATTTTTCGTAAAATTTCGAAAATTCCTAATTCTTAAAATGAACAAAATTTGATTGCAGATTCAATTTATAGGTAAAATTATGCTTAAATTTACATTGCGCATGGAAATTGATTGAGCTTTGACAAAGTTATGGCAGTTCAAAGTTGCTCAGTAGCTGCGGCGGCCTGATCCAAAATAAACCCTTATAAATGAATCGGTTACTAAGCGGTTATTTTGGTTTAAAGAGTTTCGGTTTATGGGTTTCGGCACAACGGAAAAAATGTTTTTCGCTTACGGTTTCAGTTACGGTTACAAATTTCAATCGGTTGAAGGTTACAGTTTCGGTTAAGGTCTTGATCCCTGCTTTTAACGTGTCAACTACCTCATTTAATTTATTGTTTTTTGTATTAGTTAATTTGATATTTGTTTATTTAAATTATGTTTTTTCTTAAAATTGAAATATAAGTTAAAATATATTTTTAAATATTTATTTTATTAATATTTTCAAATGAATTTCTGTTGTTGACTGATTTCATTTAAATGTATAGATAGTTTCTGGCTTCTATTGCCTTGGTTAAGTAAATATATTTTATAAATAATTATTATTTATTTATTTTGTAGATGCGCAGTGACATGATTCGTCCCAAAGAGGGAGAAACAGAGTTCACAGTGCTGAATCATTATGACGAATCGAAGCGAGTTTCAACTCGAACCCATCGCTACTTCTATGGTCCCATCGAGGACACGCCCTTCACGCTGGCTATTGTACTACCAGAGAAGTACGGCAGCCATGAGTTGGTCTCCCAACAGGAGATTCGTCATTCGCGTAATAATGGTAAGTTTCAGAATGTTGAAGTGATCTTTGAGTTGTGGTATTTATTCATTCCTTTGCTCTCTTCTAGTTACCGAATACTTTAAGGGGGACAACTGGCGCGTAAATCCCGATTGGGTTTACTGTGAGTACAATAGCGTCAGTGATTTGGAGAAGGAGCGTGAGAGTTCCGGAGAATACACTTCGCGCGATCAAGAGCCCAGTTTTGGGTCGCCAGAGGAGCAGGTTCTGCACTTTCTGGCACGCGCTGGACGTCCTGGTTGGAAGTGGATGTCGGTAAGCAATCCAACTACAGTAAATTCTAACTATGTAAGATCTTCTAAACTAATCTCTCTCTATTTCTCTCTATCTAGGTGCGACCCAAGTCGCCGCAGCCGCATCACAATTTGCATGGCACCTCGCCTAGTGCCACCCACTTTGGGGCACAACATCTGAATGTTCAGGGTTCTCGCAAGGCCGAACCCTATTACTGCGATCGAACCCTCATTCAGAGCTTGGTGCGTGATGCAATGGTTACAGATGGTCTGGACCGCAATACAACTGGCACTTCAAGTGGCAAGGAGGATAAGCAGTAAGTTTAGCTTTTATTTTAAATTATTTTCTATTTTTAAAAGCACTTTTTAATTAAATTTTTTTGAAATTTATTATCTAAATATATTAAATATTTTAATTAATTTTTAAAAACTATATTTTTAACTGATTTATTCGAATTGAAAAGCTTAAAAATGTCTGTTAAGAATTTAGTATTATATTGTTTAACAAATACAAATTCGTCTTTAATTCATATATTTGTTTAAATTTCATTTTGATTATTTTATTGAGACTTTATTTGCTTAAATATACTTTTAAAATTATCTCTTATTTTACTTTAATTTTTAAAAACTGATTTATTAGAATTGAAAAGCTTTAAAAATGTCTGTGCTTTTATGAATTTAGTATTATATTGTTTAACAAATACAAATTCGTCTTTAATTCAAATATTTATTTAAATTTCATTTTGATTATTTTATTGAGACTTTATTTGCTTAAATATACTTTTAAAATTATCTCTCAGAATTTAATTTCAAACACTAAAGCACCAAACAATTTTCTCTTGCATATATTTCCCTCACTCTACTTTCTATAATGCAAAAATAATACGTTTCTTTGCATCCACCAAATTTTCTATAATCATAATGACAAAATATGTTCTTTCCACACCGCATAAATAATTTATGTATTTTATTTACAATGCCATATTATAAAATAATTTAAATGCACCTTTTCAAAAATTTATAAATATTTAGTCCAATCGCCACATTGATGGCCATTTTGAAGAGGTAAATTAAGAGTTTTTAACCTGGTCAAGTAGTTTTTGAACAAATGCAAACGCTTTGAGGAACCAACAAACATACACAAAGATGCTCGGATCCAAGTTCCTCCAAAAGTCCCATTGAAATTCAACTGAGATTTTGTTAAGAATTGGCCAAAACTCCTTTGACAAGTTATAGCAAAGTTGGAACAGCTAATGCTAGAGTCCTTGCTGATATAATAATTATAATTTTGATATACTAATAGTTACCAAAATCTCTCACCACAGGCAAGGATATCAGAAGTTTGTAGTGGCCACTTCTTTTGTTGCTACACGATCGGGCCTTCTACGCTGGATTGATCATATTAAAAGACCTGAGGATACGCCTGAACCGTAAGTAAAATTTTTATTGTAGTTAGCTGAAATTGAAGACTGCAATTTGAACTTTATTTTGTACTCCGTTTCTAAGTAACTTTAAAAAGAGCTTTAATTTAAATTTCAATGAGGTTTTAAGCTGCTTATAATATAGCTCAAAATATGATTTCTCTTCACAAAATTAATTTAAAATTATTTGAAAACATTAGCTTATTGTTTTTAATTGAATGCAGAGTTTTGCTTGTAGATAAAGTAGATGAAAGAAATTAGAAGAAGCAGAAGTTGAGTTATTATTTCATTACTGTTTTTTCCTCATTTAATTCTCATTTTATCCTTACAGCCACTTTAGCGAGGACAATGTGCGTGCCATGGACACCTCGTGGTACAAACGTGCCGTGGATCAGCATTCTGTTGAGCCGGATAGTTTTGTTTATAGCGTACCCTTTGGCTCTGGTTATGCCATCAAATCGAATGCCACCTTGGTGACCGCATCCCATGCCATTTTTGTGGAACATCGTGGACACAAGGCGCCAGCTGGCGTTGTTGGTCTGCAGTTTCAACACGAATCTCTGGCCAAACACTTTATTAATATAACATCCGCTGTGAGTTATTATTTCATTAATCCTATAATCCTTTACAAGCTGTCATTTCATTCTAGTGTACTGGCATGACGGGCTGTAAGAGAACCTGCGCCTCGGATAATCTCGATTGTTATGTGCTGGACAACAGCGGATTTGTGATCATCTCAGAGGAAATGGAGCATACGGGCAAGTTCTTTGGCCAAATCGATGGCACCATTATGGACTCGTTGGTTCAGGATCGCATTTACAAGCGAGTTACGGTCAATGACTATCAGGGTGTCTGCTCCGACTCTGATAATCCCTATACGGCGGCGGGAGGTATATTGAAACCACATCGCATTGGCAGCTGGTTCTTCCAGCATCTGGTGGCACTAAGCGCCACCTGGTTGTCGTTTATGCCTGCCTCTTTGCGAGCTTGGCCCCAAGACGATTACGAGACATATGACAACGGGGATGTGGTATTCGTAGAGAACAACTATTCGGAGGAGTACGAGGAAACTTTTGAGCATGACTACAACATGCAAGTGGATCAGGAATTGGATGAATTCTTTACCACAGCCGATGTGGTGCGTAATCCTTAGATTTTAGCAGAGGCATATACTAAGATTTACATATGTTTTCTTTCAGGAATACACGACACCACCACCGAAGCAGCACAAACCGCACAGTGGTCCCAGATTCACTCCCGATCCGCAGAATGCTCGACGCTGTGATCTGCGCACCGATCTCTATATGTTGCAACCGGAACGTCTTAATCAAGGCGGACAGAACAATCCACTCAAGGTATTTAATGATTGATTAAAAGATAAATTTATTTATTATTTATGTACTAATATATAGTGGTCAAGATAGGATAATAAACATTTAGATATAATAAAAATGAATACGATCAATTAGCATTGGTAATTTAAAATTTATTAGGAGTAAAACTAAAAATTAAAGTTTTAATTTAAAGTTTAAAGCTTCATCAATATCAAGATTTACAATCTCTAGATTAAAATAAGTACTTTCCATAGTCTTCAGCATATTTATAATTGGAATTTATTTTCATTTTTACTCTCCACTTACAGGGAAAATTAACCAATTGCCATGTTTCGGGATGTGAGCGTCCATTCAGTGTGCAGAAGATTCCGCATAGTAATCTCATACTGCTGGTGGTGGACACACTGTGTCCTTGCGGTTCCAAGCAGCTGGACATTGAGCCAATGGAGGAATCGGGCATTGTCGGTAAGTAAAGAAAATGATATCTACATAGATTGCTATTTAATGGTATGAATTAACAGGTGCCTGTAGCACGCGTAGACAGAGTCAGGAGCAGGAGTCCCGTCGTCGGCCCAAGAAATGCATTAATTATCATCCCGAGGAAATTGAGATACAGCAGTGTGGGCGTGGCAGCACCTTGTTGCGAATGTCGGCATCGGTTATAGCGGCGCATCTCCTTATGGTCACCGTGACCTTTGTCTTGGCCAATGCGTGATACGAGCACTAAATGCTTAATTGGTAATGGTAATGGGCAGCAGGACATTGGGCAGGATAAGATTAGGCTTTTTTACGACATTGAAGAAAGTTATTGCAATGCAAGAGATATAATTTTCATCGAGGAAAAGAGAAGAGGATTTCCATTGACGTGTAATGCTTAGCCAAAAATAAAATCAAAGAATTCTTAATTGAATTGATATAATACTAAAGTTAAAAGTTAATATATCTATATGTTTGTAGACAATAATTTGCAAAAGTATATATTTCCATTGACAATTAGACAAAGTACTTATTAGCTAAATATTAGTTAATATTCTGTGTGTTTTGCAGCAAACAGAGAATCACAATTTAAATCAATTATTTCTACGAGTAGAAAACGAATACTTAATTTAACTATTTATTGATTCTAAATTAAGGCATGCAATTTAAATATTAAATATTTTTCAAAAAAAAAAGAAGCAAACTAATTTTTCACTATTCATTCGAAATATAAAACAAAATCAACAAAGAACGATAAAGAAAATAGTCAGTTTATGTAAATAGCATGTGAAAGTATTTAAACAGAACAAAATTCCTACCGAAATACTTAATTCAATAATTAATTTGTTAAACAACAGAAACTTTTGTAAACAGAATTCATAATTTGCACTAACTGCGTACGCACAAAATATCGAGTATTATATTTTACAAAAAAAGAAAACAAGAAAAAAGACAACAAAAATTATATAACAAATTCACTGAACAAACAGAAGACTTGAAAATACCAACAGCAATGTATAAACGAAAAAGCACATAAACAAAAGAACATGTCAAATGATAATGAATAAACGAGTTCATATCGAAGACATTTGCATGGCAGCCAATTTTGAACAGCAATAAGCAAAACAAATACAATAAAAATAAATAAATAAAAGAATGTATAAAAACATACAGATGTAAAATAAATTGTATGAATGAACAAATTAGTTTTGCAGATGAAATAACATTTATTTTATATACATTTTTATACAACATCATTTTGACGAAAACAAAAATGTAGAAATTATAATAAATATATCAAAAGGAGAACCCAAGAGATCCATAAAAGCAATTGCAAGCATTTTAAATAAAATTCTAAAATAATTATTTACGTTTAATTTACGTTAATTTTAAAAAAGAAATGAATTAATAAATATTCGAGATGTGCGTAGCATTTAATTTTTAAAAATTTAATTATAGAACTTCACATATCGTTGTTAATTTGGCAAAACTTTGTGTTAAAGTTACTGAGAACAAAAACTATTATGATAACTATTTGAACAGACAACATACACAATCTTATACATATATACTCACATTAACACTCACACACACACACACACACACACATATACACAATTCTACAATATATAAAGAAAAAATATTTTCTGTGTCTTAAACTTGTATAAAAAATGTCTTCCATTACAAATACTTAAAAAAAAAATGAAAAATTTATAACTTAATAACTACTAATTAACTAACAAAATATATTTAATATTTAACTTGAAAAATCATTAACCATGCATAAAGAATTTAAATGTTTTCGGCTCATTTTGACGGCAGCTAAAAGCTGACAATAAAATAGCAAGAAATGAGAAGTCATTAAAAGTAAATATAAAACATTTGAAGGATTCTTAAAAGCATAGATTTTAATGCATAGTACATAAAAAATAGTTAGGCATGGTGGGATCGGGTCTTTAGGCAAATGTTCAGACACAACCAATACGAACGAAGTTAAAGCAGCAAATAAAAAAAAAACCACAACAACAACAACAACGCATGCATTAGACAAAATATTAGAAGAATATATATATATATATAATTGTAATAATAATAATAATAATAATTATTTAATATACGATTAACGTACTAATTGTAATTGTAAGGTCGTAGCGATAAGAAGCTGTTTGTTAAACGTTTTTTGTGCTGGGGTTGTACAACAGTGCGTATGCGTAATGTCTACAGCTGAGACGGCGATTCAGTATTTGACCGCTTGTGTATATGTTTGTCTGCTTGAGTGCAATTGTGTGCGTGCGTGTATGATTGTCAACATGGACTGATGTTTGTAGCGAAGAGTGCGGTGAGAGTGTGAGTGTGTGGACATTTGTATAACTGGCGTATGCGTAATTCTTACCTAGATAATATACGAGTATACCTGGTAGGCCAAATCGCAAACAACATAAATACCATACATATTCATATGAGATACATTCATGATTTCCCCTTGCAAATGGCCAATTACACCATTATCATAATTCTGAAAATTCTCCTCCCTCTCTTTCTGCAAAAATAATGAAAAAAAATTACAACTAGTTCACTGTAAAACTGCATTTACTTCCTTCACACAAAAATACAAAAAAAAAAAAAAAAAGAAAAAAACACATTGACAAAACCACTAAATAAATTAATAAATAATACTTATATGAATAGTACCTACATTTATGTATTTGTACTTTAAAAAATTCCATATCAAAATACAAATAAAAACAAAACAATTTCAATTTAAAATTTGAAAAATTTGAAAAAGCATAAAAACGTTGTTCCGCAACATTTTCTATGTTTGTTTATTTTTATAAATGAAAAAACCAAAACAAATTTAAAATGTTTGTATGTGTAGTCCATAATTTTCTAAAGGCATATGCATATATTGACTAATGAAAATGAAAATAAGAAAAAAAATCCAAAACTTACACACATTATTGGTCTAAACGAAAGGAAAAAATTAAAATAAAGGAAACTAAGAGAAAAAAAAATGAGAAAACATACATATATGATAACAACTACCATTATTAACTTACGAATTAAATCAAATTTTTGACAATGCGATTTTTGCTTTTTGGAAATCGTGCTTTTTGCTAACAAAAAACATTAAAAGAAAACAGAAAACTTAAGAAATATGACACGAAAAACTATAATTATAAAACAAACTTTTGCTCTCTATAAACCCTATATACAAGCAACTTTCTACATGGAAAAAACATTTATATAATATATACTTATATCGTACATTCATACATACTTATAACAAACTGATCCTTCAATCTCTCTTCAGACACTTACTAATGGAAAACAAAAGAAATATTTATTTTTTAACTCATTAAATTATTTTTGCATATTTCCTTTTCAAGATTTCGACGCATTTTTTTGTTTAAGATATTTTGCAAAATTGTCAAGACATAATACGGTGCATAAATGACCAAAACATTGGAATGGCAACTACGCATACATACATAAATAAATACGAATAAATTAGGAACCCATAAAGCTAAACTCAACTATGACCGAGGAAAAGCAGTCAAAAATATTTAAATAAAAATAAATAAGGAAAACGTGAACAAATTAATTCTGTTATTGTTGTCAAAGCATTGAAAACAACTTTTAATATGTGAGAGAATTGTTGTTTCATTAAATTTGTCAAAAGGAAATATAAATGTTTAATGCAATACCATAAAGAAATATATATGTAATTAATATATATACAACTGTATATTCCAAAGACAAGGCAAAAAAAAAGTATTATCTGATTAAATTATTTGAAAAGCTTAAAGAATTTGTAAAATAAATACCATATAGCTTTTGGTTTTCAATTCATGCATACAAAAGGAAAAGCTGTAATATCAATGACCACCAAACGAGACATACATACACACTCACTTACAAATACTACATCACTCTCACACACACATACACGAACATACATATATACACATAAATATACAAAGCTTGTGTTATTTTGTATGGAAAATCTACAGAGAATTTCACCTAATAGTTTAACAACTATAAAATCAGTAAACCAAAAACAAAGCACACAGATGAAAGTGGAAAGAAGAATTCGAGAAACTTAACTATTAAGATTAAAACGCATATTTAAATAATTAATTATAATTACTATAAAATTGCTCATTACTCTAATTATAAACACAAGTAAATCGGTAATACTTAAATAATACAATTAAACCAACTTAAGATTAATACAAAACATAAAACAGGTGGAGTACTAAAAATATTATAAATACATAATATATATTAAATGCAGATGCAAATGAAATAAACAATTAAATGAAATTGAAACTGATGAAAAGAATGAAATGACGAATGAGAATAAAATGAAAAGTATTACAAATAATCCAATTGATTTTTTCTTGATCTACAAATATTCAGATACAAATGAATATATTTATATTAGATTCTTTTCTTACGATGTATTTCTATAGAGTGTTTTTCCCAATCTATAAAACT
Source organism: Drosophila kuntzei (assembly GCA_035042165.1). NCBI lineage: Eukaryota > Metazoa > Arthropoda > Insecta > Diptera > Drosophilidae > Drosophila > Drosophila kuntzei. The sequence continues at coordinate 123,477 of JAWNLU010001042.1, forward strand.
ACACTCCTTTCCTATACGAAATCTGAATCACGATATATAATAACTTAAATCACGTCGCAATCAGGCAAATTGACATGCAAGTTAAGCAATTGTTTGCCATGATTTTTATTGTTCTCTATAACGCTTTCAGTTTATCTGAGATCATTTTTGGGAAACTTGGGAAATGTTATCAGTAATAAAATCATTGGCAGTTTGCCCGGAAATTCCCCTTTGTGGCAACAAAAGGCAACAACTATTTACTACTATCATTTTGTGATTGATTTGAAAAGAGGTACCATAAACACGCAGCTGAAGCACGCACTCATTATCAAACTGAAATCACTATGAGCATGAACTATCGCCGGTTTTGCAGTCGCTGATAAGAGATAATGGCACGGGCCGACTCCCAGCTGTCAGGTGAAATCATTGCCGAGACCCTCCGACAGCTCACAGAAAGTGAAAGTACGGGTTACCGAAGGGAAAGAGAGAATGAAAGTGATTATTAATCTTTGTTTATATTCTTTTGTCAGGTGTGAACTGCTATAAGCGTTTAAATTGGCCAAAAGCCAGCTCACCTTTATTATTATTCCACTTTTCGATAATGTTAAAAGGCTACACGTGCATACAATTTGTATTTAATTTCTTTCTTATACATACATATTTATTATTTTGCTTCTTAATACGATTTCATGATAATCAGAGTCTTGAGTTGTGTACTGTGCCAATTTTTTAATCATTGTGCTAATTTGTTGTGCGTATCTTGGACTTCAACTTCTAGAAACTGATAATTCAAAAGTAATTAGTCTTTGTGACAAGCTAAAGTGTGAATCACTATACCTCAAACAGAAAGATAACTAAAGGGTATATACATTCGAGCCAATCTATAGACTTTTCCCTCCTAATATAATAATAAATTGAGCTATCCGTTAATCATTTATTATGGATAATTGATAATTCTAATTGAATTCAAATAATTTAGTACGAGGTATGCTCAATTCGATCATTTTGAATCTATTCTGCTAACTTACTTTGCAATATGATCAGAGTTCAACACAATAAACATTATAATCTATTGGGTAAATTATTGCGCTCACTTCAAAGGGCAACATTATGATGTGATAGTTCTTCTTATCACTTTGAGTATTTTGGCACAAACTTTGGATGAGACGTAATCTTTTTCATTAGATGATTGTGCAGTCCGAACGCTCAAGTACTTATGTGTAGTTTTCCATTTGGCAATCTAGAAATAATCTGATGACTAAAACTAGATGAAAGATGGCAAAACTATTTAGTTTTAAAAATTCCCACCAAATTAAATATTAACTATAGTTTATCAATTTCTTTACAAGATCTTTTAACTTAACTTACTTTTATGTACAAATATTTGTAGGTTTTTGGGTATTTTATTGGAATATCACAAAAAGGAAAGAAATAAACTAATTAATATGCTCAGTGCAAGTATCGTACATACACAATTAGTCCATATAATCTTCAGCTTATTAACTTATCTTAACATCAAAAGAAGATTCAATTTTTCCAAGAATATGATACTGACAAAATATTGATGATGACACATATTACTATATTAATAGTTTGTTATATGCTGTATCATTTTATAGGCTGGCACAATGATTTCCTGAAAACGAAGCTCGTGATATACATCATTTGACAAGTTTTGCCAAAAATGGGAAGAAAACAAAGTGGTAGTTATAGGCCTAGTGATAAGCTTATATTTATATTAACAATTAGTAAGGCAAACACACAGAACCCAAGTCAACACAGACAATTAACACTTGCTGCTCGTATTATAGAGAGTGATAAGAGTAAAGGGAGAATGAGTGGGATAGGGAAAGATTGAATGAGTTCTATATTTAGAGATCTCGTTTAGGTGATGGTTTATTTTTGCCACATCTTTTTCATAGGTAAATATTACAAAAAAATAAAAAACTGACCACGATTTCTCAGTTCCTATGATGTCAGACTGCTGGGAAAGTCATAAGACTCATTTTAGTGACATTGCCACATTCGGAGGCGTGAAAATCGAATTGGGAAAGAAAGAACACGAGTTGCATGCGTGTTCCAAGTTCAGTTCAGTTAATTGATCTGTGAGTGCATTGATGAGCAAATGAAATTGTAATTGAAATTGAAATTAAAATTGAATCAAATTGAGCGCATACTCACTCGTACGCATTTCAGATACTTTGTATGTATTTCGGGGTGTCTGTTCTGGTTCTGTAAGTGGTTCACACGTCTGGCGCATGACTCGTGAATGGACTTTGGCATCACGTAGGCAAGAAAAATTAAAATAAAATAAAATAAAATACAAAAAAAAATACAAAAAAAAAAACAAAAAAGAAATACACAGTCGCACTTCAATTAATACAAAAATTAACTCAATGTAGCTGTCAGGCCGCCCCTTCGATTGTCTGTCAGGCGTCTGGCAATGCATCAGCCTCAGCATCGACATCGGCATCGGCACCCGCCAAGTGGCTACAAAGTCCAACAGTCCGATTGGTTATAGTAGAACATTCTCAATATCGTTTGCTGCGTCACATACACACAACAATAATTAGGCAAACAAAATATACATATGTACATATATACAACTCTTTGCAAGATTCGTGGAAAATTTCTTTACGTTCTCCCACAGATAAAGCTTCGCCCCTTTTGTCTTAACCACAATTCCCACATGACACTTTTTAAGCTGTCAATTTATTTTTAGCCTTCATTTATCTTTCGTGATTTCAGGATTCACGCCAAGTTCACATGCTCAACCCCCCGCACCACCCTTGTGGGGGATATTCCATAGGCACATGCTAAATACTTATGATTGGATTTTGGCCGCGTGTGTCATCTTGAATCTTGGTCATGATCCGTTTGATAGAGCATGGCGTAAAGTGAATGAGATGTGTTAATTATTCAGCGTATACGCTATACAGAAATAAGTTATAGTACGAGTATATTAACTGATCAGCAATCAAACAGAGGGAAAAATGTTAATGCATAATATTTAAATCAAATGTATTTCATTCAAGCTTTGTTGTGTTTGTTTTTTGGTATTCTTTTTTTTAAAATAAATAATTCAGAGATTAAATACACAAGCATACTTAAAATCAGGGATTTAAACATTAACCGAAACCGTAACCTTTAACCGATGAAAACCGATTAAAATTTAACCGAAAAAATGTTTTTCCGCTGTACCGAAACCCATAAACCGATACTCTTTAAATCGAAATAACCGTTTAGTAACCGATTCGCAGCTACTGAGCAGCTTTGATACCTTTGAACTGCTACAACTTTGTCAAAACTCAATCAATTTCCATGCGCAATGTAAATTTGAGCATGATTTTTCCTCTAAATTAGTTCTGCATTTAAATTTTGTTCATTTTGGAAATTCTAAATTTTCGAAATTTTTCGAAAAATTATAAGGGGTAACACTGTAAAAATTCTAAAAAATTTTACAAATTTCGAATTTTCGAATCGATCAAAATTTAAATGCAGAACGACTTTAGAGGAAAAATCATGCTCAAATTTACATTGCGCATGAATATTGATTGAGTTTTGACAAAGTTATGGCAGTTTGAAGCTATTAAAAAAAAGTAAAATCAAAATAATCGATATTTTCGCGGGTCAAATTATAATATAATCGACAATACGCTGTAACCACATGACATTATTTTCCAGGCTAATAAGAGATTTAAGTCTTTTTTCATGAAAAACAACGAATAACGCTTCTTATTTTGGTCAACCGCAAACCTTTATTTATTTTTTTTGTGAACCGAAACCATTCCGGTATTTTTAAACTGAAACTTACAAAAAACCGATAACCATTACGAAACCGATACTCCAAGATTTTGCATAACCGATAACCGAAAACCTTTATTCGATCATAACCGAAATCGTATCTGAAACCGATATTCGTTTCGGTTTTAATCCCTGCTTAAAATATATACATTTCAACTACTATTAAAATTATAATAAGCATTATAATTAAACTGGTAATATCACAAAATATATAAAGAATATCAATATTAATCGGCAATACTTGTAAGTGCAACAAATATAAATTAAAAAACCCCAGCTTTTTAAATTTAGAATCAGATTAGGAATACTTTCCAATTACTATTAATAGAATTTTGTATTATATTCATCAGAATAAATACAAACATTTGTTTTCATCGTTCCATTTAACTAAATGCTTTTGCAATTAGTAATTGATTATTTTTACATTAAAAAATATTTCTAAAACACTTAGATTCTATATGTTGAATAGTCTAGATTACTGTTTTTAATTTCGGTTTTTTCGCCATTTTAATTTTGTTTTTGATTTCTTTGTTTTCTTGTTGTTAATTAATTCGAAAGTCGTGGGTGTTATCAATGGTTATCAATGTTCATGTGAAGCATGTCTGGCCACTTTCCGGTTGCCAACAAGGAATCTGCTATAATCAAATGTTTCTGCAATTAGTGCTCACTCAATCTCAGTCCCCCCATCTCAGTTTTTCACTCTCTCCCTTCCTCTCAATCTATCTCTCACTCATTACATTTTATATGTCTTTTTTCCAAAATTAAAAGTAGTAAAAAATCTAATTTGTTTACTGAATTTATTTTACACTTAATCTTTAGGTCAAAGATTTTATGCCCTTCGGAACTGGGTGAATTATGCATTATTTACAGTGTATTTTTAGTGCTTGCTGCATAGAGTATTCAGTAAAAATTTTAGTGTGCTATTAAAAATTTTAATAAAAAGATGATGCATTTGGAAACTACTGAAATATATATAGAAATTAGAGGCGCGGCCGAGATTAGATTTGGTAAAGATCCTTTAGAGTAGACCCCGCAATTATGTATAAGTGATTTTGGCTCTCGATGCCTTTGAAATTTTATAAAAACTAACTTGGGAATATTTGAGGCTATCGCTTCAAGGTAAACAAACAAAAATACGTATGTATAGCTTATTGAATCAGTTTCGAGGCGAATGATTTACACATTTACCTTGGTATTATATATTTTTGGAAATCTGTATAAACTTTAAATACAATTTTGTATACTCCCGTTTATCAACACCATTAGCATGCAGGGTGAACGTGAAAAGTCAAATAAAAAAGGCCTAATCAATCATAATTCGTGATAAACTAAATTTGTAAAATCAAAAGAACATAAAAAAGACGCATGCGCCACGTCGTAAAGATTAATGTGTACAACTTTTGACAGCATATCCTGCCTAGACAAAAAGTAAATAAACGATTAAAAATAACAAATTGGCCACAAGGGAAAGCGGTATAAACTGATAATATTTGATATTGGTCAAGAATCAAACACTCGATAACGACGACGACGACGCAGCTCGAACTTTGGACCCGAATACATGAGGTCCAAACGACACGACGACGTCAGTTCTGTGTGTTGCGTTCGCATTGACAGCTCACGTTTTGTATGAGTTCGATTGCAACACAGTGCAACATGTTCGAGCGCAGGAGCAATTCGTATGAGCGTGTGCCAACGCTCGAGTTCGAACCGGATCCGGGCTGCCAATTGCCAGGCAAATTGGGGATACATGTATGCACGCTTATCAGATGAGAAATGCGCTCTCGCTCTTCACTTGATTAATCAGGCATATAAAATTGCGCATCATTTAATAGTATGCTACATTGTTATCGCTGTTATCAAATAATACCAAAACAATACGCATACTTATACACTCTCTATCTCTCTTTCTCATTCTCTGGGCGCAAGTTAAGATCGCTGATTGCTGAGACATGTCAGTCCCAAACAGAAAGCCAGACCCGAACAACTCGAGCCAACCATTGGCAGCCTTTGCGGTAGCTGAATACCCAGCATCGAATTATTCACACGCAGACGTTCTGACTGCTCGGATCGTACCAACAAAAAGTTGCTCTATCAAATTGTGAACTACAAATGTTATTTTGGACAAAGCAAAGTGTTAAATTCTAAAAATGTGCTAAAAGAAAATAATAAAAAATAAACTGTAAAAGGTTGATACATTTTATTGTATTTATATAAATACTATTAATAATAAAGATAGAAAAACGCTTGTCATTCCCGTATCAATATTTGACAAGATCAAATGGTGAAATACTTAATTATAAACAATGATATTATTGTGAGCATGATTTGCACAAATTAATATAAATAGATTAATAGCTTGGACTATTAACAAAACATTTAAATCGAAGCAATCAACAACCAAAAGCATTAAAACATTTACTTAATATTGCCAAAAGGATTTTTGATAAAGGTGAGTTATATAACAATATAGTATATTGAATGCTGTTGGGAATACCGTTCAACAGTAAAAAGAAGGTCTAATAACTTTTAAGACAAAAATAGATGAGCTATCCCAAAATAATAAAAATTAATCTTGACAAAATACATTTTTAGAACTACATGCCATAACTGCTCTGTTGAAAATTCACAAAGCATTCCATTATCTAAATATAACAACTTGATAATCTCTTAAGCGTGTGCTACAACTTAAAAAAGATTTGATACAAATATTCATAAGAACAATATGAATATTTAATGTTTTTCTATTTTTAAAATTTTAAATTTATCATCACATCATAAATCACATGGATTAAAAAACAATTTCTATTATTTATAAGAAATTAATATTTCGACAATAAATTTAAATAATATATGAATATTTCCACTGTGGTGAAATTTAATAATAATTTTTCGACATTTAACTAGTCATCTAAAATGTGACTTTATGGCAACAGATCTATGAATTCTATAATATAAATTTATGAGGATAATGGAACTTAATGAAGAATTGAAGAGATTACAGCTTTATAGCAGCCACCATTTTGGAGTAATCACCATGTTGACAACATAACCTAAAACAACTTCAAAATACTTGGCCAAAACGTGTGCAAAAAAGTTAAGACATACATATATAAGTAAAATTGTGGCAGAAGATTTATTTATTTTATTTTGGAATTGTTGCAAAAATTCCTGACAGACAGCAATATTTTGGGATTAACCCGCAAAGATCTTTAGTAATTTGTTAGCGTGTGGCAAAAAAAAAAGTGTACGAATATTAAGTGGTTTTTTTACTGCCTATAAGCTAACCAATCGGAGCAATCTTCGTGTGCGATTCCAAAGTTCAGACAGAGGCATGCTCCAATACGCTGATCACAGCACATCAAAATGCTTATTTGCCTTAGCAGAAAAAGAGAGAGAGAGAGAGAGAGAGTGAGAGATAGAGAGAGAGAGAGATACTGAGAGTGAGTGAGATTATATTGTCCAAAAAGCAGAAATAAAACAAGAATTAAAATTGAAAAGTAAAAGGAATATTTTTGCAGTGCATTCAACTGCAATTGTGATAATCTTGGGCCAATAATTAACGATACGACGCGACGCGGCGCGAAGCTCAATTGATATGCGAGTAGCGTATGGAAAACCCCCAGATGTAGATGTCAGCATTGCCCGGTCTGCAATTGTACTTTGCACCCAGTCCCAGTCCCAGTGTCTGTGCAACTCTCAACGCAACTTCATGTGTCCCCCCCCCACTTGACAACGAACTTCGTCTTCTTCCTTATCCTCTCTTTCTGTCTATCTGTCTGTTTCTGCCACTGCTTCTGTCTCTCTCTCTCTCTCTCTCTTTCTGCCTGTCTCTGACTCTGTCTCTGCATCACGCTTCGGTTGCGTGCTCAGTGACGTAGCCAACTTGTTTGATTCGTTGACGCTGAAAACGACGCCGACGACGACGTTGACGTTGACTGCGCTGCTGCGTTAAATGCTGCTCCATTTACTCGTAATGTGAAGTGCTAGCTTGTAACCTTCTACTGGGTGTAATCTCCCCCGGCGTAATTTCCCCTCCCGCAGCCCTTTGATCGCTTTTGTCGCACGCCATCCATTGACAGGTTTGTTTGGATCTGTGATTTTGTCACTGATAATTTCCGAGAATCGGTGCAAAACAGAGATGTGATGGATCTTACGTCAAAACTGTGCCGCGTGTCACGTGTTGTCACGAAAGACGTTAATCGACGTCATTATTAACTAAAGAAAAATACATTAAATCCTATCAATTTGCGTAAATGCAAAATATGGGCTGATAATGTTGAACTAATCGATTTTATGTTCTCAAAAGGGCACAACATAATCAGGAATATGGGGATAGCTTTATTCTCAGAGCTGGGAATATTGATTACAATTTGTTTTCATTTAATTATATGGCAAAGTGGTTTTTCCAGCAGTAAACATTTATTTTAAGTACCTTTTTCAACTTTATTAATTAATTAATTATATAATATTATAAATCAATGGTACGCATTGTTCTTATATAAGTTGTATTGCCAATTCACTGCATACTTTTCGGGTGAATTTGATTTTAAACTGAAAACCGAAACAGCTCGATAAATATAAAGTTTTGATCTTCTCTTGATAATTAAATTACAAACTTCTCTTCCAACTTCGCAACTCTTATGACCTTTCTTCTTTGGTGCAATCTTTAACCCATTTCCTGTGTTCTCATCTCTTAAATTCTCTTCTGTTCTACATGCTGAGGTAACAGAAATTAAACCTTACTTTAGTTGATTGTTTAGTTTTAGGTCACGTAACACTTAATCGCTCTTTATGACTTGGCTGATGTAATTTATAACTTGGCAAAGTAAACCTACAAAATTCATTACATTTAAAAGCATTTAATTCTGAATTGAAAATGTAAATTTGCGATACATTTTAAAACGTAACAAGGTCAATTAGTTCAAACTGGATCATTAGGCATGCGGCTGTTTCTGCTACTGTTTCTGTTTCCGTTTCATAATCGCAGCATAATCAGCTCGATTAGCGACTCGGTGCAAAGCGATTATATATTATTTACTTGAATTATTTACTTCTACATACTCATAAATCACATAATAGGCGCTACGATTTGAGTATTCATTCAATGGTATTTAAATGGCTTATGTGCCATTATTTATGTAGTGCTCGTAGCGGGAATCATAAAATCATTTGAAAGATTCTCTTATCAGCAACGTGTTCGTAATTAATTGATTGACACTGACGACTGACGATCGTCGTGTTGGGGGAATGCGAGTGATTCAATGTGCAGCCAAAAATACGATGGCGCCCAGCTGACATTGTGGGGGCGTGGCGCTCACAGGTGCATAACCAAATATATGTATAACAAAACTTAAATTAACTCAGAATTTATGCAATTTAATTTTATGCGCTGTTGGCAGCCGCGAAGTCGGCGCCGTCGTCAACGTCAACGTCGTCGTCGTCGTCGTCTTCTTTAGCTGATGCAATGAGCCAGAGAATTTGCATATGAATTGCCTTGTCTTCAGCAAACCAATGCTGACCATGGCGATGGAGGGGCGATTGTCTGTGGCTGGGAGCTCAAGGGGGGGTCGCCGAAATACGCTGTGGGAAAACGAGCGAGCAACCTTCGTGTGCGTTCGTGCGAGCTCGTGATCGCTTAGATTCGTTCGGCTGCCGGCCAAACGAGCTCGTGTGCACGCTTACGCTCTTTGTAACTCACGTTCGCTCTCTCTGGGCGCTATCTCTCTCTCGGACACGATCAATCAATTGCATCGGCCTCTTCGCACACATAAATTGTTCTACTAATCAGGCAGCCGCCACATTCATTCACAACTCGTTTGCGCTGTCGCATGGCCCCAACGGTACTTAAACAAATTCAATAAAACAAAATAAATAATAAATAAAAATAATCAAACACTGCGCTTAACTTCGTCGTGTGCATTCGTTTCGTGTTTCGTGTATCGTGTCCGGGTTCACAGCTTGACCCCGGCTTTGGAATTAGCTTCAGCTTCTGCTCTGAATCGTGCCAAATCATCAAAATATATAATTTACGAGTGGCCGAGTGAACGGTACGTGTGGTCCCTTTTTAATAAAATTCCCTGCCCTATGCGGCGTATACTTGATACATTTAATATACTTGAGTGTTTGAATTCGATTAATCGCCCTCGCTCTGATTGACAGCCGCTATTTAATATTGGTTTATTTTTTATTCATTTTTTTTTGTTGCGCAGTTTTTGCACTGATAATGCCAATTAAATATTTTAATTGCAACGATTTGCATTTCAATTTGACATTCAACAAAAAAAATCTAGGAAACTAATATTCTTATTAATATTATATAGCCCTGCGGTTGCCGCGTGTCCAACTGAAATATGGGGAGCAATAAATTGAACTTTCATTAGCTTGAAAACGAATCGCAGGGAATTATTTTGTATTTTACAAGTTCATAAAATGAATAATTTTTTAAAATTATTAAATAATAAATAAAAGCTTCCCAATCTTAAATATATGGAGAATCATTTGATATTGATTACAATTAAATAGAAAGGCAATTAAAATTGTATAATAGAACATAATATAAATAAATTGATTTAAGTGGAAAACAATAGATTAAAATTGTATACAATAATGTGACATAATATAAAAAAGGATATGGTTAAAATAAAATAGTAAATAAATGAGATTTCTAGAATAAAATACAATGAAATTAATTAGAATAGAAGAAATACATCAAAGCTGAAAAGAAAAGTTCAGTTGTTTAACAAAATTTAAATTAAATAAGATTTTTCTTATAATATAAGTATTTTTAATTTTCTACTTGCAGATAATTACAACAAATCGTACAAAATCAAGAATATCTATAACCAATATGCAACGTCTGGACAAATAAATAGTTAAATCTTGGAAGATTTTTCGCTAATTTTAAATTTAACAATAGAAAGCAACAAGCGGAAAAAGAACTTAACAAAACGGCAACAAATAGTGAGCAAAGCTGCAATTCTATGAGTTTTGTAAGCAAAAGGACTACGAACATAGAGTTTTTATTGCTGCCAAATAGATAACAATTAATTGCCGAGAAAGAAAAAGTGTTAGTTATAAGTAACTGAAAGATAAGGTGTCAAGTGAATATAGTTAAGAAAAATAAGTGGAAATGGCCAAGTACTATATGACCTTGGCTCTGCTGCTGTGCCTGGCACTGGAGAACAACAACATCTATGCCCGGTCGCATCCCAGCTCCCATGAGACAGCCAGCCTGCCCCTGATGCGCACCCATCCCCATCCCCGTCATCAGCCGCATCAACACGTGCAACATACGTCGCAGCAGCTGCAACAACATCACACCCGACAGCACAGGGATCGTCAGCCCAAGCATATTGCCCCAGATCCCTATAGCGAAGAGGAGGAACCGACGGCCAATCAACGACAACAGAAACAACACTACTATCAACGCCTGAGGCGTCATCTGCGGCGTCAGCGAGAGCATATGTTGCAACAAGAGCGAAGTTATCATCGTGTGACGAACGAGGAACTCAAGAACAGTCCCAAGCTGTGGCAGCTGCTCAGCCAGGGACATTTCTACGATGAGCCGGAGTCCGAGACGGAGAAAGAGACGGAGAAAGATGAGCTGGACTTTTCACAAATGCTCAATGATGCACCAGTTGAAGCACAGGAAGATGAGTTGCTGCAAGACTTTGATGATACGCAGCAGGAGTATATTAAAAATGAGCTGGAATCAAGCCTGGCTGAGCCTGTGCCGCCAGAGATCACAGATGAAGCAGCTCCCGCTCCAATTGTCAACATTACCGACAGTTCCTCGAATATAACCAAAGTTGCATCTGGTGGATGTCCCAAATGCGAGAGCAATCGCCAGGTGGAGCACATTACGGAGGAGGAACTGAGGCGTCTGCGTATTGAGTTCGTCAAGCAGCAAATTCTGGAGAAGTTGCGCCTCAAGGAGAGTCCCAATGTCTCGGCCGTGGAGCTGCCACGCCCCATTTTCGAGGGCGTTACGCTCACACAGACGGATGAGTCCAGCAAGAATAAAGATTATGATGATTACTATGCGCGAACCAATCAGAAATTTATACTCATGCAGCGAGGTGAGTTTAGAAAGTTGCCAGTTGCCACTTCATCTAGATCTACAACATATCTTTTTATCAACCTTTACAGAAGAAACCGAGTGTCGTCGGTTGGGAGTGCATCCCTCGATGTGTTTCAGCTTTAAGATCGATGATGCGGATGCCGATGGCTTCGATGTGAGCAGCGCCGTCTTGTGGCTCTACAAGAACAAACAGAACTACACGAATGCCAGTAATGAAAGTGAATCAAGTGGTCAAGTCAAGAAGCAAACCATTGTGGTATCCGAGGTGGAGCAGCAACTGGATGCCAAGTACTTGCCTCTGGCCAAGACCATCGCCATACAATCTGTGGATGTGCAGGGTAAGCTAGTGATCAAATCATCATCATATACATCATATAAATCTATATTATCTCTGAGGACTTTTGCCCCATAGCGAATACAATCAAATATTATACGAGTATTCTCCCCCTGCTTATAAGTAATTCATATCATGATCTATATTATATTTATATTCTACTTATTATATAGGTGCGATAATTGCAATTTTCTTGTTTCTTGTTGTCTTGTTGTCAGTTCGCCGCTTTTGTTTCTTTTTCAAAGATCATTGGTTATTTGCGTGATAGCATACACAGGCCGCTTGTATGCGAATTGTGGGTGAATAACTTCAGACAGTTTCAAAATATTTTCGTCGTAGATGCGCAGCAAAAACTGAACCTTGCTCTCAAGACAATTTGCCCAGAAAATGATGCTAAATCGTTCAACGGCCGAGTTACCCGGGTCACTTGTAGATAAGAAAAAGGCAATACTTAGTCGGGGGTAAAAAAATAAACGACAAACTAGCAAAAGTTAAGTTAAAAATCTGATCAAGTTAAATAGATTTTGATATATTAATAAACTCACCACTACAGGCTGAGTTACTATGGGTAGTATTTAGACGGGTTGTTGGTAAAAGACAGAAATACTACAGAAATACACTACTTTAGAAACGCCCAACAAGTTATACAAATAATCACAGAGATTCCTGTACTAACAGCTGAGTTACGATAGGTAGTATCTGGACGGGTTGTTAAGAAAATTATGTAATACTGAAATCTTGCTTCTTTAATAAATTCTAAAGTGGTATTGAAGAAATTACAGAGGTACCTTTACTAAGTGCTGAGTTACGATAGGTATCATCATCATTATTTTATATACACCTTACAATATATCAAATAGATCATTAAGTTAACTTGATGGATTGTTTCCTGAACTTGTAATTAATTATATTTGTATTTTCTTTAATTTCTTTTCTTCAGATGAATGGATGAAAATCAATATTGAATGGCCAATCAAGAGTTGGTTCGGCAATCACGAACTCAGTCATCTCATACAGATCACCTGCGAATCGTGTGACATAAGCAGCATGGAGGAGATCATATCTGTGAATAAGAACTACAGGCCCTTCATCATGATCGACACGCAGAATCGTCAAAGTAAATCGAGGCAAAGGCGTAACATTAACTGTTCCAGCGGAGTGACAGAATGTTGCCGTGAGAAGCTCTACATTTCGTTTGCGGACATTGGCTGGGATAATTGGATCCTGCAGCCCAAGGGATATGACGCCTACTTCTGTCGCGGCTCCTGCAGCTCCGTGGCGAGTGTCGCCCAGGCGGCATCACATCACAGCTCCTTGCTGGTAAGTTGCGATTGATTCGAATTCGATTCTTTGGAGATTTAAACTAATTTTGAATTTCTTGAAATTACAGAAAATCCTTTCTACAAATGGTTCACGCAAACCGTTAGATCTGGTACCCTGCTGTACCGCCAAACAGTATTCCTCGTTGCAGTTGGTCGTCTTCGACTCGAACAACACGGCGACAATCAAAACTCTGCCCAATATGATCGTCGAATCGTGCGGCTGCAGATAGTTGGGAATCGGGTGGCCAAGTGCCAAGGCTATATAAATAAACAAATACAGATACAGATACATATACAGATACAAATGCATAAACATATACATATCTTTTAAGTACGAAATCAACATAAACATCGATTAATCCCCCTTCTCTCAAAACCATAAATCGGACAAATTAGTTATAACGATCATTCGTTTACCTTCCTCACATGTCACATAATTTCAATTAATTTAATTTCATTGCAAGACATTCGCATTAATCATCATCATTTAAGCTAACGGTATTTAAATTACTTACTTATCATTATTACGCTGCCATTAGTCGTAGTCGTTGCAATTAGTTTATTTAGTTAAAGCTCAAGTGAATGTACTTAAGCACTCGCACTCGAACTATGCTTACTCTAATTCCCATAAGTAGTTAGCCAATAATTACACTAATCACTCTGCACATTAATTAGTTAACTAATTACTTAATTATATACGATAATTTTAATTCGATTTGTGTAATGTTTCCTTATTTTTAAGTAGCTTCATAAATTATTGAGAAAAAAGATGGAAAAAAATAAAATAAAAAAAATATTATTTGAAAGACGTTGTGCATTTTTATTGAAACTAATTGGAGAAATTAAGAGAACAGTTACAATATGAAGTGGTTAAATTATAACTATATTTTAGTATAGCTTGAACTAGGAGACTAATTTTAAAAAATTGTAGGAATTTCTTTTTATGGTAACAAAACTATTTGTAATTTTTGAATATGTTAGGGAAAATTCGACTCTTAAAATGTGGAAGGAAAAGAAAATTTAGTAGATTTTTTGATGGTGTAATTTAAAAATAAGTGTAGTGTTTCTTAAAAATTATTTAAGATATGATAATTCTATTAAGGGAGACATGTCCAGAAATATTATCGGATAGACTAAGGAAGAAACCGACATTTACCTCACTTATTTCGTTTGTTATACTTAAGAAGTTTTTAAAGAGAGCTTTGAAATCGAAATACTCAGAATATCCTCGAATTCTCTATATAATCCTAATACCACAAAAATTATTACAAATACATTTCTAGCTAATGTTTCTACAAAAACAAAATTTATTTACATTATATTAATCTTATAATCTACGTAGCTCTTTGTTTAACAAATTTTGGTAAGAATTTAATGAGTATCAGTGAGTGGCAGGCATTTCGAGTGAATTCATAGGCCAAAAATGCAAAACGTCCATGTTGTTTGGGAGTGAAAAGTCGCAGAAAGTAGTTAGATAATTCCACAACAACAATGCCGCCTAAGCGACGCACATAAGTAGAATTAAAGGACTTTCTGTAAACGAAAAACAATGAAAATTCAAAGGACTGATTAGAAAACCTTGTCCAACCGACTTACAATTCTACTAAGGGCGCAGACATTGCCACGCCCATGAGATTTCCCAGATCTCGTGATAGCAAAAATATGGGACTTCCCTCGTGCCGCATATAGGTTGGCTCTGGACACCATTTGAAGGCCTGTAAATATTATAATATAGTAATATAATATATATAATATTTTTAATGTTTAGTCTGCATTTATTGCATATTTTAAAAATTTATAAATCTCAAAGATTTTAAATAATCTTTCAATAGTCTTTAAAAAATCGGCGTGAAATTGATTAAAATGTGCGTTTATTAGTAACTTAATTAAATTAATTGGAAGGTGTAATTAACTTTAATTAATTAGAGATGAGTGTAGTGAATTAAATATATATAAAATAAATTAAATATAGGGAGTATTTAGGGAACTAACCTGCCGCACAGACCAATGTGGATCCAGACCGAGACGCAGCTTGATAAAATAAACAGACACGGCGAGGCAACCAAGAAGAAGCACAAGAGACACTTTCCAGCTTCGTCGTCGGCTATATAAGTATTCCAAGTGTCTGTCGAAGCTGGTCAATGTGCTTACAGCAATGTAACTGCCCAACAAACATTGATGCAGGAACTCTGTGGCCAAATAGAGACGACTCAGCCACACACTTACTATGCAACATCCAATTAAACCATATAAACTAATTCTCCATCTGATGGATCGTCTTGAAATAGAAAGATGTGAGCTGGCAATCATAAGAAAAGCCGTCAAGGACATTGAATGAGCACACGGCATTCCTCCGCTTGTCTCGCAGCTCAAGTCATGACTCTGCAAGGCAACGCCAGACTTGATACCATTTCCATTTCCATTCCCATTTGCATAAAGTTCGCGAAGCCACCAAAGAGGTCGCAATTCCGGATACATCCTGGTAATAATACTCGATTCAAATTACTCATTCAGAACTCATTCAAAATGCCAGGGGACTAACCATTTCTCAAAGGAACTCACTGTGGTCACCACGCTAATCGTATAAAGCAGCTGGATGAGCAAATCCTGGCTAAATACGCCCACCAAAGGAATCAACACATTGAACAGGTTACCAGGCTCCAGGTGGACACTGATGAAACGAAAAAGCGGCTCCGCAGCGCTCAAGCTAAAAATAAATAATATTGTATGAAGGATTCCCTCTGATTGTCCATCCATGCAAGGTCTTACTGTTCCTGCACCCATTCATTGATGTGCAACTCCGCATTGAGCAGATTGTGATAGTAATCCGCCGCCAGGCGAAACACCTCCAAGTCCATTTACAGGTTTTATTTTGCTTTTATCTTGAAATTTACTCTCGGCAGGATTAGAGTTAGTTGCAGGAAACGGAAACAGCTGTGAAAAGCGCAGGCGCTTTATTCAAATGATTATCAATGTTGCCAAGTCAGCTTTTTCCCGTTAGATGGCTTTTTCGAATGTCTATCGCGTACTAGCTTTTTTAGGTTAGAAGAACTACTAGAATATTTCAAATTATTACTACCAGATTACTGTTGTATATAGTTGTAATATAATATATATAATCTGAAGTCAACATAAGAAGTAAAAAAAACTTTTTATCTGGCTTTCTTCTAGATTTCCCAGCTTTTTCTAGCTATTTTTAAATATGTTTATAGCCCTTTTCGGCGTTGATGCTGGCAACACTAATAATGCGTATTTTGCACTGCTTTACTACAAGAACGCATTTAGAACGATTCCGTATTTAGAACTTTTTCCAAAAACGTTCTTCTATGAACATTATATAATTTTGAAGTTAGAACTTTTTTTAAATTTTTGCTTAATTTTTTTGAATTTTTCTCAATCTTATGTAATTTTTTTAGAATTAAATTTCTAACTTCTTCCCCCTAGAACTGACGATCTTCAAACCTTTTTCAAAATGATTCCCCTTATTTTAACAAATTTCGAATTAAAAATGTTCATCAAATTTCAATTTTGTTTCAAAATTTTGAGCAAAAATTAGCAAAAATTTATTATTGCATTTACACTGCTTGGCAGTAAATATTAAGCAGTGCTAAACTGCTTGTGGTAGTCCCACTATCGATATAGTTCTGAAACAGTCCCATAGGTGGAGCATTTGTTGCTAACCGGCGAAAGGTGGCGAAATGGTTGAAATGCTACCAGACTTTAATGTTTTTTCTAGATGGCTTAATATAGATGGCTTTTTCCGGCGCGCAATTCAAATTTTAGCTAATATTCTGCAACATTTTTTAAAATTCTAGCTTAAAATAAAAAGAAAAGACCAGTTATGGAATAGCACTGTTTTTTAATATGGGACTTTTATTAAAAGGTTGCCAAACGTTCTTTTTTTCTGACTGACAACTCGGTTATTATTTTTAGCTATTTTGTTTCGTAATTTAGCTATATTTTTGGATGCTTTCCCACCAGAATAGCTTTTTTTTACTTAACAAGTTGGCAGCACTGTTGACAACTCTAGACAAACCGTGGCCGACATCAGAATTGGTAATTTGTTTTAAAGTTCGTAAATGTAAGATTAAAGTTGCTCGTTCTCAAACATATTGCATAAATACGTTGCAAAGCAATTAAGTGTTATCAAGTGACCTCAGCAGTAGCATCCCTGCAAACGTGAAGAGCCACTGAAAAATGTGTGGAAAAAGTTTCGATTACACAACAGCGGCGACACAAGTTGCACGAGAGCTATGAAAAATGGCAAAATTATGCGCTGGGGGCGGTCATATATAGTCAATAATAAATAACGAAATAGCGATAATACCAGACTGTAGTCTTATGATTATTGATTGGTGAATTTGCATTGCACTTGGGCTGGCCTGGTGTTACATAACCTTATATGCGTCACTTACCTGCAGTTTCCCCCCTACACCTCCGACACCTACTCAACAATCTATAGATATCACTAGTTTACCTTACTTAACTAATCGTGTCGTTGCAGATCTGAAACTATGGCACTCAGACTAATCAACAACGCCCTGCGTCGTCAGCTGGCTGCTCAGTTGCCGCACAATGCTCAGATCGGCAGCGTTGCGTCGATTCACACCCTGGACAAGATTGGCAAGCGTGAGATTGTAGGCTTTGGCTGGAACGGCACCGCCTGCTACGCTGACCGTGTTGACTACCCCATGCCCGCTGTCCGTTTCCGTGAGGCCAACAATGAAATCAACGCTTTGCGCACCAAGGAGCAGGGCGACTGGAAGAAACTCAGCCCACAGGAGATCAAGGCCCTTTACCGTGCCAGCTTCTGCCAGACCATTGCCGAGGTCCAAGCGAGCACTGGCGAATGGAAAATGCACTTCGGCATTAGCTTCCTCTTCGCCGCCGCTGCCATCTGGATTGCTGTCCTGATGAACCTGTTCGGTAAGTGGCCGACGATATATTCATTCCTCTGGGTACACTTAAATACGATTTTCCTATTGCAGTCTATGACGAGCTGCCAGTTACCTTTGATGAGGAGCACCAGAAGGCGCAACTGAAACGTATGATCGATTTGGAGATCAATCCTGTGACCGGCTTGACCTCCAAGTGGGATTATGAGAACAACAAATGGAAGAACTAAGCTACTTACAGCAATTCCAAGTTGGCGTTCTCGTTGTGTGTGAACAGTAATTAAGTGAAAAGTTAGGCGACGTCTATGTTTAAGTGGCGATACCAAGCAACAAGAAACTCTAGTTGAAATTAAAGTTATGGCCGCTGCCAAACTAAAGATTCAAGTTGTTGTTTATTTGGTGCCAGGTAATTTATACACCCACCCAGCTAACATCGTTGGACATAAACATTATTTTCAGCCATATCTTGGAATATCGTAATGAAAAATTAGATTATTATATCTAAATTTCCTCCCCTCAGATGATGGCTTAAGAGAATCAAGGAACTATAATTTCCTCTTCTCGATCTCTTCTGACGATATATGTGCTAGCTAAAGAAGCTATGATATTGAAGCACCCATAGATCAGGCACGCACAATAAATTCAGAATTATAAAATCAAAACAACTCTTCAGAGATTACGCTAAAACATATTTTAGATTTCAGCTATTAGAATGATTGGTAAAATCGCATTTTATCAGTGCGTAGTGTGAAAATTGATACTATTAGTAACATTAATAATTGCTGGACGATAATTTGATAAAACAATGAGACATTTACCTGGATATATATTCAACAGAGCTGTTTTTCCTAAGATCGAGCTATAAACAGTCGTTTCATATGTTATTAGGTATATTTGTTTATATTTAGACAATGTTTCTACATTTGTAATATAGTTTTCAGTTGACCTTATCACTTCATTTCTTCAGTCGTGTCGTCATATGTCGTCATATGGTTTCCTTTGAAAATTATGCGGTCGCATATGTCTCGGTCGATCGTATGGAGAGTGGATTTGATTTGGATTATGTCTGGCAAATATGAGATTGCAGTGCACACAGATCAAGAACGCAAGTAACAATAATTTCCACATAATATTTATATGAAGTATTTAATATTCTTTCATGTATGTTTCCGGAGATTGGTTTTATATTTTTGAATATTTGCTGATCTGTAATATTTGACTAAATTATAATGCATTCGAAGCGCCTAATTCGATTCTTTTCGGTTTAATATGGGTTAAGAAATCAATCTACTATTGCATTCAATTATATTTACAGGGTATCTTCAATTCGATTATTCTTGAGGAACTCATTCGTATGATCTTCAAAGATTTTTCTTTAAATGTAAATATATATTTTAATAAAATAATTTACAATAAACATAAATCAGCGAAAGGAAAATTGTTGATTTGAAAATTATTTATAACGTGAATTGTGAGGTGTGGGAAGGTTGTGATACCCATTAACATCTATTGTTTATCAACATATATACATTGGGGCATAAAGATTGCATGCGATCTGCTTGGAATATATTTAATTATTAATTATCGTCTGAGTTATTAGATTATGATGCTTGGCATGCTGTTCCTGTCGTGCCCTCCAGTTTCTATACTTTGGTTCCTTATTGATGTTATGGAATCCATCGTGGGCAATCACAACATGATGCTTGCCCTTAGGATAGCTTCTTCCCATTGCCAGGCACAGATGCATCAGGAGTAACAACTAAAATGCAAAGGGAGAAGTTGTTGAACCATTGACTCTATTTCCGGTTAGATTCAGCCTCCCCACTCCCTGCTCCTCACCCAGCAGCATGTGCAACGTAACGGCATCTTCCCACAGCCAACATCAGAACTAAGAATAACTATCCACTATCCACAAGCCCCGGGTTGCTACATTAATTGCATTTGTTTTGGCCCGGAGCGTCTAATCAACAAGTGCACGCCGGGCCGCACAGTGGGTCACTCATGAGACTTTTGTGGAAAAAAATAAAAAATTATCAAATCATGGAATCAGAAAGTAAAATTCAGAGTTAATGCAGTTTGATATGGTTTTCTTTATAGTGCATAAAAGTAGCTCCATTTTTAAAGTGGGTGTCACATTTTTCATTTTTGCAATTGAATTATATACTACCGTTTCCCTCGATTTTTGGTTTACTTATTTTAATTGAAAGTGGCGATTCCAAAGCAAACTATATACAAATACTGTAATTATAAAATTTTTTAAAGTGTTTAAAAAATAGTTCTTTAAACTACGATTTTTGACGAAGTTTTTGATCTTTGCATCTACTTTTTATATTGAATCTTGTTTATTGGAGACATAACTACACGCTTTCTTTTTGTTTAATTTCAAAAAAATCATTTCTCTGTTAAGTGGTTTTTGAATTTTGCAAACAAAAACTTTGGTTGAGGAGTCCAGATTTTTGACATCTGTTTTAATAAAACGATCCACTGTGTGATGTTGCCTCTTATATACAGGGTGTTTTAATTAGTGCTTATGGCTTTGTCGTGCTGCGCTCTGTTGTGGAGAATACATCATTCCAGTGCGCCCAAAGCGGTTCATTCTTAATATTATGAAAACCATCGTGTGCTCTCACATGTCTTGTCCCATGCTTGGATCCACCTGGGGACACGAACGGATCCCCAGCATTCTCCACCTCGCCGGAAGGTTTGTAAGTCATCAGATCGATCAATTCGGTAACAACAGCAATTGCTGTCGAGTTGGTCACCTGGTCAATGGAAGATTCTGTCTGGTTGCTAGCAGTTAATCCAGCTTCGGTGACGGTTTCACTGGCTTCTCCTTCGTTTGGATTGGTATCTTCCGCATCTGTTGCATCTGAAGCTGCATCTGTTGTTGTTTTTGTATCCACTGTTGTTGCTGCTGCATCAGTTGTTGTTTCTTCTGCTTCCTCTGGTCCATCCAAGGCATACCCCACTGTAATGAGCAACAAGCACAATGTCACCTGGGACAGAAGATGTAGAGTACTCATTTATATTTTAAAGTCAAAAATTAGACTTCTTACCAACTGAATTCTTGCCATGTCAACTGAAAAATTGAAGATTGCCCTTAAACAACCAACAGTTGCCACTTTTATAGTGATTTTAACATTGGGTTCCATTTGAAATTGATTAAAGTAGTTACCAATTTTTATGACCAAAGCAAATTCTGATGAAGTCTTCTCCTGATTTGACACAGTTCTTAGAAAACATCGAACTGGCGACGCACAAGCTGACACATTGCCTTTGGACGGGTTTTTTCGTATAGGTCTCACATCGATTAATTATTAGAAATAATAAACTAATTGTGGGTTTACATCATAATCACACCTCTGGGCAGCGCTGTCAGCGATGTCTATAAAAACCAAATAGCTGCTTAGAATTGGCCTACAGTTCGCACCAAGTTCTCGCAGTTGCCAGTTGAGATCGTTCTCGAGATGTATATCAAACTATTGTTACTTAGTCAAGTAAGTAAAACTTTTATCTTTGCTCTCTATTCAATACATTAAATTCCATTGCGGGGAATCCCCTCAGATGCTGATGCTCAGCTGCATTTTGAACTTAGCTCAAGCCGATGATGAGCATAAACTTCAAGATACGACCACGATTGAGCCGGTGATAACAACTAGTCTACCAGAAATTGTGACCGAAGCTCAAGTAACCGTCAGTCCCGAGGAGCAGCTGGTGGAACTTAATCAAGGAGTAGCATTGGATAAAGATGCTGCTGCTGAGCCGGCAACAACAATTCCGCCCTCAGTGCCACCGACAACAATGAAGCCACAAAAGCCACATGCTCATCCACCACACGCTTTTCCATATCCATATCCTTATGGTGTTGGATACAATCCGCTAAGTCCTGATGCGGAAAGTGCACCCAAGTCCAAGCCTAGTGCAGCTGAATATCCCGACTATCCCTACTTAGGTTATCCGATCTTGCGGTCACCTTATTCTCCCTACGGATCACCTCTTTTCCATCGTCATGCACCCGCTCCACAATACCCTGGCTTGGCACCTGGATTCGGTTACGGCAATCCGCCTACTCCCGATGAAGATAAAGCTGAGAAGCCCAAATCGGATGAGAAGACCAAGTCTCCTGAGGAAGAGAAGGAGGAGAAGAAGCCAGATCAGCCTATTCAGCCCAGTTTTGGTTACCCTCCGCTCTATGTGATCCAGCGTCGTCCTCTGATTCCCAGCTATGGATACGCTGGCCCGGCACGCGGATATGGAATGCCCTTTGGCTATGGGCGCTAAGCATGAACTTGTAATTAGTACTATAGTAATCATACTCATATAATTAAATTGAATCGTGTAAATACAAATATATGTATGTAAGAATTGTTTACTTCATCAATTGTTGGCTTTTTCCCGCTGATAACCCCGAGCATCAATTCTCTCACCTTGCACAGTTTCCAGTCAAACGTGTTAGGTGTTAGACTCTCGGCATCGTCAATTTAATAGAGCTTGCATGCCAGCTGGGTTCGTCATAGTGCTGGAAGCTGTCTACAAATCCAGACGTTTCACTGAAAGTCGATTCGCAATGTCGTCTCATGTCTCCCTCGCCCTGCTAACTTGCCTAATCATTGGCGTTGGGGTAAGTGGCCTGATATAGTATGTGTCTATTGGATATTAATATTCCTACCCACAGATATGTCAGAGTGTTTCAGTCGAGAAGGTAAGTCATACCGTACGGTGTTTATTCAGTATATGAGTTATTCATTTTGACCTTTAGTTGCGCATCGCACGGGATACTCGGAATATACCCACGAATATGTTCAAGCCGCTAGAGAGCGATTCCAATGGAAATACGAATACATCGTTAGCATCGCCGGATAATTACTCCGATGTTACATTCTCTGAGGTGAGTTATTTTACTGGTGATCAATACAGAGGGCCTTACTACATATTTATTTCTACAGCAATCCACTGGAGAGGCGCATGCGGTAACTGGTCCGGTAACTCGTCCAAATGGTAGAAGCATAAATCCTTATCAAAGTTCACGAGAAGAAGATTATGACGATCGCTCACCATACCGTTCTAACATACCGAGATTTTATAATCCCAATCGCTTTAATGATCCTTCACGCGACCCATTTCCTAGTGGTCTACGCACAGTAAATATATCTGAAAGATCAATACTAATAATCTATACTTACTTTAATTTTTAATATCCTACAGACAAATTTCGAATCCCCTTTTAACACGGGCAACAGTAGAGTTTCATCGAGCATTAAAAACCTTGGTTTCAATGATCCAGACTTTGGCCCCGTAAGGTCTCTGAGAGGACAAACGGTATATAAACTCCTCATCAATTCTAACATTATTTATTCATTTACATACTCTACTTAGATCCCTTTAATGGCAACGGGAATCGGACCTTCTCTCACTCCTAGTGGATTTCCTGATAACGGCTTCGGTCAAGGCTCTTCAAATAATTTCTATCGCTCGGAGTCATATAGTTATACCTCAGATGGAAATGGTCCACCACAAATTGAACGGAATGTATTCGACTCTCGATTAGGTCATGGCTTATCAGATCGCAACTTTTAGTGTAGAGAATCCAGTAAATATATTTCAAGAATCTTTCGATTAAAATTCTCATTGTTGAATTGTGAATAAATAAATTGTTTATTACGTCTATTGCATTGCTGATAAGCTTCGTTATTGTGACCTTACTTAAATTGCAATCCGTATTAACTGACCTTTCAATACGGTCATGTTCTATGAAAGATCGACTCGAGATAGTCTGAATATAATTAAATTTTAGAATGCTTAAAGTATTTTTCTTGAATATTAAATTGAATTATAAAACATCTAACAATCTATAGTTTCCCAAAACTCTTCAATAAAGTGCATTTTCTTTTCAATATCTGTTTCAGATTTGAAGTTAGTTAGCCAATTGTTCCAATCGAACCTTATTTGATTTGATTTGTCGCTATGAATTATTTTCAGATAGGACTCGATATGCCTTTCAAGGCTTTGAAGTGCATTGGTAGCCAGTTTTTCTAAGCTTTGTTCGAAAGTTTCCAAGCCGTACTTAATAATAAGATTAATAATAAGATTATCCGATTCATCTGACTCAAGATTGTCTAATAAGTCAAAAACCTCATCTACTTCACCGAACACATTCATGACTTCTTCTGAATCATCCATTTGCTGTGATTGTTCAATGATCTTGGAAAACCTCTCCAACATTCGTCTATCAGTCTCAGTGAGATCTTCTTGATACGCTTCGAGGATAACCAACTGCATTAGCTCAGCAACCTGTGATATGACTGATCTGGCAAATATGATGAGCTCTTGCATCATATAATATTCCATCTTCTCACAAGGCGGGATGGGGGCAGCGCACTAAAGAGGGAACATTTTTGGGAAATATAAATCATACGTTAATTTCAATATATTTTCCTAATCATTTATATTTTTTTAGCTAGAATTAATCCTAAATAGCTATATTTTCTTGGCAATCGGTTTCAGTTACGGTTTCGGTTATGCTCGAATTAAGGTTTTCGGTAATCGGTTACGCAAAATCTTGGATCGGTTTAAAAATACCGGTATGGTTTCGGGTCACAAAAAATAAATAAAGGTTTTACATGAAAGGAAAGGAAGGTTTTACTTAGCCTGAAAAATAATGGAAACGAACGAAAATTTCGATTATTTTGATTTTCCAGATTTTTAATAACTTCGAATTGTCATAACTTTGTCAAAACTCAATGAATTATCATGCGCCATGTAAATTTGAGCATGATTTTACCTCTACATTCGTTCTGCATTTAAATTGTGTTGATTTTGAAAATTCGAATTTTGTCGGAAAACTTAAAAAAGACAACACTGTAAATTTTCAAAAAAATTCGATTTTCAAAAATTTGTGAAAATGAACAAAATTTAAATGCAGAACGAATTTAAAGAAATAATCATGCTCAAATTTACATTGCGCTCACCGGTTAAAGGTTACGGTTTCGGTTAAGGTTTTAATCCCTGATTTCAATATATATTTATCAAGGTAAGGCAATTAAATAAAAATTTTATTCCGATCACACAAGGCCAAATTTCTGAAATCGGTGAATATCTGAAAATTACTTTAAAGCTGATCGAATGAAGAACCAAAAGATTTTCAGCACTTGAGGGTAGCTTTTTTAAAAATCTCTTCTTACGTTATAAATTAAAACTTTTTTCAATAAATTATTATATTATAGTTTTTGGGCTTACAGCTGATTGCAGGGCTAGAAGAATGAATAGGTAATGCCACATTTTACAACTGATCACCAGAACTTCAGGACACTGTGTGACGATTCCGCTGATGCGTTTGTCTCTTTTAAGCTTTCGGTGCACGTTGTGAGAGAGCTTTGAAAACCTGAGTCTGTCAATCTTGGAACTGATAATCTTGGGATCTCTGGGAGCTGCTAGCCTATAATCAGTATAGAAATTTCGCTTTTCGTGATAGGAACTTTTAATTTAAATGATGTGTGTCCGTACACTTATCATATTAATTTTACTGATGGGCGTATGTTGCATGAAATGTCTATAAAATTCGTATACAATTTTCTCAACCAAACTTTAGATAATAGAAGCGCTTCCCAAGACGGATAGTTTACGGGAGTTGCGTAAGCTGATGAGACAGCAAAATGACGATGAGCAAGATCAGCATGTGCAGCAATTCAAAGAAGACATTAGTATGTGGACACACTCCCTTGAGCAAATGGGCATGAACTTTGTGGCATTTGTGGAGCAGTGTCGCCCAATGGGCAGTCAATGCAGTCGGCGGCACGTGCAACGTCTTTTGCGATCCATCCGACGCAGCTGCAGTGAACTGAGAGGTCAGCTGGATACCCTGGAGATTAGATACTTGAACAAGATCAGCGAGGAGGAGCTTCTGATGCCCACATTGCGAGCAGTGCGGAGTGTGTTACTACAATATGATGACATGATGAAATTAATCAATGCAGAAGCCTATAAGTTAGTAGAACAGTAGGTATATTTATTTCTCAAATGTACTGAAAATGTAGAATCGTGTTATTTAAACATTTACAAAATCAAAATACAAAAAGAATATAAAGAATAGAAAGAGAAAGATGTTTTTCCGTCATAAAGAATGAATTGAATTGAATTTAATTACTTTGCGCTAAGTGACATTTATTAAGAAAAAATCATTATCGTCTCACTCGATAATTAAACCGCATGTTTAGCAAATTGACATATTATTAAACTAAAATTGATCGATTGATTTTAAAGCAGGGATTAAAACCTTAACCGAAACCGTAACCTTTAACCGGTAAAAACCGATTAAAATTTGTAACCGTAACTGAAACCGTGACCGAAACAATTTTTTTCCGCTGTACCGAAACCCATACACCGTAACTCCTTAGACCACAATAACCGTTTAGTAACCGATTCATTTATAAGGGTTAATTTCGGATCTGGACGTCGCAGCTACTAAGCAACTTTGATAAGTTTGAACTACCATAACTTTGTCAAAAGTCGAGCAATTTCCATGCGCAATGTAAATTTGAGCATGATTTTACCTTTAAATTCGTTCTGCATTTAAATTTTGTTTATTTGAAAATTATAATTTTTTCAAAAAAATCAAAAAAGACAAAGACAAATTTTCGAAAAAATTCGATTTTCAAAAATTTTTAAAAATGAACAAAATTCAAATACAGGACGAATTTAGAGGTAAAATCATGCACAAATTTACATTGCGCATGGAAATTGATTGAGATTTGACAAAGTTATGGAAGTTCGAAGTTATTCAAAATCAGTAAAATTAAAATAATCGAAATTTTCATTTGGTTTGAACCAAATTTATATTCGTTTCGGTTTTAGTCCCTTTTTTAAAGAGAAGTACAAGAAGTGAAGGCTATTTTTAAAAGATATTTGCAATTACCAGCAATTTGTGAAGATTTCTATTACTCGATCGTTTTAAAAAAATAAAATAAATTTTCTATTTAATCAATTGCATTTATGTTTTAATTAATGGAGAATAATATCGATATATGTTTATTTGCTAGTAGATAATTGAGTCATATCTACCCATACGTACATATATTATATTTAAGTAAGCTGAAGCTCACGGGCAATGCCTTCCACAATATCCTTGGCTTGCTTTAGATAATCCATTGTGCGCAGTTCTGGCACTTGATTCTTTAGCGTTTCAGGGAATTCGAGGTAGGAAAGCAGAAGACTATCTGCAGATTCATTTTGCCAGCGAGTTACATTTTGCATTAGCTCCAAATGATCTTGATGTGTAGATGTGAAATACTTGTTCAATTCTAGTCTGACTTTGGTGAAGAATTGGCGTATGGAAACCTTTTCGGTTGGTAGAACTGCGAGCAGCAATTGGTCAGGTGATTGTTGGTTGAACAACGAGCTGTGGATCAAGGCAAAGATGAAGTAGGCGGTGCTATAGTAATCCTGATTGCCCACAAGCTTGTCCAGCTCAAGAAAATATTGTTTATCGATGGCATTACTAGTATCATTCAGTTGCTGTAGCGCTGCTCGGGAATTGTCTATGCTCGACTGGAGCACCTGATTGTAGAGCAGCTCAATCTTCTGCACAGTCACGGATGCTGCGGGATTGTCTTCGCTTAGGTTCTGGAAGAATACGAAATTTATGAGGTATATGGAACAGCCTGAATTTGTATCAGCTCACCAGACTGATAAGCACGCTACTGATAAGCAGAATTAGCCAAAAACATGCCTTTGACGGAGAGCTCGACATGCTGCCGCTCAGATTAACGATCGGAGAGAAACTGATAATTATTGGGATCCGTTTTGCTATGGTAGATACTAAGTCGCAGTTGCCACTGATAAGAAATGAGTCAAATAATCTGAGTGTTTAAGTTAAGTTTAGCTTTTTATTAAGCACTTCAGCATAGCCAGAATTTAAATATATATTTATATTACATCACGATTTAAGATTTTGAAATGAGCAAAATTGTCAAGGATATTAATTTATTGTTATAAATGGCTCATTAGTTAATTAAGCTAACTAGAAAAGGATACATAATAGAAAGGGATTAATCATATTTGTATATTACATATCTAAATACTTAGGTGATAAGTTAATTTAAGTTAATATACCGATTGGTATGCTAATTTTGCTAAGTTTATGTTTCAACTTAAAATCTAATCTGTTTATTTCTGTCTATTTTACAGTTAGCACTGAAGTGGAGAATTATCTGTACCAACACATTTTATATATACAATCTTGAAAGTGCCAATAACAACAGATTTATGAGACTTACTTGTGCATTAATACAAAAATACCAAAGTAAGTAATTGAATCTGTATGATATAAGAAACGAAAGATAAAAATGCAGTTGGCTAAGTTTAATATGTGAAACTTATGCAAATCTTATATCTAGTATTATTTTTAACATACTAATTTTATTTTCAGAATAGCACGCTTTACATTTGGGTATCTCAAATACATTTAAAATGTTTTTTTGTACTCGTTTCGACAAACTCATTTGAATTCGAGTGCAAAAAATTGACAAGGGAATTGAATTGATTTCTTAATCTGGCTTACAACTGACATTGATTTTACGTATCTACGATTTTCCGTATATATTTCCATATGTATATGTATGTAATTGCAAAAGACTTGAAAATGAAACAGTTTAGCAGTTGATTTATTATAGGTACACACTTATTTAATAACAATGTTTAGGTACTTTCATGAAACTTGAATAACACGAGATATATACATATATCTGAATCTGTTTTATTTAGAAATAGTTAAATATTGACGCCGCTTGAGCATTGTACTTTGAGTTCATTTAGTTGAGAATTGATGCAGCCATTATACATATATATATATATATAGATATTCAAGGCTTACTTACAATTATCACTTAACACACACATATAAATATATTTATATATATACTTATGTATTTTCCAACTATATTTATAATCTCTTCAAGGTACATATGACGTTTTAACTTTATGGTGCTCGAGGCACCAAAGTTCATAACATTTTCAAAAATAATTCTCAAAATTTCAACGAAAATAAACTCCCGGATTACTTAATTTTATTTAAGCTAATAATTTTAAATTTAATTTTTATTTTAATTCATAAATATGTATATTTACATGTATTTTTATAGCTTGTAAAAATAGTTAGTTTCAAGTTAAGTATGAAAATATATAATTTTTATATATATATACTCGTAAAAGTATTACTAAGATGCTTGTATAGCTATCTTGCACTTAAATTCTGTTATCTAGAAGACAGTCCATGGAGTAGAGCTTATATCTAGCTAGTTATAACTAACTTACATTAACATTTATATATTCTTTATGTAAATATTTATATATTTTAATTTTAATGCGGAAAGCAATTATATAAATATTATGGATATTAGATAAATTCCGATATCTTTGAGAAACTGAATGGATTAGTTTGTGTAAACTGAATTAGACATTCGTAAGTTTGAAACCATCCATCTTACGTTGAGATAAAATATTCTCGAAAGAAAAAGACTAAGCCTGTTTTTACTATATAGGTTATAGGTTTGTTTTACGAGTCTTCGATATGTTTTTATCAATAAGTTTTACATATTATGCCGAAATTATAATACTCTCCAAAAGTGAAAAACTAATGTTAACAACTAAGCTTTATTAAGAAAAATGCAAGAATATATATTTTAATTTTTATAAATTTTTAAAAATGTAAGCTAAAGTACGGGTATTTCGCTATAAATTAGAATGGAATAAATACTTGAATATTACTTAATTATTTATTAATTTTGTATACTTAGAAGCAAGCATTTGTAAATTTCCTACCCTAATTAATAGTTTCACCCAAACATCTTTTATTCTAATAATTAGGTTCTTAAATATATAGTTTTAAATATGTAATTAAATATATAGTTTTTACATTTTTGTATTTCATATAATTACCCACCTTCAATCGATTCTCCTTGGCATATTGTCCTAAAAACGCAATTATGTCACAGACCCTTTCAAGTTGTATTTGTTTCGAGTTCCCTATTCAAATGAATTTTCTACTTCGGTTTTTTTGCACACTTTTCAGAGCCGCACTTTTAATTTAAAAGGTGCTCATAAAAGTATACCTTACATTATTTATGAAAAACATTTGCAAGGGAATTTCATAACAATTTTTTGAATCTTTCATTATTCTTACATTCTCGTATTTTTGTTGAAATTTTTCATACGTTATTGAGAAGAATTCAAATGAAAAAAATTATTGAAAATAAATCAAAAGAAAATAATAAAAAGACAAATTGTTTCTATATTTTTTAATATGTACCCAATGAGTACTATTCATATTTATTGAAATTGTTGAAAATAAATCAAAAGAAAATAATAAAAAGACAAATTGTTTCTATATTTTTTAATATGTACCCAATGAGTACTATTCATATTTATTGAAATTGTTGAAAATAAATCAAAAGAAAATAATAAAAAGACAAATTGTTTCTATATTTTTTAATATGTACCCAATGAGTACTATTCATATTTATTTGTGAAATAATATTAAGTGTTAAAGTCAAAATGCAGTTCCGCTTAACAATTAAAATAAAATTATACTAAATTAAATTAAATTATTATAGATTAAATTTAATGCTGAGCACAGGAAACAAATGTTACAATAGAGACTAAAAACATAGCGAGAGTGAGAGTGAGAGGGAGAGAGTTGGAGACAGGGAGAGAAAACAATT
The DNA here is from genome assembly GCA_035042165.1 of Drosophila kuntzei. NCBI lineage: Eukaryota > Metazoa > Arthropoda > Insecta > Diptera > Drosophilidae > Drosophila > Drosophila kuntzei. Next base: position 154,607 of record JAWNLU010001042.1, read on the forward strand.
TTATTTTTTATCACAATTGCGTATGAAAAATTTCTTTAATTGCTAGAAACCGCCACGCCCATTGCTGCCTCCGCTGCCAGAATGTCCCGCTCCCCCGGCCATCGACTGCGGCACAAGGATGCGGGGCAAGGTTAGCGACCGCTTGGGAAAGCTGTGACGCTGCGGCGTCATCTGATCTGGCGAATGTCCCGCAGACATGGTGGCCTTGGACTGAACTGGCGCAGCTGGCGCCGTGGACTTAGTTGCCAGCTGCTCCTCTGCGTCCGGCTGTGGCATGTGTCACGCATAGGACTGCGCCGTCTGAGGCATCATGCCGGCTGTGTAGCCCCCATCGAGACCGGGTCGCTCCACGAGATTCTTGAGACGACCTCGCAGCTCCTCGAGGCTCTTGGACTTGGCCTTGTTGATTCGCTTGTACTTGACATCCTTGGGCTTGGTCACCGACCGATGGTTGGACATAACACGATTATAAGTGATCACTTGCGACTTCCCGTTCAGCTGCTCGGCGGCAGCGGAGGCAGAGGCAGGTGGTGGCTGCAACTGCGGCACCTTCACGCTCAACGTGGTGCACGGTGAATCGTGGCTGGGTGAACGCTTCAGCCCTCCCAGCTGGCGACGTGGCACCGGCATCGCCGCAATTATAGACGAATCTTTGGCCTTTTCTGGCGTGGTGGACGTGACCGAGGCTGGAGTTGCTGCATCTATTTGCCCCTCAGTGGAGCTGGAGCTGAGCGCCTTATCGGAACGATTCTTAAACTTGTCGCGCTTCTCGGCCACATCCGACGTGGGTTCGGGATCTTCCTCCACGGAGTAGACTGTCTCCAGTATATCCGGGCGCCGCAAAAAGCAATTGTTCCGCCTGGCAGCGCCATATTTATTCAGATTCGTCTCAATGGCATCCGATATGGAGCGGACTATTGTGATGCCATCGCTGCCCAGCACTCCACCCAATCCGCCGCTGCTCTTGCGCCGTGTGCCCAGTGTCATGTTACTATCCGAATCAATGTCCTCCAGCACCACCGCCGAATCCGAGTCGTTCAGCGAGTCCAGCTCGTTGGCATAGCTCGCCTCAATGCTTTCCAGGCCGTGATCCACCAACCGTGTGGACAACGTGTCAATGATCTTCTGCTGCCTCTGTATGGTCACTTCCCGATGGCTCAGCAGGCTCGAGATTTGTTTCTGTTTCCGTTTCAATCGCGACTCCAGCAACAACAACTGAGATGTGAGCGAGTTCATCTGATCCGACTTCTCCTTCTGATAGCGATAATGTTGCTGCACCTGTGATATGGGGAGACAGAGAAGAGAGAGACTCATAAGAAGTTGCATTTTGATCCTGTAATAAGTAAGCTCAAAATTGCTTAAAAAAATTAACTAAATCGTAAAAATATAATAAATTTTTATTTAGTTTTTGAACTAGAACTTAACGGCAGAACTCTGCAGATGATCTCTGCAGTTAGACTCTGTATTTAAAAAGTATAAGAGTATATGAAGTTTGTCAAAAGAGAAGGAATATATAAATTTGCTCTTAATCAGCATCGACAGCCGATAGATTTGTCCGTCTCCATGTTATCGGAGACTATAATAGCTAGAGTATATTCAAAGCAGATCTTTCCGATCCCTTAAATCTAAGGCCATGACTTTTGGCATATATAATATGTACTATAGTCTCGATCTGTTCTATAATTGAAGGGATATGTAGTTTGCTTCAATACCTAGCATATGTAAAATTTTTAATAAAAAACAATTGGCTCTGCGTATAAAAAAAGCTAAGTCATGCAGGCCTGTTCCGGTTTTCACTTACAGCAATACTTTTCGGAACTTAATATTTAAAACCTGTTCAAATTTTATTTCGACAGAGTTTTGGAGATTTTTAATTATTATTATATCTTATTATTATTATTACTTAGTTTATTTAATACAATCAAAAAGAATAGAATTTAAAATAATAAAATTTGTTTGAGAATTTTAAATGAACTAGAAGTTGAATTTGATAAATGCTCTCACCTGCATGGCATAGGCTTTACGCCACTTCATGATGTGCTCGGTTTGAAAGCGAACCTTGGAGCGTAGCTCCTCAATCATGGCGCGGGCTGTATGCAAATCCTTTGGGTCTTGGTTCATCATGTTTAGACGCAAGTTGCTTGTGTGACTGGACACGGGCAACGGAGGTGGCCACTGAAATTCCAAAGGCGGCTGATGCACATCTGTTGGCAACGAGCCTCGGGGTTGGGCTGCTTTCGATGCCTTGGGTGTGGAGGGTACAGTGCCGGCACCACTGGAACCACTGGCACCACTGACTCCCCCAATGCCCACACTTGATGCCGTTATGGCCATGGTTGTTCCTGTTGTTGAAGGTGCTGGCTGCGAGGGCTGCTTCTGTATGCTGCATGCCATGCTGCTGATAGTCTTGGCGAATTGCGTGGCCCGACCGGCATACATTTGGTTGGGATTGGGATTGGGCGAGGGGCCTGTGCTGGATGGATGGTTGAGGGGGCAATGCACATGCAATCAGCTAGACGGCCAACATGCGTGTCCTCTCTAGCTTGATTGATGTCCACTGACTCAACGCTGCCCGTAACGCTGCTGAAATGCACAAAAAAATGTCGCAAATGCTTTAATAATGGAAAATATTTTCTGGTCCACACGACAGGGACATTTAATTATGGCTGATACTGTAGCTCAGATCACAAGTTACCCTTCAGTGCTGTTGTGAGTTACTGTGATAAAGTGATTAGTGTAGAAGAAGTGCAAAGCCAGAGCTCGATTGACAATACTTATTGATATACTGCCAATGTGTACGAATATATGCAATTTGTGGTAGAACTATTTTCTTCCTTAACCATTCTTACGATTCACAAAAGACCAGTATACTTATTGTTAGTATTACTCGTACTATTCTGTAGTATCTTGTCAGAACTGTACAAAATTGCAATTAATCTTAAAAACAATACTACAATTCATAAAACTTTTTTTTTATCTAAACTAGTTCAATATTACTGTTATGATTACATTTCGAAGGAATGTTCCCTAGTCAGAGAAATCTATTAGAAGGTTAGAACCAGGGATTAAAACCTTAACCGAAACCGTAACCTTTAACCGGTGAAAACCGATTAAAATTTGTAACCGTAACTGAAACCGTAACCGAAAATAATTTTTTCCGCTGTACCGAAATCCATAAACCGAAATAACCGTTTAGTAACCGATTGATTTATAAGGGTTAATTTTGGTTCTGGCAGTCGCAGCTACTGAGCAACTTTGAATTGCCATAACTTTGTCAAAAGTCAATCAATTTTCATGCGGAATGTAAATTTAAGCATAATTTTACCTCTAAATTGGTTCTGCATTTAAATTTGGTTAATTTTCAAAATTCGAAATTTTCGAAATTTTTCGAAAAATGATAAGGGGTAACACTGTAAAATTTCTAAAAAATTCGAAAAATTTAAAATTTTCAAAATGGAAAAAATTTAAATGCAGAACTAATTTAGAGGTAAAATCATGATCAAATTTACATTGCGCATGAAAATTGATTGACTTTTGATAAAGTAATGGCAGTTCGAAGTTATTAATAATCAATAAAATCAAAATAATCGAAATGTTCAAACCAAATTAACCAAATTTATTTGAGGTCAAATTATAATAAAATCGACATTACGTTGGACCATTTTAATAACCAGATAACATTATTTTCCAGGCTTATAAGACATTTAGACTTTTTTCATAGAAAACAATGAATAACGTTTCTTATTTTGGTCAAACGAAAACCTTAATTTTTATTTTTTTCTGAACCGAAACCATACCGGTATTTTTAAACCGAAACTTATAAAAACCCGATAACCGTTATGAAACCAATACTGAGCTCTAATAAAATTAAATTCATTTAAATTAATAGTGCGGAAACGAATGCGAATTTCTAAAATATCAGCTTTAAATATACAAAAAAAAATTAATAAAATAAATATGTTGAATAATGCATTCAACTTTGCTTGTTAGCTATATAGTAGAAACTTTTTATTTTGATTTGTGTTGGGGTTGCTGATGCTGAAATGTATTCTATTTTAATAGTTTTATTTATTTGTTATTTATTATTTTTTATTCGTTCGTTTCATAGTGATTATTACAGAAATCACATTCTCTGCTCTCCTCGTATATATATTTTGTTTTCCAGCTCGCATGTTTGATTATATGTTGCGAGTCAGAGCCTGCACATTTGTCAAGGTTACCACAGCAATGGTCAGTGTTAGCTGACACGCCCACAAGCTGCCCCTGGGCAAGAGACACACCTTGGAGCAGCACCACAGGATGAGCAATGGCGACTGTGGTGAGCATTCTATTTTGGGGAATGTTTCGGGTAATTATTCACAGTCGCATAGCTAGGTTTGTATGGCGCATTAAAATGGAGAAAAACACAAATTACGCATACGCCGCATACGGCAGCTGTCATGAAAATTTCTCGTACATTGCAACAGAGAATTATATTATGCCAAAATTGAAAATTTACAAACAAAAAGAGCAGAAATTGTTTGCACATTACATTAAATTCGCGTTAAAATGCCATTCAGCAAATTATAGTATGTATATGCTTTGCCATTGTCTTTTATGTGCCACATTTAACAATTATAATTATTTAATTTATATGCATTTTGATTTAATTAGTTTCGTTGTCGCACATCGCGCACAGCATGTTTATGTGTTTATGTAAAAACATTTCAGTTTACAACTTGGTCAAAAGTGGGCACTGCGATGACTACATAGTTTCGCTTTAGGCCCGATAAGGATCCTCCTAATTATGATTTTATGAGTATCCACTTTTTGCTTCCCTCCCCAACTCACGCCTACCTTCATTTGTAAGTTAATTACTTTTGTTTTCGCCTGATAAGGATATTAGCCAGTCCAACTGGTTGTCAGGCTGTCAAATTGTCTGTCTGTTTGTCTGTCACTGGATGATGTAATTCAGAAGATGTTTGATTCACATAATAATAGCTATGATTAAATTATAGGTAAGCAAACATTTATAATAAATCAAATTTATAAATCCAATTAATATTCAACTCAAATTATTTCCTGAAGAGTTCTTCATTTGCAAATCGCATCGAATTTGGTGACGCTATGACAGTTTTAAAAATACTCATACCCTATAGACAAATCTCGACCTACATTTTAAATTTATTCTCCACTTAACATAAGTGTGTTACATTTTCATATAGTAAATAGATTTACAAAGAGATTTAAAATTAAATAAATTATTCAACAAGAATCACAGAAGAAGACTGGATTTGGTTAGGGACGTGTCAGGTGCTGTGACTCAGTGCCAAATGTCTGGCAACTTAATTAAGGCAAAGCATGAAATGTTATTAGCCCGGTAATTGAAGTTATTTGAAAAGGCTGGCGAGCAGGCTATAAATCGAAGTAAAACCTTGGCGGTTGCCATAAAATCTGGCTGGCTTTGGCCCTAAAAGCCTAGTCAGGCTATCAGCAATGCCATTAACAGTTAATAGGCACGTGAGCAGCATTATTTTCCCAAGCTTTTCATTCAACAGGCTTGCCATTTCCCAGGCTAAGTGGAGATTCTAGGAGCAGGCAATTGTCATAATTAAAAATGATGAATGAGATGCGATTTTTGCCAGACATTGATGTTGGATGATCGTCGTTCTTCTTGAGGTACAATCAGACAGACTAACCGACAGACTGACGATCAGACGGGCAGACTGACAGACGGAGGACGTAACCAGATACCAATTGCAATTCCAATCCCAGGTAACCGCAGTCGTGCGTGCTTCTGGCCTTGGCTGGCATATTTGTTAATTGTTTTCAATTGCATGTTCCCCACTTTGGCTGCATTCCAGCTGCCCCTTTTTTTCCCCCTTTTTCCTCTTCCTTTTCCTCTCGCATTTTTTGCCGTCATTATTGTTGGTCGTTTGACAGCGAAAACGGAAGTATCTTAAGCCTCTTCTTCCTCTCTGTCTCTGACGTTGTCGTTGTCTCTGTGTCTCTGTGTCTCTTCGTCATTCTTCTGCTTTCTTTTGCTGATGAATTGCACAAATTAAAGCTAAAAGTTATTCCAAATGAAAATGTTAAAAATGTTCCATGCTTCTATTCTTTTTCGTCTTCTTTTCTTTCTGTCTTGTCATTTTCTTTTCATTTTGTTTCTCTTCTTTTTATTGTTTTGCTTGAGCTGCTTTGGCATTCTGTCTTTCCATATCTGAAATTTATAACATTTTCTCTACCAAACAGAAGACAAGTTGCACATAATTGTTTTTTTTTAACTTGGCTTAAAGTGTCAGTAAATGGGTAATCTCATACTACTGCAAAGTTCAGCATTCTTTAATAAAGTAAAATTTTCCTTTATCTTCTTAAATTTCAAGTCCAGTTTAAATCAGATAAGTCTGTTCTTATAATTATTATTTATTTTTGACTTTAAATTTTATTCCGCTGCTTCTATAAAAGTTTTAATTTTCCATCAATATATTTTCCTCGTTACTTTCAAAAATTGGCATTTTAACCATCAGTTATTTGTTGATTATTCAGCTTCCAAGTCGCTTTTAATCTTGAAGCTTTGTTACTACCACTTAATTAGAGTCAGACAAATTACAGACTTGGGATTAGAGAGAGAGAGAGACTGCTAGTTGGCTTTCAGTGTTTACTTCAACGTAATTACATGACTCTCAAACTGTAATTACAAAACTGTAAAGTGTAAGCAAAACTGCGCTTAGCTGCTGCTGGCGTAATCACATTTAATGCTTGACATTAATTAAATAATTGGACAGTTCAGACAGCTTCAAGTTGCATGCTCAGGATAAATGTGACTGTGTCTGTGTGTGTGTCTTATTGTTAATGTGTATAAGTGTGTGTGTCTTATTGTCATTGTGTGTGCATTTAATGGAGCGCAAGGATGATCAACTTAAATCGTCCGAGTCTGATTCCGACTTATGGTTGTCAATGTGAGTGATCATGTGTATTTGTGTGTGTGTGTGTATGTGTGTGTATTAAAGTCGTTGCCAAGTGGCTGGACAATCAATTTGGCGTTAACAATTTGGTGCACATTGCGGCAACGTTGGTGGCACAGCAAGCTGTTGCTTTTAATAGTATTTTAATTAAATTTTAATAACAATGGCGAGACAACAACTACAATAACAAGATAAAATAAAACAACAACAATAAGAGACCACAACCATAAGCGCCACAGCAAACCATTGACCATTTTAATTAAATTATGCACAGCGAGTCTAATAATATTATTTAACACCTTGCTGGATACCGTTGCATAGCCACGCCTCTCGCGCTTCCTCGCCTCCTCATATCCAAACTTCTTCCACTGCCACAGAAAATAATAAAAGCGTTAACAAATGACAACAACATGGCCCAGATTCCAAGTTCCACGCTCAAAGAGCATTAAATGAGCAGCTCCTGTGTGCTGCATCTTCCCATTTACCTTCTTTCTTTCGTAGTTTCTCACTTTCTCCCTACTTCCCTTTCCTCCTCTCAAGTGCTGTCACCCGTTTCTCTTAGGTCCTGCTCACTTTGATGTTCATCAAATAATCAGAGGAATTTGCATTGTTCTCACTCAATATTGCATCTTTATGCGACTGCCGACTGTGAATGGCCTATGAATAAAGTGAATAAAATTCATGCTGACAGAACTCCATATATTTAAAAAATGTTCGCCGGAAATGCATTTTTAAAGTATCGCACAATTTTTCTGCTATAAATTAATTATATTAACATTTTAATTGAATACTAATGGTAGTTTCTAGTTGTGTTAAACAAGTTCTGCTTTTTGTATTAATGTCAAGTAAAATATTTCGTAAAGTAATAATAATGGTTCGGAAATCTTCCCTTCTTTGGTTTACATTAGTCATACGATAATATTGTTATTTTTAACTATGCAAAACTTATTTGGATAGGCAATAGACAACTTTTAGCCTGGAATTAAGTGGATTTTCAACATCCTACACTCATCTTATACGATTATGGGGGAAAAAAATTAGTTTCAGAACATCTTGAGTGGGATTTAGTTGTCTTACTGTTGAAAACTTAAGTGGGTTGGCTAAAAAGTTGAGGAGCCCTAAATCTTGAAGCTAACTGACAAATTTTCAACATGAAAAAACACCACAAGGAAAACCAAATGGGGGAGGTTTGTTTATAGAAGGCACAGGCAAAACCAAATCAAATTCAGTTACTTACGCATAATTTTAACAACAAACAAACAAACAACAATATCATCATGCATACACACACACACACGCACACACACATACACACACATACAGAAAGGAGCATCTAATATATGGCAAGTCACAAATGAGATGAAAAGTGTTTGCCATGAATCTAATAAATTATTCAAAATTCCAGTTGCTCGAGGGGAAAAACCCGCGACCAGAAGAACCTTAAAAAAAATTATAACATGCTTTAGTTTGATTCCAAAAAATCTGTTGCTCGGCTCCGAGGAAAATATATTAAAGTGAACAGAGGAAAGTTGAGCACTTGGAATTTGGTCTTAACCTGGTGCAGGTAATTGAAACGCGAACTCCTCTCTCCACATCAATTTGTCTTTTCTCGGCCTGAAGCAAAAATATGTGTTATTGATTGAGTAAATATTTAATGCACTTTTGTATTGCCGCTCTCACATATATTTTGCGTGTGAATCGGCTTATTACGGTCACGTTCCGCCAATAAAAGTTAACAGCATTCCGCGCTTTGCATAAAGCAACCTCATCTACATCTACCCCGAACTGAACTCAACTCAGCCCATCCCATGTCCATGAATGAATTGAAGTTGAATTGTATCACCTGGCTGGCCTTTTAATAATAGAAACCCCACTTAAAATTGCTACTGAAATTTCAGTGTATAAATGCTTGAAAATTATGCTAGACCGCTTTTGAGGACAGACCTGTGGATTGGTATGAAATTTCAAAGTACAACTTCCCAGTTCTGTTTTCAGACATTAGGACACGAGTAATTCTGGGAATTCACTAGAAATGTCTAAAACATTTTATTATTATTTAAATTTATTCAACGCAATAAATACTACATAGAAAGATTTTTTTCGACAGTTGTCAATTTTTGCAAAATTCCAGGTTTGTTTTAAAGTTCAATTTTGAATCCATTCTACATGAAATATGATATATAACACGGAAACTTTTCCAATACAACTATTAACATTATGAAGCATTTACAATTTATTTTTATTTATTTATACACGACTAAAAGCAGTCGCCAAAAAGTAAATTAAGTGTTAAAAAAATTAAATTAAAAATAATTATTAAATAAATTAATTTTAAATTTAAATAAAAACAAAAAAAATGTTAAGTCTGGGGTATACAAAAATAATAATAGATTCGGCATTTGTTGCAAGAATTGGAGAATTCAGTTGATGTAGTCTAAATTTACATTATGTCCCTTAACAAAGAAGAACTTCCTACCTTCAGTTACTATTTTTTTTAGTTTGGTGCCATTTAGATATATATTAATTCAATGCCTTAAGTACTGCATACTTATGTAAAACGAAACTAAGAAAATAGCTGAATTGAATTTCTCAAACATTGATTTACCAGTGTGGGTGAAGTAAACAAATTTGCTGTGGGTACTCACTCACCTAATCGCAATTCACTTCTGTAACAATGCTTCATTCATTCTTCATACATATTCATAGATTCAGCATTCACTGTTATTCATGTTCATATAGCAGAAAGAACACCTGCATGTAGAGATACGAAAATTCTAGGGTATCTCATACATGATTCATGAGTTCTGTGCTAACATTTTGACCATGATGTATGACAGGCCACAAAATAACAGGAAAAAAAAGAGAGAACAACGTTTAAACGTGTCCTTTCATGTTTTTGGTGGTCAAGGTAAACAAACGAACGGTCAGAGCCAAAGGACTGTGACCGTGTCCCTGGGGCAGCTTCATGCACGTGTTTGATCCACTGGGAAAGAGACAGACGTACAGAGTGTGAGACAGAGAGAGAGAGAGAGAGAGGTCGGGGAAAGTGGTAGTTGTGACTGGGTTATGTCTGCTTTTTGACGTTGCTTAACGAGCAAAGTAAAAATTGTATAAAAATCACGTTTTACGCATAAATCCCAATGCGTAACTCTGCAGAGTCCTCGCGCTTAAAAGCATTCCACAGACATTGCAGACAAACACAAACGCACATCATTAATAAGGCTTAAACTGAACTGTTTGGGTTTAAGGCCCAATGCTGAAAAAAATGAAAACAGCAAGGTCTTTATAAATTGACCGCAGGTCACACATTTTTGACCTGTCTGGTATTCAAATTTTCTAAAAATATCAACGTATTATAAATATTTCTTTTTTTTTTGGCAGGAAAAATTTGGAAGCCCCTTTAACTTTAGATGTTTTAATATTATATTAATTAAAATTATATTATTCGCATGAAATATTTAAAATTTACGTTTTCCGTGTTCTTCTAAATATAAAACATTAATTTTAAAGATTTATAACCAGGGATTAAAACTGAAACGAATATATAATGTTATCTGGTTACTGGAATGATCCAGTGTAATGTACATTTTATTATAATTTCATCTCATATAAATTTGGTTAATTTGGTTTGAAAATTTTGATTATTTCGATTTTATTGATTTTTATTAAATACGAACTGCCATAACTTTGTCAAAAGTTAATCAATTTTCATACGGAATGTAAATTTGTGCATGTTTTTATCTCTAAATTCGTTCTGCATTTAAATTTTGTTGATTTTGAAAATTCGAGTTTTTTCGAAAAAATCAAAAAAGACAAATAGCGAAAAAATTCGATTTTCAAAAATTTTTAAAAATGATCAAAATTTAAATGCAGATCTATTTTGGAGGTAAAATCATGCTCAAATTGACATTGCGCATGGAAATTGATTGAGATTTGCCAAAGTTATGGCAGTTCAAACTTGCTCAGTAGCAGCGACGGCCAAAACCGAAATTAACCCTTATAAATGATTCGTTACTAAACGGTTATTTCGGCTTAAAGAGTTTCGGTTTATGGGTTTCGGTACAGTGGAAAAATTGGTTTTCGGTTACGGTTTCAGTTACGGTTACAAATTTCAATCAGTTTTCATCGGTTAAAGGTTACGGTTTCGGTTAAGGTTTTAATCCCAGTTTATAACATAACATTTTGGAAGTGATTTTGTTTCTATGGAAAGTGATTTAATAATTAGTTTGAGGTCTCGAAGACATAAATGAATATAAATAATTTTACCAAAAATGAATGTAATTATTTTCCTTTTTGACACTATGTTTTAGATATCTTTAAAAATCTATTTGAGGGAAAAAGAACCACAACAAAAGCATTTTTGGTAATTTCAAGAGCATAGAATTACATTTTTTAATGGTATATCGATTGACATTCATGTTAAGAATGTAAATTAACTTTCTAAAATTAGATATGATTCTATTCATTTCAGTTCTGAATCTTTGAAAGTGAATTTGAAGCAAATCGTATGAAATCGAAAGAGTTTTATAAAATAGTTTTCTTGAATATAAAATGTATATTGAAACAAGCGACTTAAAAGTACTCGCATTGCCAACGTTTGACAAATTGATATTATTGAGAGTTCCCACAACAGCTGTTTGATTTGTCTAATGTATAGTATTCCCCATCTAAATGATACCGTATTTATTATGCCACAAGCATATTGAGTACACTCAGCATCTGGAAGCAGTTTTGCTGTACAAATCCTTTTGTTTTGCTTCATTTTGACTCCTTCGGGCGCTTTCCTAAACACACAAACACCCTGTCGTCTGCAGCCCTGACGTGCTTATCGGCACGACAACAGCAACAATACTATGGCAATAACAACAACTTGGAAGTAAGAAGGGATTGCAAAGCAAAGCTTTATCCTTTCCGCAGTTGGTTGCACGTGCAACAACAAACAAGTACAGCAAATGATTTCCCTTAGCAAAGATGTCGCGTCGTTACACCTGCTGTCAGCTGAATAGCGCATTACGTGACGAGCAGCTCAAACTGAGAACTCAACTCCTCCTCGACTTGACTCGGCTCGGTTTGACGTTTCAGCCAAATTGGCTCTGGTGCCTCAAAGTGGGCCTTAGAAAATTATAGGCGGCATTGCATCCGCAGATGCCACAAGTGTTACTTGTCATGGAAATGTTCCTGTCGGCAACTCTTCAACTGGGTCACGACTAAAGACCAAAGGACCAACACACATTTCAATTGCATAAACTGTCGACATGTGGTTTAAAATAATGTTCTGAGCTCGTAGTCATTTATGATGCAACTAAAAGCCAGTTAATATAATCAGTCGATTGTTGTCATAATAATGCACTTAGCGTTGACTAAAAGCTCCTTCAAATTATCCTTGACTTGGCATTCTTAATAGACAATCATAATACAATAAGCTACCAGTCTGTCCATCCCATTGAGAGTGGCCTAAAGGGAGCCAATAATGGTTATTAGTATCAGCAAGCTTATAGCTTATTACACTAGGTAAAAACTTTTCTATAGGAAAATGTATTCCTAGTTTATAATTTCTATACAACAAAAACTAAAAACAATGGTTCTTATTTACATTGTTACAGTTAGATTTAAACACAATTTTTCTAAAAAATTTTGGGAAAATTAAAAATCAAGGCAGCAAGTTCAAAAAATATTTAATTAGTGTTGGCTTGAGGGTTAGTTTTCAACACCAATGGTAATAATAATAAGGAAAAAAGTCGAACTTATTTTTAAAATTCGATTCGAAAAGATTTGGCCGTACTGAATAAAATATTTATATGATTAAAAATCTCAACTATTTTTCCACGAATTGTTATAAACTCGAATAAAATATAAACCTAAGTTAAATAAATAATTTTGATGCTTTTACCAGAAATGTGTCCAAACTTTACTTTGTGTTGTTGTGTTTTTGGGGCCACAGGCCCTAATTGGCAATGAATATTTGATGGCTGCGCCCATAACAATACAATTACAAAAGTGATCAAAGTATTTACGTGAGCGTCCTACAAATGGGCTGCAACGGGGCGAATGAGTAACATATGACAGCGACATGAGTAGAGACAAGGACAGCTGCAGTTGGTATTAAACTAGTTGGACAGAAGAGTAGCTGCCTCCATCAGAAGTCAATCTATGTAATGTCAATTCTACGTGTCCATCGCCTGCAGTAAGTCAAAGGGGAAGGCCAAGAGAAATAGGATTGAAAGAAGAGGTTGAAATAACGGAGCAAAGCTTGACAGGCAATATATGTATATATTATATAAGTATTGGCCATGTGGTGCAGTGGTTCACCTGGTTTTTGGCTTGGCCACTCCTTGAACGGGCTAAACACGCCCACACTCGCTCAACGCTTAACTTTAAAACGATTGCAATTCCAGCTAAATGGCAACAAATTTAAGCGTCTAAAAGCCAAGCTGGGTGATATATGGCCAGCAACAACTCTCTGCCGCATTGAAGCCAACAAATGCATTTCCATTGTTCTGCGCTGGCAACAAAAAATAAACACTACAAACAAAATAATGGAAAAAATGAAAAGCTCAGAGCAACTACAGAAAAGTAAGCGCAAATATGTATTTGAAAGCGAAAAAAATAGTTGCAAAGTTGTGAAATTATTTTTCTGTCTGTGCAAGCTGTAAATTTGAATTCAGTTTGCGGTTTTGTGCGTCTGATGAATTCCGCATATAGAATGAGAATTAGGAAGAGCTCTCAAGGTAAATGTCATTCAATTAACTGAAAAGTTTACCAACATCTATATTAGCACTTTACTTTCTTGTTCGCTCAACAAACAGTCTAAAATTACTTTACATACAAGCAGGGATTAAAGCCTTAACCGAAACCGTAACCTTTAACCGATGAAAACCGATTGAAATTTGTAACCGTAACTGAAACCGCAACCGAAAATAATTTTTTCCATTGGACCGAAACCCATAAACAGAAACTCTTTAAACCGAAGTAACCGATTCATTTATAAGGGTTAATTTCGGTTCTGGCCGTCGCAGCTACTGAGCAACTTTGATAACTTTGAACTGCCATAACTTTGTCAAAACTCAATCAATTTCCATGCGCAATGTAAATTTGAGCATAATTTTATCCTTAAATTCATTCTGCATTTAAATTTTATTCATTTTAAAAACTCGAAAATTTCGAAATTTTTCGAAAAATGATAAGGGGTAACACTGTAAAATTTCTAAAAAATTCAAAAAATTTAAATTTTTCAAAATGAAAAAATTTAAATGCAGAACGAATTTAGAGGTAAAATCATGCACAAATGTACATTGCGCATGGAAATTGATTGAGTTTTGACAAAGTTATGAAAGTTCAAAGTTATTAAAAATCAGTAATATCAAAATATTCGAAATTTTCAAACCAAATAAACCAAATTTATATGAGTTCAAATTATAATAAAATCGACATTACGCTAAACCCTTCCAGTAACCAGAAAATATTATTTTCCAGGCTAATAAAAGCATTAAGCCTTTTTTCATGTAAAGAAATAAATAACGCTTCTTATTTTGGTCAACCGAAAACCATAATTTTTATTATTTTTGTGAACCGAAACCATACCAGTATTTTTAAACCGAAACTTACAAAAAACCGATAACCATTACGAAACCGATACTCCAAGATTTTGCATAACCGATAACCGAAAACCTTAATTCGAGCATAACCGAAACCGTAAATGAAACCGATATTCGTTTCGGTTTTAATCCCTGATTACAAGATATAACTTGGTTTTCATCTTAGATTTTAATAAATTTATCTCTATCTTGTTTCTGTTTAAACCAGCTGCAGTTTTTGGTATTCATTTTGATCATCCCATTTGGTTTTATTCTTTTTGAAGGATTGTATTATATTCCCTATGAATTTACAAAATATATTGGTCTTTGTCAAAATCTTTAGTATCTAATCTATAACAAAAGTTTCTCTGACTAACCCATTTTTCTAAGGTCTGCTTTGGCAATCCCATTGGCTGCCTAATGCACATGATTACTCCCAACTGTTTTGGAAATAGCTACGAGTAAACATCCGAGGTAAACGTGGCAAATGCTTTCTGCCAGTCACTCGGTGCGTATACGTGATGCAGCCACTTGGCCACGCTTTCAACTGATTAAGTACAAATCAGAGGTGTGTGTGTGTGTGTAAGTCTTTTAAGTGGAGCAAAACATCTTGCCTCAATTTGGCGCATTGTTGCGGTCAAGTAACTTTAGAATTTTTGCCCAAAATAAAAAACCGAAAAACCAAGGAAAGAAAGTAAAAAAAAGAAAGGAAGAAGAAAAAGAAAACAAGTGCAATGTAATGAAAGCAAAAAGCATCATGTTGTCGACATGAAAGCGAATTCTTTGGCGCGTTTTAAGCCGATTTATTGGTGGGCAAAGAGAACCACAAAATGCTACAACAATTTTCAAGTTAATTTCACCATTCAATGTGACCGCAACCAAGAATGGATGGCAAGAAAAGCGAATAGAAAGAGAGAGAGAGAGAGAGAGGGAAATGGAAATAAATACAAACACAAGCACTGCAAATGGCATTTTGATTAACTAAGCTGATGATGACGATAATGATGAGGCTAATGAAGATGATGTTCAGAAAATTGCCTGTTGCTGCCAGTGTGGCAACTACAAATGCAATTTAAGCTGTGGTTAGCTGCCAACTTCAAGTTGCTACCGATCAGAGCGGCTTAAAGCGCCTTAGACTGGCGTAAAGTTGTGTCAACTTAATGTCAATTCATCTTCAAATCCTTAAAGACTTTCGAGACTTGCAGGGATCAAATATTGAAATGAACTAAACTGTTTGAAATCAGAGAAGCATTTCCAACTTATTTTGTCCATAATTCTTTGGAATCTGAACTGCCAAATTTTCTATTATTTTCTGAATTCATCCAGTTCGTCAGAAAGAACTTGCTATAGTTTATCAGCATCTTTTCTGGCTGCTCTCTGTATAAATAAATCAATCAGTTTTAAACATTCTTGCATTGACTGACTGCCTGATTGTTTGTTTGATTGATTGATTGGTTGATCAGGACGGGTCGTTCCACACGCTCCAATTAGACCGGCGCTTAACCCGCTGTGGTTGGCCACCAACTTGGCACCAACCAACACAATCCCAAACCCCCTCCACCCCCAACTGCCCCTTCCCTTGTTCACTGCCTGTTTCTCACGCCTCTGTGCGTTGTTAGTTCCGAGTTGCTTGTTTGAATTGTGTTTGGCTTACGGTATTTGATTTTTAATGAGCCATCGCTTAAATTGTTTGTGCCAGTTTCCGCCGTAGACCAATTGAGGGAGGGCAACTGATGGATAACGGAGGGGGGCCACCGGGGGAGGGAGGGAGTTGATTTATTTAATGCAGTGTGCCCTGTTTAAGAGCGACATTGAAATATAAATTGTGTGACTCTTGACACTTTTACATATTCATTTATTTTGTTATTTATTGACCTTGTACGGGTTAAAAAGCGTTTCAAGCACGGATGAATCTGATGTCATCATAAAATAATTCAGTACTCTTAGAAAAAAGACAAAATTTACAAAATGTGTAAATTGTAAATTCAAGTCCAAAAACCCGCAACTAGAGAAATTTAAGGTATTGAATTTGTAATAAAGTGCAAATCGAATCGAAATATATGTAGAAAAAATGTTCTTAAGTGCTTGGTAATTGAATGCCGGTCGTCAGTCTCGTGTCGAGTTGAATTTGAATATCAAACATGAATTTTTAATGACCATCCAAGTTAACCTTCGACCCAACTTAGTCTGGTCAATGTCAAGTTGTCAGAGAATGTTTCACACTCTCTTTTATTATGGCTCTCAATCTTCTTCCCTTAACATAAAATGATCAATAATAGATAGTAAACAGGTATAGAACTTACTTAGATGCAGTTGATGAGGCCGTGTGTGCGACAGAGGCATGTGAATACCAGAATATGTATATGTCCTGCTACCAAGACGACCTTCGCAGCAAAATGTAAAACCTTACCATCACCGAGGGAAGGGAGAAGGGCGGGGATGCTACTGTTTGCCAACAAAGAGCATGCAAAATCGTCAGGCAGATAAAAAGCCATAAAAATAGTAGAACATGTAACAACAACACGGAAACAAATAAAAATCAACAGGATTAAATATGCAGGCGTGCCTGGTTCCAGCAATACATCTCTCTCCCTCTAACTCTCTCTCTCTCAATCTCTCTCTGTGTCTCTCTCTCTGTCTTTTTTATGCATACTTCTCAATTCCTTACTCGCACTTTTTCCCTCTCTCGCTCTCTTTATCTCTGGTCTCTTACCGAGCTTTGCCCGGGGCTCGTTTAACAACCTTGCCCGGCTCTAGCTCGGCTCCGGCTCCGGCCCCGGCTAAGGCTTTGGATCCGTTTCTGGCTCTGCCTCTGGTCGGTCGCCTTGGCGTTGGCCAATCTGTAACATTTTGTCATGGATTTTTCTCCAGCGTCGTCGGCCCCTGTCCCTGTCCCTGTCCCTGTCTATACTCGTGTCCTTCGCATGTTTTACCTTTAGCGCCGCTCAGGCAAAATCAACAAGTAACAATAATGTGAACCCTAATGATGGACTGTTAAATGCCCTGGGTTAAAGGGATTTCCAAGCATTCATTTGAAATATTGAAGTATTTTATTGAAAATTTGATTAGTTTTTAAAGAAAAAGAAAGATACAAAGAAAAGTAGACTCAAATATTTGATAATACAGATTATATATATAATATAATATAATTATTATATATAATATACCAGATTATTACATGATGTAACACATTGTCTAGAGAATATGTCAAAAATCCGTAAGTTCTCAATTGAAACACTGTAGTATTTTAAAAAGAAAATAAATTTTTGATAGATATTTTAAAACATTGAAGAGTATCGCATCATTAGGAGATCAACTTTTTTTTCCTTTGCATCTACAATTATTAAAATATATTCAGAGATTTATTAAAGCTATAAACCAACTTCTAGTGATAAACTTACTTTTTTCATCCAGAAATTATGATTGATCAATTTTTATTGAAATTCAATCATAAAAGATATTCCGATCATTTCGCAATAACAACTTCGCTTCTTATATATATATATTTAAGAAAAGGAAAGTTTTTCTACATATCAAAAACTTCTACAAGTTCTATACATAGAACTCTCCTTTAAATAATAAAACTGACACGGAAGTTTAACATTTCATCAACTGTAAGTTTTCCTTACTCTTGATTTTATACATCCCACAATCGCACTCCTACTAAGTGGGTATAAAACGTACTCAGCACACAGTGTCAGAACCATGTGGCGAGCCTCCCTTTGCATTTAAAATTTATTTCTCACGTTTCGCTCGGCTTGGCAAAAGACATTTGCGGAAATGGCCACGTTTTGCCCGGTCGGGCGTCAAATGAGTTGGCACGGCCGCCATTTTATCAGCTATACTGGCCAGGAAACCGCATATATATATATATATAGTGAGAGAGAGAGAGCGGGAGTATATGGTATATAATAAAGGGGAGCCAAGCAGTTGTATTAAATATTTAAGCCTCCAGCTAGCGGCTTTTACAATTAGAGAGCGCGGAATTCTCGCAGCTGCAACGTGGGGCAGCCAACATGTGGCGCATAAATCGAAAGTCGTGTTGCCTCCATCTTGCTTTGACACAAAATGAAAACGTTTCCTCTGCATAAATTCAATTTTAGCCACATGCCACACAAATGGAACGTTTCCAACTGCCTGCAACTTGCATAATTCATTCGCTTGCCAATTGAATGCTCCCCACATCTCCCACCTCTCCTTCCACCCACTCACGCACATCCTTGTTTCACATTTCCTTTGTATTTGTCACGTGTAGATTTCCAAATGTAACCTGATAACTGCAAAGTGACTTTCCGACGGACATAACTCTGTTCAAAGTTTAAATGCACACTACAGGGCGTATGCGTGATATGCATTGCATTTTCCTCAACTAAAAACTAGTATTATTTTTGAGTGCATTCAATAAGCCGGGTCAAATAGAGTGAAAACCAATTAATTATCTGATTAGATTTCTTAACGAATACATGAAATGCAATCAATTTAACACTCTCGACCTTCATTAAGAATTCTTGAAGTATGCAGGCTATTGATATGATTTAGAAGACCTGGAATGTAACTATTACTAGAAGCACAATATAAAGTGCATATGGTAATTATCTAAATTATGTTGGAAGTTGGTTTCCCTCGAAGCATTGTCAAAGAGCTCAGAGTAATAATCCGCTTTTAGTTTAGACTAAAATAAGATGATAAGCTGCATTGTTTTAGAATTTCCTTTGTCCTTCATCGTCATTTAAATGCAATATTCGTTTTCTATTCAAATTCAATTTAATTAAGCTGAGTTGTTGCTGCAGGATCAAGTCCTTTCCCTTTTACAAATCCTTTGTGCTTTCCAATTGGGCATATCAATAATAGTGTATTCCAGGTACTGCAGAGTCTTGGAAATATTTGCATTGTGGGCGGTTGAATTGTTTGGTATTTGAATCTTGAAATGGGACTGAATGCAATTGCAGCTGATTGCCTCGAAGTCCTGCGTGTGCCAAGGATAACAGACAATAGCCTGAGAACATAAATAAATTAAATTTTTGACTAGACCATAAATGTGTGTGGGTTGTTTTAAAGATTTCCTTCAATTGAAATATTAAACAGAGTCGAGGTTTACGAACTACGCGTATTTAACACGAGACTAGCACATTCATATTGTTTAAAGCCGCAAGTTTAACACAGGCAATCACTTGAATTCATTTGGCATATCAATCATACGCACTGTTAGCCCAGTACAAAAACAGTATCAAGTTGACAATACAATTTACTGTGAATTTATCAAAATGCTTCACTTACAGATTCAATTTTCTCGATTTCTGCTCAGCTGGTTTTCTGTTGTTTCTGGTTTGCTGCTTGTCTAGATTTCTGTAATCAAACAAAACAATAATATTAATTACGAAAGGTTCTTAATTCAATATATTTTAATGAAAGGTTTATGTATCTTAAATATTGCTTTATTTCTAAATTTAATTTAAAATTTATATGGATTAAATACTTCTTATAGCATGTTAAATCCAAATTTTCGTCATTTCATATCAATCAATATCAATAAATTCATATTTCATGAATATTGAAACATATTAAATAATTTGTATTAATTTTGTTACATGTTAATAAGAAAACAATTTGCAACAAATATTTTTTATTGCATAATTTATGAATCCTCTTAAGGCAATTTAACACATTTTCACACAGATTAAATACGCTTTAATGCATTTCCATACTAAAAGACTAAACAAACTTTGTGGCAGAGCATTTTTTTTTCCTCTTTCACAGCCAGCTTAATTTTTCATGCGAAAGAAAAAGAAGAAAAATTATATATGTATATGTATATGTATATGTATATGTATATGTATATACAAATAAATAAAATAATAATGAAGCGTTGAGAGAGGCGTACAGTAAAAGAAATATATGCCAGGCCATTGCATTCGGACAAAAGGCTCAACATAATTTGCATGACAGAATTTGCGGAGGACGTTGCCCAGAAGCAGCAGCAGCAACAACAACTACAACTACAACATCAGCAGCAACAACAACATCAAGAACAAGGGCCTAGCAGCAGAAAAACAACTGTCACAACAACGCCAGTTGCCATAAAATATAAAAAACAAGTATTAATGCTCAAGAAGACAATGTTTGACTGAAAGATACCCAGTAGACTGCTATAAATTGCGCTCTCTAGTGAAAAAACACAAAATGTCATCCATGTTCGCTTATACTTACGACTGTTTGATTACAAAATAAATAAGAAGCCACAGTTACGCTCCAGATAATACCCATTATTAAAGTAATTTTTATTGCGTACAGGGTATAAAATTAAGAAAAACTCATAACAACTGCAAACAGCAACAAACAACAACAAACAACAACAATAACAATAGACTGCGACAATTTTGTGATTTATTGCAAGCAGCCTTTTGTTGTTGCCTCTGTTGCTGTTGCGGCTGTTGCTTCTGTTGCTGATGTTGCTGACAGTCGCAGTCTGGCGCCCGCCGGTTTGCAACTTGGCTAAAAGGTATATTTCCTGGCCAGAGATGCGAGCCGAAGCCAAACCAGCAACAGACGCCGCAGTCCAAAAGTTATTTATGAGCTAAGTCCGCAGACAATGAAGCCAACCGCCAAAAAGCTGCTCCAACTTGATCCTTCCCTATTCCGGCCAGGACAATGCAGAACAAATTTAAGAGACTCCGCTTTGTCCTAACATCAGCACGTTATTTAGTGGCCACATGAATTCAAAATAGATGCGTATCACCTGGATTTGTGGATTCTTTCCGTTTTTTCTTTGCGGACAATGTGATGAGTCCATATCCTGCAGGCTTAATGTTGTTACATGTGCTTCTGGCGATGGATTACAGCTTATATCTCAACTTGTTCTCTCTCGAGAGAGAGTAGATTAAGGGGATCGTAAGCTATGCCTTATCTGTTTAGTGCCACATTTCTTCTTTGACTTTATAGAACTTCTATTTCACTTTGACTTATTCTCAAGAAACTGTACACAAATATTAAAGACCGGGTTTTTAAATCAAAATTATTGGTCTTAAAAATGCAATTTTGTTAAATAAGCCAAATTCACAAACAAGATGCATTTTCATATTTTAAGAATTATTTATCTTTACTATTTTTCAACAAAACTACAAACGAAATGCATCGAGAGCAAAGAGTTTTTTACATCAGTGTAGATAAGGCAAAGTTGATGGATTCGAAAATTTCGATTTTTTTGATTTTATTGATTTTTAATAACTTTGAACTGCCATAATTTTGTCAAAACTCCATCAATTTCCATGCGCAATGTAAATTTGAGCGTGGTTTTACCTCTAAATTCGTTCTGCATTTAAATTTTGTTCAATTTTGAACATATTTGAAAATCGAAATTTTACAGTGTTACCCCTTTGTCTTTTTTGATTTTTTCGAAAAAATTAGAATTTTCAAAATGAACAAAATTTAAATGCAGAACGAATTTAGAGATAAAACTACGCTCAAATTCACATTGCCCATGGAAATTGATTTAGTTTTGACAAAGTTATGGCAGTTGGAAGTTATCAAAGTTGCTCAGTAGCTGCGACGTCCAGAACCGAAATTAACCCTTATAACTGAATCGGTTACTAAACGGTTATTTCGGTTTATGGGTTTCGGTAGAGCGGAAAAAAATTTTTTCGGTTACGGTTTCAGTTTCGGTTTTCAATCGGTTTTCACCGGTTAAAGGTTACGGTTTCGGTTAAGGTTTTAATCCCTGATTGTAACAGATGTAAGGATTAAAAAATTGATATTTGTGTCGTCCTCCTCGGAATTTCTTTCTGCGCTTTTCCGTTTCTATCTATAAAACACAAGTTTGCTGCGAAAAACTATAAAGATTTTTATGTGCCAAATACGATTAATTCTTAAGTAACAGAACATATTTAACTTTACTATCACTTCAGACTGAGGTACAATTATCTCGTGGTTAAGTGGGCTTTTAGCTTTTCTGCCAATTCCTTAGCTCTCTTTGACATTGTTTACTGGATAATTTCACTCTGCCTTTCATTGGGTTGATTAATGGTCTGTTTGTGTCTCGTTTTACTAGAATGTCGTCCATTCCATAGTACTTATTTAGTTTCACCTGTTCCGTCTGTGTTATAATATCCTTATGCAAGTCCTGCTTTGAAATAACGAGCAACTGTTGCCTTCGTAAACTAATCCTGATGATGTTAATCATGTTTTTTACGCAACACATTCCACACATGAAACATGAGAAAATCTTTCCCTCCCCTCTGCCTTCAGTCAGCCTCTCTTTGTGAGTTATACCAAGAACTTTGTATATGTTATTCAATACTTGGCCAGCTTTATGGCTAACAAATTGCACAACATTTGTGCGCTTTTAGCGCTTGTCCATTGTCATGGTGGATGCGGTGAGGGAGACATGGAGGGGAAGGTCCTGAGGTGTGGGTTAAAAGCAATTTCGTTCGGCAACTTGTCTACTTCGAGAGTTTTGCCACTTTGCAAAAGTTTTATGAGTCTTTTTTAGCGTTTTCTGTTTGCTGTTGTTGCTGCTGTTGTTAATATTGCTGCAGAACGAAAAGTTATTGTGTATCCCTGGAGCAGGGACTAGTGCACAGGCAAAGCCAAAGGCAATCAGCATGCAAATGCATTTGGGGACAAGCGAATCTACCAAGAGAGAGAGAGTGAAAGATAGAGGGCTAAAATATCGAGAACAATAAGTCACTGAAACGGAGGACAGTGGGTGTAAAAAGTATGCAGCAACTAGGCGAGTGCCGCTTTCAATTACGTTTTGCCACTTTTGAGATTTCGAGCTGCAACTTGACTAAAACAAAGGGCAGCGCAAGGACAATGTGAGCCTGCCTGAAAACATGACAACATTTCAGGGTTGCCACCAAGTGCGACAGTCGCACGAGATGAGTAGTAGACGGCGCACAGTGTGGCAAGGTCAACACGGCAACGCTCGCAAAACTAATTTCAACTAAAGGCAAAAGTTATTGAAATACTTGCTTAGCTTTATAATAATAATAATAATAATAACCATAATAATAGTCATAATAATGATGGCACGCACAACTTGGCCGAAACCGAATACACCAAAAAAGTAGGCACGCACCTCTGGGCAATGCGGCGTATACGCAACGAGGCGAAATGTTTTCTAATTTGGATACAAATTGAAAGCAAACAAGACGACCCAAAACGCATATAGAGTAGGTCCCCAGGTACTGCGACCAGGTAGCTGATAATTCCAGCCGAAAACTTTATCAAAACTTGGCTTCTTTCCTCTTCCAGCCAATTATCGGTATGTGTGTGAATGTGTGTGTGCGTGTGTGTGTATGTAGTGGATTCTCTTGACAGCTCTGAGGTGAATGTTGGCTATTAGATTGGGCAAGCTGAATTGTATATACGTAGAACTGTTTAGGCGTACTCAAACAACGTATTGTTCGCCAGCCGTGTGAATGTTGACCAAATACAAATATAAATACAAATACATATTCATGAATTATTCGTTGTATTCACATGGCACACTTAACTGTGTCGCAAATGTTGAGCAATCTCAAAAGCGAGTGTGGGAAGAATTTCAGGGTATGATTTAATTTTAATGTACTATATTTCTTGAAAGGCAGAAAATACATTTTTTAACTGTTGAATTGAATCAATTTTAAATTAAAAAGGCACTTATTGAGAGTTTGTCTGAATAAGAAAGTTTAAATTAATAACATTAGAATAATGGAATTATTACTTAGAAAGTTTTCGAAAAGAATAACAGATCTCTTAATATGTACATATGTATATTTTAGCGAATTTAAAGTCCTCTCATCCATATCATTGATATATCTGGACAACTGAAAGTGGATCTGACACTTCCTGCCATTTCTACCAATTAGAGAAGGCAATGGGGCACATCATCATCGTCCTCATCATGTTGGTCATTATTAAGGCTCGTCCACTTCACGCTTTGCAAGCTTCATTAATGGGCGGGCTAACAAGTTCAGATCGAAAGGCTCAGCCACCTTTTTGGACAAGGATACGGACAGGAATCGGGGGATGGTGAGGAGCAGCAAGGGAGAACAGGAATTCCTGTGTAGCAATCAGCCTGTGACTGTGACAGTTTTCTATGTTTTTGGTTTGGTTTTCATTTCCTTATTTATTCAACAAGTTCCGCTGCGACAGGACTCTGAGACACGCACAAAACGAGGACTTGGCATGCCAAGGACAGACATCACGACTACATTCTGGCAATGGGGGAAGAAAGATAGGCCGGCAGGAGAGGGCGGGGAAGGGAATTCGACTACTTGCTTTATGCGCTTATAATCACATTTTTTTTTCGGTTATTTCATGGGGCATGGCAGCCAGGATGGCATCGATTTGTTTGGCATTTGTTGCATGCCTCAAGGACACGAAATGTTCCCCCTAGCCCCCTTCCTGTCCCAGCAACACAAGCTACGTGTTTGGCTTGACTTTTGGGGCCCTTTACTTTAGTGGCATTTATTTTGTCACATGTTATTTATGTCGGAATGTGTCGTCTAGTGTATGGGATTGAAGGCGGCGGAGGGGGGCGGTGGTGTAAAGACTTGTAAGCCTGTAAGTGCGTGTTTATTTGCTCGGTCGCTTGTGAGTGGTTTTTGGGTATGGCTTAAAGGTATTTGCTTTGCGGCACCTTATCGTAACCATCCAGCAGCCATTCACAGGACCTTGGCATCCTGTAATTGGAACAAGGGTTTTTGGTTTTTCTCTCTCAGCATGTGAATGTACATACATACATATGTATGCTTATGACAAACTCATTTAATATTTATTAAATTTGTACGCTCACGGGTTTCGTTTTCATTTGGCACGTACCAAAAGAAACCTTTAATATTATTTTTTTTTTGTTTTGTTTTATGCGAATGCTCTTCCTTTTGCTGAGTGTGATTAGTTCATCATTTGCTGTGTTAAGTCAATTGTCAAATTGGATTTACAAAATAATATTTAAGTTGTTTTGCATTCAATTTCGATTAAGTCAAATTTGGCCACGGTTTTTAATATTCTAACCCCTATTGACTTTTTGAAAGTTATCTACACAAAAAAGCTATAAGTACAACTGAGAAAAAGACAACCAAATAATTTTAATTGTAAATTAAATTGAAGTTTAAACTAAATTTTGTATGTCAAAGAAATATTTTATTTAGCAGATATATGTACGTAAGCATTATTTACTCCATACATTGAATAAAGAACAGACACATTTTTTGGGAAAGAAAACCAATAAAAGAAAACTAAATAAATCCATTAAAATCAATTTAATTGCCAAATATAGAGTTTTGTATCTGCAGTCATATATGATATCCCAATTAAAATTCCTCTAGCATCGCAATTTTAACAGAATGCAAGTGTATTTTTAACATCGTTCAATTTGACCAATTTTCCTCTATTTCTGTTTGTTGTTAACCAACACACATCAAAACTGCTACAGTTCTGACCATGCCCACCATCCAAGCGCCAAGGGCAACTGAGCTATGTAATTAAAAAGTTTTGCCAAAAGCCGCTGACTGAAAAATAGTTTTTTATCTCTTGAATTCTATTTTTTTCATATTTCGGCGGTAAAAACAATAATTAAAAACAATCCAGTGGCAACAACAATACACACAAACACTCCCAGTTATTAAGCAAATTGTTTTGGACTTTACTATATAGTAAAATTTTATTTCAGTTGAAAAAAAGGGTTAACATTCTCAAGAATTTACGCTGCGAACTAGCTTACAACAAAAAAAAACAATTTTAGGAAGACATAAAAGAGAATAATAAGTAATTTTAGAACATTCATGAATGAATATAAATGAATTTAAATGAGTGGAAAAGTAAATGCTGCGAAGATTCCCAGAGAGATTTGATCGCATTATTTTTGGCTGCTATGATCTTTACTTTACTTGTACTTATTGTTCTTGTTATTTCCGTTGTTACAGGAATACTAAGTAGTTCATTCAACTCGCACAATTGTTGCTGAACAACTTTGATTATGAAACTGAAACCCGGGCAAAGAATTAATGTAATAAGTCGTAAATAGAAGCAGGTGAATTGAAGATACAATTAAAAGAATATATGTACTTATGTAAACACAGTAATGGCTCTTTAAGTAGAGAACTGACACAAATAAGTAAAATATTACTACAATTTACAAATTCTATAATAATTAAAAATATTGAACACTGAAAATACAAATATTTGAATATGTATACCCACAAATATACCATTATACCATTTATAAACAAGTTTAGATTTATTTATCTAAAATTGCGTTTTCAATTTCTGAAAAGTTATATTTTTTTTTAATTTTCGAACATATTCTTTTGTTTAATAAAATATTTTTGCATTGAATTTAAGTTTTTTGTCATATTCTTTATTATATATTTTTTTAAATATTTATACAAAAGTAATATAATATAAATTATAATCAAATTTGGAAAAATATTCAGAAGTATATATGTGTGTATTTTATTCAAAGTAAGTACTTCCATGTATATATATATTGTGTATATATATATATATTTCTGTTTAAAACAATTTGCATTTGAATAAACAATGAAAAGACTGAAGAACCAGCTAAGCTGAACGAAAAGCAAAAACGCAACCAATGCGAAGCAAAACCCAAACCCAAATTCAAATTCAAATACAAATACAGATACAAATACAAATACAGATACAGATACAGCCCAACCCATTCAACGTGTGTATATGTACACTAGCGAACCAGAACGAGAACAAGTGCAACAGGCAGCCGGCTTATAAAACAGGTCAACAACAACAGCAGCAGCAGCAACAACAACAGTAGCAACAACAACAGTAGCAACAACAACAACAATCAACAACAGCTGCTGTCTGACAGCAAAGACAACAACCCGAATAAAGAGAGAGATAAAAAAACAACAAAACTAAACTCGTTGCAGTCGACCAACTGCCACAGTCTTCAGTTCCAGCTTCAGCTTCAGTTCCAGCTTCAGCTTCAGCTTCAACTCCAGCTTTGACTTCACCTTTACTTGATTCAGTTGCTGCGTCTTGGAGTTGAAGTCTTCTTGTCCTCTGATTGCGTCTCGTTTGTGGCTGTTGCGCAACAAGTTAGCTCGACGCTTTTTAAGGCCAAGACCAAAAAGTCAAACAACATGCGAACAACGGTTTCAGCTGCTTCTTCGTCTTCGTTTTATTTCTTTCTTTTGCCTCGTCGTCTTCGTCTTCGTCTTTGCTGCTGTTTATTCACTTGACTTCTAATGCACTCTCAGGAAATGGGGCTACCAGTGGCAACCGGCATTGGCAACTGCCAAACGATAACAGCGGCAACAAAGTAACAGACAACAACAGCAGCAACAACAACAACGGAAGCAAACCGATTCTGCCAACGTCTTCTACATATGTATGTATGTATGTACATACATATGTATTTATATGGAGCAGCAGACGAGTCAAGTCAAAAGTGCAATGGGATTATATTTGTAGTTGTTGAATACCAAAGGGAGGAGGAGGAGCAGAGGAAAGCTCCCCTTTTAGTCTGACACTTGAGTAATACCAATGGGCTCGTTATGTCTCTAACGGATATGCGTGTATGTCTCTGTCTCTTCCTCTCTCTCTCTCTTTTCTGTGAATCCAAGTTGAAGTTAAGTCGCTTTGACGTGTGCAAAAAGGTTTCGGCCACATTTTATAAGCCAATAGACTGAAATGGGAATCGGGGTAAGGCAGTTACAATTGTCTTCTGGCTCTGCAATATTTATTTGTTTATTTAACGTCGAATAAAAGCAGTTATAAAATAGTTAATTCATTCATTTTTTCGTTTCAGCTTTTAATTTATATTTATTATTAATTTAATTATTAATTTTTAATTTAATTTTTATTTACACTTAATTTTTCCTTTTGCCGACTGCTTTTAGTCGTGAATAAATAAATAATAAATATAGCCTAAATACAATTATAAAATAAAATGTAAAATTATAAATGCACTTATATTATAATAAATTTTAATTCACACCTGAAAAAATAAAGCTTAACAACATTTAAGCATTTAACTGGACTTATGAACTTATGTTTCATTAACTTAACTTGGCATTTCAACTAATTTAACAAAAGTCTCTAGTTTTAACAGAACTAGGTACTTGAACTGGCATTATTCTGTTAGCATCCTTCAACATTTCTGTATACGGTCTTTTTAGCACTTAAGCCTTTAATGAGAGCCCTCCACTTATTTGAGCTTATGCTTTACCTGCTTTGCGATTTACATAATCTCACACTATCAATGGTCTCCCTCTTTCTCTCTCTATCTCTAATTCTCTCTTTTGCTGGGTACTTTTAACGTCACTAAAAGGGTCAAGCTTACAAAAACTATATTCTGAGGCGCTCATCATTAGCCCAGCACCCAATAGGATACAAGGGCTTATAAGCTTGTGAATTATAATATGTTCGTGTAACAGTCAAAGGTGAAATTTCGTATACTATGAAAAAAAGTATTTATTTTATTTTTTACATTTTCAGTCAGAGCAGTTGGCCAAAAGTAATTAAAATTAAAATTTGGAAATATGAATTATATTGACAATTTTAAAAATTGATATATAAACAATTTGAATACAATTATATTTAACTAACATTTCAAACTAAATGGAATAATATTAAATATTAAAATGTCAAATATTCTATGGGTATTAAAAAACAATGCTGCAAGGATTGTGGTAAATGCAGAGAAACCCAAAATAAATTCATGACCGTTTGCCTATAAAAGAGTTAGAACTACCAAATTTACTTCCTTGATTATAATGTGATTTAATGTATTTGAATTATTTATTTTAATTATTATTATTATTTATATTAATTTATTAAGGGTAAGTATGTATATATGTGTGTGCAAATACATATTCAGGTATTTAAGAACCTGAGTACAGGGTCGCTCACAGTCGAGCACACACGACTGTAGCGTGCTTTCTTCTTTTGTAAAGCCATCACGTGTCTCCCCTCCCTCTTTAGACCACATAGGCAAGCCAAAGAGCATGCTGTTAATAAACCCAACAACAAGAAGAACAAAAGTAACAGCAACAACAACAACAACAGTTAAGTAGGCGCAGCTCAAAAGTAAAGCAAAGTCAAAATACAAAAGCAAAAGCAAAAGCAAAGCAGCTTAGTTTCTGCTTCGTTTGAGTTTCTCGTACTCGTTTATATGTTTGTTTGTGTTGTTGTTGCTGATTTTAAGGCTACTTTTCTAGTCGATGTCAACGAATTTGTTTGCCGATTAGAATGACCAGATTGTGTCTATGTGTGAGTGTGTGTGTGTATGTGTGTGTGTGTGTGAGGGTGTTTACCAATTATATTGCAAAAACACAAAGCGCAGCTGATTTGATTTTTACTTTTTTTGAACTTTTTTCTCAGTGTGTACGACTGTATTTTTTTTTGGAGTGGCGACACGACGCATTGCATAATCAAGACTCAGAGACAACAACAACAATAGCTATAAGTCCAATAATACACCCACAAAAGCTGCGCCAATGGTAACCGGTTTGCGGTTTCTACTGTTTTTGTTGCTTGATGCTTATTTTGTTTTTTTATTGTTGTTTCTCGTAGCTCGTTTTTCTGCAAATACAAATAATCAAAGCTATAACTGAACCAAAAACTCGAAACTGCGCAAACTTCAATTGTAATGCACCCATGGAGAGGGAAAGAGGGGTACGAAAGCCACGCACATTAACCCACTGCCCTCAGTTTGTTGGACTCCACAGCGCGCTGTAATTATGCCATTTCCATAACCAAAATATAAGGTATATGGACTTTGTCATTAAGTTTGGTCAACTTGTGTTCTATACTCTTTCTTGTTTTCCCCCTTTATCAACTCAGAACTATTTCGAACTATTAAGAATCTATGTATCTAATAATCATTTTTCGTTAAAAGTCCGATTAACATAACCAAAGTATGCTCCAAAACATGGAGTCTAACAGAGGCAAACATTCTGTAAAAAATTTAAAGAATCATGATCAATAGACAAATGCATGGCAAATAAACGAATTTCAGACACTGTACGAACTTATAATATTTATTTTGAACTTTTTAGCCTGTCGTAAATAATACTAATACTCTTCCCACTCTCCATATCGACGCGATTTTAAATTTTATTGTTAAAAACAGGGCTTAAAGCCGAAATGAATATCGGTTGGTTCATTTGGTTTGAAAATTTAGATTGTTTTGATTTTACTGATTTTTAATAAATTCGAACTGCCATAACTTGGTCAAAACTCAATCAATTTTCAGGCACAATGCAAATTTGAACATAATTTTACCTCTAATTTCGTGCTGCATTTAAATTTTGTTAATTTTTAAATTTTTAAAAATTTCGAATTTTTTCGAAAAATAGAAAGGGGTAAATTTTCTAAAAATTTTCGAATTTTTTAAAATGAACTAAATTTAAATGCAGACCGAATTAAGAGGCAAAATCGTGCACAAATTTACATTGCGCATGGAAATTGATTGACTTTTGACAAAGTTATGGCAGTTCAAAGTTATCAAAGCTGCTCAGTACCTGCGACGGCCAGAACCGAAATTAACCCATATAAATGAATCGGTTACTAAACGGTTATTTCGGTTTATGAGTTTCGGAAGAGCGAAAAAAATTTTTTCGGTTACGGTTTCAGTTACGGTTACAAATTTCAATCGGTATTCAACGGTTAAAGGTTACGGTTTCGGTAAAGGTTTTATTCCCTGGTTATTAACTATCAAAATTGTATTTTGTATAAAAATTATTATTGATCAAATTTTATTTTAACTTAAAGTAGTAACACAAGTATAAGTTAAATAAATAAATGAATAATTCTCATTATACAATTTTCTTATACGATAATTTTAAGTTGTGAGTTTAATTTATTTTTATAACTCGCTTTTTCGCTACTTAACAAATATAGAAGAAAAGATAAAAAGTCAATTAGAGTATAACATTATATTAAATGCAGGAGCAGCAAGTTAGATATAATAACTGAATTTATTCATGTGCAAATTATCATGCATATTAAAGTGTAAGTAAAATTCGTTCTTTAGCAATTTTTTAGCTCTTCCTTTGCTTCTTTCATCCATACTCTGTCTTTAGCTAATCGCTAGTTTCTTATGCCGTCGTTTTATGGTACGTTACATTTAACTTTGCCTAAAAGCAAGAACCAAAACAAAAAACTCGTTTGGAGTTGCAACTTTTTGCGTGATTGCCACAGCGTGTGGCGAGTGCGTGCGTCCGCAATCACCAGCAACGGCATCAGGCAGACTGAAGTTGAATCTGGAACCTGGAAGACCCTCGAGCCATGTTCTGACTGCCGTTTGCGGTTTTTTATCTTTTAATTTGCTCAACAATGCAATGAAACTGAAGAGGAATTGAAGGCATGTTCTAGGGTTGTCGCTGCGGCTACGGAATATGCTGCTGCTGTGGCAACAACTTTTTCAACTTTCACAATTTGTACTAAGTGCGTTTTGTGATTTACGTGACACAATCAGGATTTTGGGGGAGGAAGTAATGCTAATACAATTGCAGCAACATCTGTTGCTAATTTAATGGGTATTTTGGGGTTTATGTACTCGCTAAAAAGTAAAGGGATTCAAATTGGCAGATTTTACAGAAATTTTAAAAGGAATTTCCAATGATTAGTATTATTAATTTAAAGTACTATAGCAATATGTCCAATTTAATTAATTAAAATTTTCTCGTTCAATTACAATATTCTTGGAATAATAATAAAATAAACTGTAAGGATATAATAAATCTATAACATCTGTCAAATAAATTGTGATAATAATTAATGTTATCTCCAGTGCAACTCAATCGATGGACTACAAGAGAAGTCTTTTTTATAAGTTCTTTGCATTGCAAATAAGATAGAAATTTTCCACAGAATGCATATTAAAAATGCAAGAATGAATGTTGAAATTTCTTTAGAAATTCTTTCAAACAAGTGCAAGCCAATAAAAATTTGCATTGATGTGAACAAAAGTCAGGGAAGCATGAAATTTATTGCTTTAACAATTTTCTTAGGTGAAAACTTTCACTCTTAAAGTTTATTTCAAACTCACAGAACATCGTGCATATAAAATTCCATCTGATATGACCAGTCATAGTGGGCAATCAACTGCTCCTAATTGCCTCATTAGGGCACACAATGGAACAAAAATAGAAAAATAATTTGGGGAAGAGGAGCAAAGAAAACTCATCTTAGCCAGGTAATTAGAACAAAAAACTCATTTCATGCTAACAGAGCAATAACTTCAACAATGCTCTCAATTATGGGATGGGTCATAATATCATATGCTGAGTAATAATTGTAACCGACCAAAGAACTTGTCCTACATAATAAAACTCGCATTAAGCATACGCAATGTGGTACCAACAAATTAAATGAAAAAAACTTGTTTATTACCATTGACAGTGAAAGAAAAGTTGCAAAACTATTAAACTATCTGTTAGTTTGTCTATCTATTACCTGTGACTGCATTCTCAAAGCCATTGCGAGTCACGTGTCATGCGTTTCTGCCATGTTTCCGCTTATTAAACAGCCCACAAAAAGTTAACTAATCACAACAAGACGAACAAAACAAACAAAATGCACAGGGACAGCAACTTTCAACACTTTCTTGAGCACGCAAACAGAAAATTCAGCGACTCATTAAAACATGCAACTCTCATAAAAAGAAATCAAAATAATAAGTAATAAAGAAAGCTATGAAGTAAAGATAGACTATAAGATGCCCTATAGTATTATATGTTTCACAAGTATTAAATTAAATTATTAAGTATTAAATTTGGAGAGTAAAAAGTCAATAAAGAACTATAATAGTTAGCTATAAAATATGTGATTGAGGAAAATAGTTGTTATGGTTAGTTGAAACATGATTTATATTAAATTTAACAATATTTAAAATATTGTCCAATATTACACTCCTTTTCATTTGTTGTTTGCAGGGTATTAAGAAATAAACATTTGATTTGCCTGCAGTTATGACTGTTGTATTTTAGTTGTCGCACATCTCTGACCAAAAATATATTTTAAACAATACACGCATACATATTTTCAATTTGTCGTTTTTGTGGGTGGCCCTTTGTCAATTGGGTTTTTCTGTTTCTCTTTGTAAGCCGCTTACCTGCAATTAGGTAAGAGCTATGAATGGAGTGCTATCAAAAATGGGCAACAGCAACATTTGGTGTCCCATCCTCTGCGCAATTGCAATTAGCAAATAATTGATAATAGTTTCAATGGGGATTTTTGGCAATGTCAACTCGTAATGCATTTTACGTAAGCGATAAACATCAGATTTGTACCTCGTTCCCTTGTCACCTTTCCCACTTGTGGTTCAGTGGTTACTCTTGGATACTTGGGCGCTGCTCGAGTGCCTGCCACGCTCATTTGCAACGCTTTGTTGCTCGCCTCAGAGATGCGTAAATCCGTTTGGCGGCATCAACATCGTCATCTCCAGCTTGTCAGCTTGGCATATGCCTCATAAAACAGATCCATGTGCACTCGATAAAGCAGATTGTTTATTATACGGCTTAGCTTGATCTTGGCTTATTTGCTTAGCCAACTCACATTCCATGAGAACGCTCCACAGCGCAAAACTAGGAAATTGTCTTTGCTGTTCAACAGATCGTGGGAAGCTAATGGTCTGTCATTTCACAATATGTACTCATAGTTATTTATCCTAACAGAATTAACACATATTTGAAGGTTTTTAATTTGTACTTGGCAAGGAAACAATGTAACTTCTCTAACTAACTGATAATTTTAATGAAAATTTTAATTCAACTTTAACTAAATGCCAGCTAACTGATTGCCAACAGCCAAACTGGCTAAATGCAAGCCGTTAAGAAAGTGTACAGAATAATGTACAAAAATAATGGGAGAAATTTTTATTTTCTTTTATTTTTGTTGACACTTCTAGAGCGACATGGCCATAAATTCTAATTAGATATCAAAGTAGTTGTCATCTGCAGCCAAGGGACACTGTACACTGGACATTTCACAATGAATGAAGGCCAGAGATGTCAGTTTGCTGGAGGCTGCGGGGGAAATGAAATTAATTATGTAAATACTTGAGAGGCGCAAGGTTGGTTTCGAAATTATTTCAAATAATGTCTCATAATACCCAAAAAAAAAAGGTCCGGCAATTTATGAGACGGGTGTGCGTCAAGTTTAGTGCTCTGTCGAGCAGCTAATTAAATAAATCTCACCAAATGCAACAAAAAAGAGACTTCTGTTTCGGCCAGTTTACTTTCAACGTAGCTGACGATTTACATAATTTTTCTATATTATTTCATATGATGATTATTAAGAATAATGATTGTTACGATTATGATTATTATTATTTGCGCCGTGTTTGGCTCTGCTCACATTTTGACGTCGTTTTGACCTCGTCATCAGCTCCGCAAAAAAACCGGCTACAACAATTACGTCTATGGCTTTTGGCCATGCGCCAGAAACACTGTCAAAAAAAATCTAAAACTGGCTCAGAGATGACGCGCCCCAAAGTTGTTGCTCTTGCTGTTGATGTTGCCTTTTATTATCTTTATTCTTTTTCTTTTACTGTTGAATTCTAATCTAATAATGAGCAAATCTACAAGATACTTTACTCGTTTGCTATGAGATATTATTGCCCGTGGCATTTAATGTTGGTCAAGTTAATGGCGAGCAAACAACTTAATTAACACTAATAAAAGAATAAATGTGTGGAAATGTGATAGTTCAGATCAAGATTTTCTTCTTTGCTTCTCTCACTTACCTTAAGAGAATCTTTATCTTTAAGATGCAGATATTATAAAGACAATCACAGGTAAACAGATCCAGATGCGTTGTTTAAAACTTTAATAATCATATTATTTACATGTCGCGCATTTCGCAATATGCTGCTGTGAACGTGTCAATGGAAATAATTTAAATTTATTATGCCAGTCAAATAATGTAGCAGACAAGTCGAACAACAAGAGCGCATTACGTATACGCGGCGTTGAACGTCAGTGAAGCTTGAAGTTGATGACTGGATGCTGTTGCTTCTGTTGCTGCTGTCTCCCCTTTGGCAGACCAGCTCATATTTTATGTGCTAATTTGCAGTTGAATGGAGCTTTAATGCAGCAGCAGATGGCAAGCTGCAATGCCATGAAAACCCCCCGGCGTGGATTCCTCAGGCAATTGTGGGTAGTTCTAAACCCCCAACATGATGACGGTACGTGACATGACAGTAATTAACATAATAATCCATTTTGTGGCCACATTGAAAGAAGCAGCGCCTGTTGCTGTTCATGTTGCTTCAACTGAAAATTTATCCCTGCTTTATGACTAAAGTTGGTGTTCTCTTCCCGCATTTGGGTTAACTAGCTGGGCGTCAGCGGGTTAAGCAGCTACATCACGACTCTAGCCACAACTTTTGAGCTTGCACGTTCCATTTAATCGCATATTAGATGAAATTGCGTCAGAGCCAGCGCCAATCCAATCAATTGCAGTCTACATTCACTTGCCCAATGCCAATTCCCAATAAAAATTCTCAACTTGTTTCGAAGACAGCTGTAGAATTATTCTCAACTCTTTTTATTATTTCTTTAAATTCCTAAAAATGTATCTTCTTTTTATACATTAAACAGGTATTGTTAATTCTCGAATTATATTTATCTCTTTAAAACAATTAATTTTTTGGCCAATGCTCCTGCGTAGAATTATTTTAAACTCTTTTTATTATTCTTTTTAAATTCATAAAAATGTATCTTCTTTTTAGACTTTAAACAGGTATTGTTAATTCTCGAATTATATTTATCTCTTTAAAACAATTAATTTTTTGCCCAATGCTGCAAAACAGCTAAAATATAATTTAATTTAATCAATAATTTAATTGCCATGCACAATTTTTCGCACATAATTTTCGCGGTGTGCCATTAATTTGATTATGCCAATGAAAAAGTCGTAAGTAATACAAACATGAATAATAAACAGATAATTTTTGGGTTAACGACGAGTTAATACCCTTAGCTAAAATTATTCTATACAATTGACGACAATATACATATGTATTTATGTATACTCAAATTCTACGAGTACTCAGAAAAAGAAAGATTGATATAAATATACAAATTATGGTTTCGGTTATCCTCGAATTAAGGTTTTCGGTTATCGGCTATGCAAAATCTTGGAGTATCGGTTTCGTAATGGTTTTCGGGTTTTTGTAAGTTTCGGTTTAAAAATACTGGTATGGTTTCGGTTCACAAAAAAAATAATAATTAAGGTTTACGGTAGACCAAAATAAGAACGTTATTCATTGTTTTACATGGAAAAAGACTTATTAGCCTGGAAAATAATGTTGTCTGGTTACTGAAATGGTCCAGCGTAAATTTGCTTCATATAAATTTGCTTCATTTGGTTTGAATTTTCGATTATTTTGAATAACTTCGAACTGCCATAACTTTGTGAAAACCCAATTAATTTCAATGGGCAATGTAAATTTGAGCACGATTTTATCTCTTAATTCGATCTGCATTTCAATTTTGTTCATTTTAAAAATTCGAAAATTTCGAAATTTTTCGAAAAATGATAAGGGGTAACACTGTAAATTTTTTAAAAAATTCGAAATTTTCAAAAATTTTAAAATGAACAAAATTTAAATGCAGAACGAATTTAAAGGTAAAGTAATGCCCAAATTTACATTGCGCATTAAAATCGATTGACTTTTGACAAAGTTATGGCACTTCAAAGTTGCTCAGTAGCTGCGACGGCCAGAACCCAAAATAAGCCTTATAAATGAATCGGTTACTAAACGGTTATTTCGGCTTAAAGAGTTTCGATTGATGGGTTTCGGAACAGTGGAAAAATTAATTTTCGGTTACGGTTTCAGTTACGGTTACAAATTTCAATCGGTTTTCACCGGTTAAAGGTTACGGTTTCGGTTAAGGTTTTAATTCCTGCTTATTATATTTAAAAATTCGAATACCCCTTGTTAGGGTATATAGCAAATTTTTTTAAAGACCAATTTGCATTTCAGTATGCGGCAAAAACAAAGATAGCCAAAAGAGAAGATAATTTAAGAGCCCAACCGTTGACCATAAAAAACGATGGCAACAACAACAACAACAGTAGCAACAACTGGCGCACTCTTTGAGGCCTGGTGGCCTTTGATGGCTTCCTGTCTTGGGTTTTTGGCTTTAGTCGTAAACAATTTCACAGCCAAACTGGCGACACAGTCGCTAGATGATGAAGACTGAGTTGAAGACTGTGTTGGCGACTGCAGATGGAGTCTCTGACATGGACTGTGGGAAAGAGTCGCCATTGCGTCTGAGTCTGAGTCTGTAGTTGATGTGGGTGCGTGTCTGGGGGCTGTGGGAAAAGCCTCTTCATCTATCGAATGCTTGCAGCTTATCTGTGTATGTGTGTGCTTGAGTTTTCGGAATTTAATTAATTTGTGCCATGCCATTTGCCATTCGGCGTTTGCCATTGTTGCCATTACACTTCCGCCACCAAAATTGGCCAAATTAATAAGAGAGCACGACCAAGGGCAGCGACAACAGTCAACCAAGAGTACAAAACATGCTTCCAAAACGGCGTTAATAGCCGGAACCCTCCCATAGCTCCCCCACCACAATCTACTTCCTTTCTCTCCCTTTCCGGCAAAAAGAAAAAGGAAAACACTTGACAAAGTTTGCGCAGCGCGCGCGTAATTAAAAATAAATTAAAAAAGAAAAAAATCTTTTAAAGGTAAACGTATACATTTCTTGAACACTATGCATATTCCAATGCGTTTTATATTCTAAAGATTTTAATAAAAAAACAATTAAAGTATTTAAAATATAATAAACAAAATAACAGACTGTAAAAACATTTGTTTCAAAACAAAACAGCAAAGGCCTTTGGTAAATGTAATTAAGTTAAATTAAAAAAATATATAATTGTAATTATTGAATTATTAAATGAAATATAAAATTCAAAATAATATCCTTCTTTTAGTTCTTAGATTACTTATATTATTTTAATTTTTTATACTCTTTATTAAATTCATTATAAAAATTTGTTTCTTTGTATATTTTTTTATTGAGTGTTAATTGTTTTATTTTATTTCTCTACCGCCATAATTTCAAATTTTGTACTTTAGTTTAAGTGATTTACTTATGAAAGTATCAAATATTTCGTATCTATTGTTTGTATAGCTTTATTGTCGTTATTTGTCCTTGACTAAGGCAAAAGGTCCTTTCTTCAATTAATATATTTCCCTCTCGCTTTTGTGCTTTAACCGCTGTTATGATTCAAAGTTGGTAAAAAGAAAAACAATTCAAAGAGAAGGCTTAAGGCCACACAATTTCTGAGGCTGGCAGTAAAGGAAGACCACAAAGCGCAAGGGAAGCACAAAGTCACAAAGTCCCGGAGCTACAAGTTTTTGCCAAGGGCCAAAGAAGTTGCTGTAGCTGGAAAGCTGAAATCTAGTCTGGACCAGCTGTCGATCTGCATAATGAAATTGCAGCATATCAAGTACAGTTACCTTAGATAGAAAATTGCTTTAACAGGCAAGTTGCCACAGTTACCGGAGAATTGGGCTAGAAAGCGTTGCAATGATGCAGCTGCAGCTGCAGGGCAAAAGGCCGCCGCAATAAGTAGAACCTGAGAATATAATAATAGCACAATTCTATTGTTGTTGTACTGACACAATTTTTGTTGTTGTTGTCATTGTTATTTCTACTATTTTCTTTGATCTCTTCGACACAGTGACGAGACAAACTTCCGCTGATTGACTTGCTGACTTACTCATAGAATGAAATGCAATCTCCCATCTCTTGCTCTTCCCTCACCTGACTGACTACACTGAAAAAAAGACCAACTTCTAAAATCAAGAACATTCATCTTAAATATTTTGTTCTTAAAAAAGGACCATTTTAAGACCAAATTAATAAAACTAAGATTATTAATCTAAAAATTCGCAGTTCTTAATATAAGAATTAAATATCTTAAATTAATAAGAAAATATAAATATGTCATATATAATATGAAGACAATATAGACACCGTGGCCCATATATTATCGGAATAATTTATAAATAAAAAATAAATCTTAAAAAGTATATATATATATATATATTTATACAAAAAAAAATAATAACAATTTTTAAGTTTAAAACACCTGCCTAATTTTTTTATATTTGGTTTGAGAATTTAAGACTGTTTGGTCTAAAATTAAGAAGTTATTCTTATTAGAAATGTTCTTAAAATCAAGAAGAGTTTTCTGAATTTAAGAATTTTATGTTCTCGACGCATTTTTTTGACCAAAGTTCTTAGTTCTGAGACCAAAATCTTGATTTTAGAAAATTTTTTTTATCAGTGTACCTGCAATACTGCCTTGTTGACTGACTAACTGACTGACTGACTGACTTGCTGATTGGGGTAGGCTGAGCAGGAGGGTATAATTGTTTCGAATGTGCCTCACTTTAAGCTCGTGTATGCAAATCTCTGGGCCCGTGGCAGTCTCTATACCAATTTGCCGGCAATTTTCGCACATTTGGCCAACTGCTGCTTTCACATTTGCATCATCTGGTATCTACACGTACACGTAACTAAATTTAGACTACCAAGGCAAACCCCCTGTCCACTTACCTCTTTCCACTCTACACACATACGAGTATGTACAATTACGTCAGTTTAGTCAGAGCGTCTAATTAACTGGTCGATTGCTGAACTCTTTGTCCGTTTTAAAATGTTAACTCTAATTAATTTTAATTAGGACTGAAGCAACACAAATTTGTAACCCCATTTAGGTTATTCATAATAATTTATAGTCATGTTAGTTAGGTAGATAGAACCGAAATATGACGAGGATTCATTTACCCTTTGCTGACTAATACACTTGATACAATTTACATAAGGGATATTAATTGATATGGGGCAAATAGTTAATTAATATAATTCTCGCAAAAATTCAGGCTTCTTCTCAAAAATGTTTTAAGTGTGTATTAGTATCAAGAGAATCAGATCCGTTGAGATAATTGAAATAAATTCCTGTACATAACATATTTTAGTTTAGCTGGAATTTAATAAACTTTTGTTATTAGGCTTAATTCATAATTTTTTTCACAGTTTTAGTCATCATTTCAGAAACAGATAAGTAATACGACCCTATACCATATCAGGGGCATATATTAAGTAAGTAAGTCGTTCATTGTTCTACGATAAAAAACCTTTTTAAGAGTGCGCATCTGTGTACATACTTATTCACATGAATGTAAAGGGTAATATTATATAAGCAAGAAACACCTTTTCTTTATTGCATTTTTATGGTTGCCTAGATTTATTTTTAGTGTGCCCGTGGCTTTTGTTTCATTCCACCCAAACAACAATAACAAAAGAGAGCCAGTGACTCACATTGTTCTTGTTGTTGTTTATATTTTTGTGGTTTTTTGGTGTTTCATGTCATGCAATTAATCAAAAAATTGTTTGCACCTTGCTGAATAACGAAGAACCTGGAGGGCAGAGAAGCGCGACATCGCTTTCGGCATCAGCTTCGGTCACGTATGGCATTACGCACTTCCGTTTCCGTTCTGTCTGGCTGCCTGACATACACCATAGCTGTCACATACAGCCCCCCGAACTCGCCCCTCGCCCGACCTTTTGTAATTTCCTTTGCTCAAATAAAAAGATCCAAAATCAAAAACTTTTTATTGCGCTTTGCTTTCGGCTTGGCCTTTTTTTTAGTTTATTTCTCTTTCTCTCTCTCTGATGTGCTTTTTAATAATTTTGCACGCGCAAAATTTTTTGTGATTTATGAGGCGCAAAACCAACAGCAACAGCAATAACTTTGAAAAACAACAATAACAAACAGGGCGACAAACTCGCAATTTTGTAGACATCTCGGCGAGACACGTTGGCCACACAAAACCCCTGTACACACACAAACACATGCATACATACACATACGCGCATAGCGTGTGTGTTGACAGAGGAGAAGGGCACGGAAATTGTTGTTGTTGAAATTGTGAACTGAGTTAAGAGCTTGTTTTGACTAGGTACTTAAGGGAAACTTTTAAAGAAGTCAATGTTTACCAAAGTGATGGAGTATGTGTCTTATTTTATTGATTAAAAGAAAAACTTTTCTGGGAATATATAATTATTATAGTTCCGAAGAATTCAGCGTGCAATATATCAGGAATTAAATCCATAACCGAAACCGTAACCTTTAACCAATGAAGACCGATTGAAATTTTTAACCGTAACTGAAGCCATAACCGAAAATAAATTTTTCCGTTGTACCGAAACTCCTTAAACCGAAATAACCGTTTAGTAACCGTCGCAGATACTGAGCAACTTTGATAACTTTGAACTGTCATAACCTCGTCAAAAGTCAATCAATTTCCACACGCAATGTAAAATTGAGCATGATTTTACCTCTAAATTCGTTCTGCATTTAAATTTTGTTCATTATTAAAAATTTTTGAAAATCGAATTTTTTCGAAATTTTACAGTGTTACCCCTTTGTCTTTTTTGATTTTTTCGAAAAAATTCGATTTTTCAAAATGAACAAAATTTAAATGCAGAACGAATTTGGAGGTAAAATCATGCTCAAATTTACATTGCACATGAAAATTGATTGATTTTTGACAAAGTTATGGCACTTCAAAATTCCTAAATACCTGCGACGCGACGGCCAGAACCAAAATTAACCCTTATAAAAGAATCGGTTACTAAACGGTTATTTTGGTTTCGGTTTGTGGGTTTCGGTACAGCGGAAAAATTTATTGTCGGTAACGGTTTCATTTACGGTTACAAATTTCAATTGGTTTTTACCGTTTTAAAGTTACGGTTTCGGTTAAGGTTTTAATCCTTGATTATAATGCAAATTTAGAATTTCCTACATCATTTTGTATATTTTTGAAAACGATTTATTGAGTTAATTTTATTAAACTAGATAGTGAATTCGAAGTAGCTAAATGTTGCGGTAAATTAATCTATTCAATGAAATAATTGATTGAAATTAAAACTAAATTAATTTCCTAAAAAATCTGCCTTATTCTGTTATTTAATTATGTTGGTTATTCAGACCATCAATACATTTTAAATAAAATAATGCTGTAATTATAGCCAACTAATTTGATTACTTAATTAAAATTTTAGACTAGTTACAGTAAAAACAATGTTACTTTTCCGCAGTTACATATCCAAAAAATTAAATCACGACATTTCAGTGAAAACGAGAATATGAACATTTTTTATGCTATTGATTTTAATTTTTTTTATCATTTTCTATATCTTTCTGAATTATTTGTTTCATTATTACATATTTTACAATGCTTGTGAGCTGTCAATACCTTTGTCAATATCAATAACTGTCAAGTCTGGCTAATTTAAACACGCCTAATAGAATGTCATTTCTGATTAAAAACACACAGTCCCGACTTTCCCCAAAGGGGGCACTCTCTACTGACCAACACTCTACTGACCAACTCTCTACTGACCACCGACTTCAACCACTGCCTGACCATTGTTATAAGCTCGTTGACCAGGCACTTAATTAATAAAGAGCTTCAGTGGTATTTGCAGCACAATTTTTAAATACTCTGTAAACATTTAGAAAGAGTAAGTATATGTGATAAAGGGTTTTAACTAAATTTATTATATTATATTCTAAATACTTTTTGAGAAGTGGATGGGAAATATTTTAGTTGGAAACTATTTTCTGTATTCAAAAGCTGTTCTGCTCCTTTCTTGTTAACAGAGGGTATCTTCTAGTCGATCCCCCTTGATAAGTGCACTTTTACTTGATTCTTAAATATATATTTTTCTGGCTTTTGCATAATTTAAGACGCGCTGTCAACTGGAGTCCATCTTCACGTACATTTCCTGCCCCATTCCCCATTCGCCATTCACCACGTGCCGCACGTGTTGACTATTTTAAATGTGACCTGTGGCAAGAAATTGTAGCTCGCTTGTTAATTTGCCATTTGCTATATTGATTTTTTATTTTTATGATTTGATATGACATAAAGTGTGTTCTTTTTTTTGGTTTTGCCTTCGACATTAATTTGACACTTGATTTGCCCTTCGCGTAATTTGCAATCGCACGTTAATATCTGTAATTTGTGTGGGGGTACTTTATTGAACATTGTGTGCCACGCCCACTTGTCTGTCATTATGCTAATGTCAGAGCTCCGATTAGTTCAGGTGTTGAGCTGTCAACACCTGCCATAAAAAAAACCACAACTCTACTCAACTCACAAAATGAAATAAATGTGCGCTTGTTTTTTTGTTTGTTTGTCTGTTTGCTTTTATTTTTTTTTTGTGCTTGCTTAGTCAGCAAGTGACATGCAATTATTTATACATTATTTTGGTAGCGTAAATATTGTCAAGAGACTTTACTTTACCGAGTCTTGAAAGCCGTCAAAAGCCTGAGTAAACAAAGCAATTTATTGCGTACGCTGCGTATACGCAATGTGTGTCCAAATAATGAAAATCCTGCTTCGCACAGTACTTATAATGGGGCAAGCCATTTATAGGACTTTAGAGTGCGCAACGTGATATTAAAACATGAAATATAATGAGGGGGTCTCTTTCAAGTAAAAGAAACTGCCAAATTATGTCAATAGTAGATTATTCCTATTAAAGGTTGTGAATATCATTTAATAATAATGTACACGTAACATATTCATCTCTTCAATAAAAATCAAAATCATTCTCTATGTGCTATCTGTCTTCCGCATGTTGCTGAATAGATATCGAATCAAATTACCATCAGAATACAAGTGATTTTTCTTGCCAAATTGCTGCGAGTCATTCAGTTATCATAATAATTCATCAAAAGCTACGCAATCAACGTGTGCTTCAGTGCACAGTGCCTTTAAGTATGCAATACTTCAATTTCAATTGCTTTTCGGCAGCAATCCAAGCAATCCCAGTTCACTCTTTTCTTCCCTCTGCAGAGCCGACAATGTCTGTCAATCAAGCAGTCTGTCAAGCATTCAATCAGCTCGCCCGTCAATAGGCAGTCCAAGCAACTCAACAGCTAACAGCTGGTGATAGGCTGCCAGTGCTCATGCTCATGGTGTCGTTGATAAGCCGCAGACAATGTGATGCCAACTGTATGCTCTGTGTCCGAATCGAAAACGGGTATATCAGAGAAGGAATCCAGGATGTGTAGGGCAACTCAAATTTGCAACGAATACTTGTATCTTCCAAAAAAAACTTCTTTGCAAAGTAAAAGTCTTGTGGCGAAAGGATTTTCCTGCCCCAAAATTTCTGATATCCCATATTGTGATATTGAATAAAAAAAAGTTTGGCATTCAGGAATAATCGAGGTATCATTCGACGAGTATTTTTAATAAGAATTTTTAAGAATTATAAAATTTAACCAAAAGGCTCCAACGTATCCACTAGCTGCAATCATTAAAATTTTACCCCTCCCCTCTCATGAAACAGGCGAGTAACCAAAAGTCTTAGTATGCACTTTCGTTAGTTAAAGTCATACCTTTCGATCGGTATATAACTCAATCCGATCGGACAGTCATAGCAAA
Source organism: Drosophila kuntzei (assembly GCA_035042165.1). Lineage (NCBI taxonomy): Eukaryota > Metazoa > Arthropoda > Insecta > Diptera > Drosophilidae > Drosophila > Drosophila kuntzei. Next base: position 199,573 of record JAWNLU010001042.1, read on the forward strand.
TTTTTCATTCTTCGTGTATATATTGCTAGTCGCCTTTCGCACCCTTCGTGCTGCTTTCGTCACTAGCGAAGACTGCCGTCCGCAGTAATATAAAAAAGGAGAGCATATCTTACTGTTGAGCAACTCAAAAAACATCAGCTCTTTTTCTTTGTGCTTTTATTTCAAGTTAGCTATGGTAAATTTATGAATCCCAAAGAATATGTATGCAGAGCAGAGTACAGAGTATCTCATAGCTGAGCATATATGCAGACAAGACTATCGTCTTTATGCAATTAAAAACCATAAACCAAATTTTCTTCAACCCAAAAACAGGGTACCTTATATTACAGCACACGTACCGGCTTCAATCTTCCTGTGTGTTTCAGCAATCGCCGCAATCGTTTCCATCTACTTGTTGCTGATAAGCGCATTTCAACACACACACAAAGTCATACACACACACACATACAGGTAGACCCCTTTTGTACCACACACATTTTGTTGCTAAGGCAAATTTATGGCCAACACCCTCGAGAATACACATATTTTTACGGTAGGCAGATTTGGAAACCATTTAAATGGCGCCATAAAATCACTTAAGTGTATTTTTCTGTACACGTTTCCATTCGTTTCGTTTCGATTTTTTTTGCAGCATATTTACGGGCGTTTACGCAACGACGAGTACGCAAAATTTTAACAGGAAATCTGGGAAAATGTGTGCAGCAAAAGCAAAGAGGATTGCTAAGCTGTAACCAAAAACCAGCAACGCCCACAAACATATTGCACATTTGCATATGGATCTGAAGGCAGCCATATGTGTAGTAGGCATTGTACGTGGTTCGCTTCGGCTTTCGGCGATAATCCTAGGAGAATACGTCCCCAATTTGGTTGTCAGCTCAAGTTGGAAACAACCATATTAAATTTGTTATAAATTAAGATTGATACGATGCGCCCAAGGGAAAAACTCAAGCGAATAGAACGCGCTATACTTATGTCTGAGTATGTGGTATATAGTAGAAGGGGGAGGGAGCACTTACCTCTCTCTGAATGTTGTAAATATGAAAAGCCACAGCTGCAAAAGACCAAAACGAAGAATAGGCGTCATTAGTAATTTGCAGTAAAAATTGATTGTACGAGTATTTACGATTATGGCATTGGCTTTAAAAATTAGTAACGTTTATGATAATGAGACTTAAGAGAAATAATAAACCTATTAAACAGGGAAACCTATGTAGATGTAATTAAATTTATGCATTCAAATATAGGTGAAGATATAGAAAAATACTTTTAAAAACAAACTTAATAGAGGCTTAGTACCTTTTAAGCAGTGTATAAATATAGAACAAAATAAACCCATAATATTTAGTTAGTCGACTTTAGAATGTTTATCTTACCCAATTTATTGACAGGCCGATTTATTTGTGAGAAAATTGTAGGTCAATAAGATAAAATTCAGAACATTCAACAAAAAAATGTTTTATTGACCAAATGATTTTACTTATGACTGCTTCGCCAATTTTTCCGACTATGGAAATTGTTTTTTTTTTTTTTTTTAATAAGACATTAATAAAAGATGCGTTTCATTCAAAAAGAATTTAAAAACACATGAAATTGTACAAAAATTGTTAAATAATTATAAATAAAATATTCATAAATCTTTTTGCACATAAATTCAACTTTCAACAAATAAAAAATTTTTTTTGCACGTTGAAGAAAATTTGAGAAATATATATCGATAAATTTGAGGTGTTTTTGTGAAAATTAATTGTAACCAAATTAAATACAATTATTAAAGAGCTTTTCAAGGATCTTTTCTATCTATCCCTTATCTAACTTCAGTCACAACTATAAAAAAAAACGTTAAAAAACGAAGCTTATTTGACTGCAATAATCTTATTTAAAATATTTAAAGTCGGAAAATCCTTCTTCTGACTCTTAGTGCTTACAGGGAATAATGAAATACTTTTGTTCATCAATTGATTCAACGAACTTGAAACTTGCATTTGGAACTGTGGAGCAACAGTAATAAAAACAGCAAAAAATTAAACAAAATCGGGTCCGGTGTTAAATCATGTGTAAAATCTTTAATCAAGTCAATCGTTCCGTTGTTGTGCCTCTTCCGCTGATCCCAGTTAGCCCTCCTCTCTCTGAGCCAAGCTCACGACTGACTGAATGCCCGACCAGCTGTTGCTGCCACTGGCTCCACAATTTCATTTTGAGCCAATGCAATGCAGCTGTCTGAAAGGCCTTTCAGTGATTCCTCTTCTTTTATTTCTCCTTTATTTTATACCTGGTCTGACCTTTTTTGTTCCCATCGCCCATGGAATGGAGAGAAGCCCTCCCACGCTTTAACTGTACCTTCTCTACCTCCGAGATCTCAGACTGGCCCGTTGCCTGTCAATTAAAAAGCCATCGCTTCGAGTGGCCCAGGCCCTGAGTGCCACGATTTGTTGCCAGTTGGTTTAAAATGAAAAAAGAGCGAATAAAAAAAGAAATCGGGTTTTCCATTGGGCCACTTTCAAGTGCGAATTAACTGAATTAGCTGAAAATACAATTGCAATTAACGGTAAAAATGTTTAGCAAAACAAGGGAACTGACATATGGCCGAAAGCTAAATAAGGTAAGACTATTGACCAGCAATTGATAAAGAGGGTTTCGAATAACTAACTCAGAGACTGAGACAGAGAATGATATTAAACAAAATCTTCCTCAAAACCATATATTTTTTACAGACTTATGATATCTATTTGGCTGTAAAGTAAATCTCTCAACTAAAAATGTCTACAGTCATTCCCCATATCGAAAAACAAAGTAAATATATTTATTCATAATCATTGCGAATGGACAATAGCAACAACAGTATAAAAAAAACAGCTGCGTGAATGAATGACTTTAAATATTTTATTGACAAAACATAGCAATTTAAATCAACTAACCCGCTGGCTGTTTATCTGGCCGTTTTCAAGCTAAACAAAAGCGAAAAGGTAAATTATAAAAAAAGATTTCCCTGACAGCTGAGCAAGAGCAAAGCCAAAGACAATTAAAAAAGACACAACTGAACAAAGAAAATAAAAACACCCAAGTGCTTTGAGCGATGCTAAAATGAAAGCAACTCACACATGTATATCGATTAGTGAATACCCTGTACAATAAATGATTGTATCAGATATGAATCAATAAATAATCAGACGTAGTCATAAAAGCATCCACAGAATTATATAAAATATTTACATATGCAAAAAATAACGCCAAGAAATGGTTGAAAATAAATTTTATAAATTTTCTAATCGAAAAAAGTTAAGATTGGTGTCACTCGCAACTTTCCGTCTTAGATACCCTATTTTACCAATTTCATACAATTTAACAGGGCATAAAAATGCCAGAAAAACCGGCGCGACGTTTGAAATCGTGATCTGGGCAACAGTATTAAGTGGGTCAAATCTGTGCATGATGCCAGAGAATGGAAGGTGGCGAATGGAATTGAAAGCACACAAAATGTAACTAAAAGATATTACCAGCATTGTAATATGCAGCATCAGCAGTGGGAATAGCAGCAATGGAAAAAGTAGAATGGAAATGCAAATGCAAATGAAAATGTAACGGGGAAAATTGTTTTTGTGGCTAACTTTTAGAATGTGTAACCCGACGCATGCAAATGCCGCTAAAAGCAAAGTTTTAATCATATGCCTGGAAAAACTTCATTAATTTGCCGCCAACTTTCAGTACTCGACTTACAACTTTGCCACGGCGCAAATAAATGGCAGCAAAAGGGTTCAGACCATGGGCATAAAGCGCTAAAAAAAAAAAAAACAACAATGCCAAGCTGAACCATGAAAACCAAATGAGGGGAGCGCATAAATATCAAGTAAGAATAATCAGCGAACCAGGTATGCACGACTAAATGATACGCTGGGATAAGTTCTATAGAGATATCCGCAAAATAAAACATATTTGGAGACTGATGATGACTGTATGTTCTACGGTATTGGAGATTATTCAGAAAAGCTACACTGATAAAAAAAAATGTTTTAAAATCAAGATCATGGTCTAAAAAATGCGTCGAGAATATAAAATTCTTAAATTTAAAAAACACATCTTGATTTTAAGAACATTTCAAAGAAGAATAAATTCTTATTTTTAGAGCCAAAAGTCTTAAATTCTCAACCCAAATACAAAAATTAGACAGATGTTTTAAGCTTTAAACTTATTTTTTTGATATATATACTTTTTAAGACTTATTTTTTGTTTACAAATTATTCCGATTATATGTTTTTTCCTTGGCTAGGCTTTTTTTCTTAACAATTTAAGATTTTTAATACTTATATTAAGAACTGCGAATTTTTAGATTAATATTCTTAGTATTAGTAATTTGGTCCTAAAATGTTCTTATTTTAAGAACAAAATATTTAAGATGAATGTTCTTGATTTTAGAAGTTGGTCTTTTTTTTCTGTGTAGAGAAATTTAAAGATATACTTATAGTTTGAGTTTAAAATAAGAATTATTCATTTATAATTTATAATTTTAGTTCTTGTAAAAAGCATTCAACACATATAATATATAGGGCATTTTCTAAACAGAAATTTTATGGGTAGAGGGTATAAAAAGCTTAGCAAAAGTCGTAACCGCAGCCGTTGCACATTTAATGCAAATGCTGAGCAAAGCTGCAAGTGAGAAAGAGAGGAAACGAAAAGAGAAAGAGCAAGAGAGATGTTGAGCTGAACAGTAGAAAACTTGGCGCTCTAAGCGTTAATAGAGACATGTAAAGGGGGCGTACCGACCCGAGTATAACCATTTGCCCCCACTCCATCCGTTTGCCTGCTTCCATGTAAATGCATATGGAGGACGCCCACCAACAAGAAACTGTTATGTGACCAGGGTTGCATTGCAATTGCATCCGCAAGTGCCCTCAGTACCTCCATGTGTGTGTGTGTGTGTGTGTGTGTGTGTGTTTATATGTGTTTGCGATAATGCTGCGGTTAGATGTTGTAGGGAATCTGAAATTGATTTTTCATATTTAATGCTGCAGCATAAAAAGCACGAGCTCTGCCGAGAAAGTAAGTAAACCAGAAATTGAATAAAATGTTTTAGTTGCAGCTCAAGGATTTTGCGAGGTGTGCTCAGCAAGTTTAACTGGAGTATTGAGAGAATTATAAAACAGTCAGATTTATGACATTGATAAGCTGCCGAAATTCGAGATGTGTTTTTATATAATGCATTTTTAACTTATTTAGATATATTTAGAAAATTCCAATTAAAAATTAATAAACTGGATTTATACATAAGATATCAGAATATCCAACAATTGTTGAAATTTTTCATCAGTATATTTTTATTATTATAAATTATAATCAACTTGATAAATAATATTCAATATATAATTACATTGTCTTGTATCTTATAATACTGAAAATACTTTGCCATAGAATACTTAAGTTTATGCTAATTTTGGTCCATAATATATTTTTATGTATCTTTCATTTATCAATAAATTTAAAGGCAAGTAAGATTAACAACGACAGTCTCGAGTTGTGGAAACAATCTCAAAGTACAACGACACAAAAAATACAGATACATATGTTTGCCTGAAGTACACACACAAAATATCCAAATGTTTAGCTACTGTACAGACTCATGCATGAATACAAAGGTATAAGGTATCTTGCAGATACATATTCAGATACTGATGCAGATACAGATGTAGATGTAGATGTAGATGAAGATATAGACATTGCTGCGGTTACTGTTGCTGCACAGATACGAGTATTGTTGCTTCTGCTTCTGTTTATGCAAATCGTTTACGAACTCCTTTTGTTTTATGCATTTATTCACAGACCTCGCCCTTGCCTTTGCTGATGATAAGACCTATGTACGTAAGGAAGGGAAAGGCTATACATTACTGCTTGTACATATACGAGTATACACCACAACACCAGTTAGTCGAGTAGTCAATCAAATATGGCGAACATCAAGTACACACATGAACATCATCATCAGCTCTCGCTGAGGTTGCACTCTTGATAGAGGTGCCTTTGATGATGCGACTCGACGGGTGGGAGGGGAGATGGAGGGAAGTGTCATTTCATACGCCTCGATAAACCGCAGAGTCAAGAATCGACGGTCAAGAATAGCAGCAAAACCAAAACCGTAACGGAAACCTCGAAAACCAATTCAATTGTATGATTGACTCGCTCCGGGCATTGATGTCTATATATGTGCGAGCATTAATGTTTCCTGCGAGGGTAGCTTAACTAGTTCTAAGTGATATGAATTGATATTATATAATATAACACATATCCATTTTACAATACTCAAATAGTTTTAGCATAAAGCTATTATTCTAAAATTGAAACTATATAAAATATATGAATTTATACATATAAATAAAACATATATTTTTATTTGTTTTGTGTGAAATTTTATAGCTTAATATATTTTTCGTTTCAGTTTTCAATTTAAATTTATTATTATTTTAATTTAATTGTTAACTTTTAATATAATATTTATTTAATTTTTATTTTAACTTTTTTAGTACTTAATTTACATTTTTCCGACTGTTCTTAGTCGAGAATAAATAAATAAATATAATGTCTCATTATAGATAAAATTTATTATATTGATCTATGTATTTTAAACATTTATGAAAACTTAATTTTCATAAAAAGTTATTAATGCATTAAGTTGTCTTATCCAATATTTAGCTTTGTTGATATATGTATGTATCACAACTTGTGGTTCACAAGCAACTGGATTATTTATTTATTTAATTATTTATTTATTTATTTATTTATTTAATTATTTATTTATTTATTTATTTATTTTTTTATTTTTTTTATTTATTTATTTATTTATTTATTTATTTATTTATTTATTTATTTATTTATTTATTTATTTATTTATTTATTTATTTATTTATTTATTTATTTATTTATTTATTTATTTATTTATTTATTTATTTATTTATTTATTTATTTATTTATTTATTTATTTATTTATTTATTTATTTATTTATTTATTTATTTATTTATTTATTTATTTATTTATTTATTTATTTATTTATTTATTTGTTTTACGAGTGTAATTCTCAACAAGTTTCAGTGCTTGGCAATATTTAATAATGCTCTTAAATGTATTTGCTATATGCTCAGTAATCAATTGAAATTTCTATCAAATCGTTAGACAACTCTCGTCATATTCATCTGGTTGCCTCGGGCCTCGAACTCCGCTAACTGTTTATGTGGCGATAAGCGAGGACGAAGACGAGGACGCGGACGAGGACGAGGTTGCGAACGCGTTTTAGTTGTAACGGTGCGACAGCTCATATCACAGTGAGCTCTCTCATTGTACGACTCGTAAAAAGCTCATTAAACAAAATGCTGTTGCTCACTGACTGGAAATGGAAGGGGGTTTGCCTTAGGATCGACACATCATTATGCAAAAATATCAACATAAATCTGATGAAAGTAAATGTAAGTGTCCTGTATGTGAGTATATATATATATATATATATATATGTATATATATATATATGTATGTGTGTAGCTCTTGTTGATTTATGAAAACTGAAACAACAGAAAATTTGCTGTCAAAATAATTACAAAGCTGACATTGCGGTGACATGTAATTAACATGAAATGCATATCTGTAAGATATGTACATATAACAGATACAGATATGAATACAGATACATTTCACTGTACTGTACTGTTACAGCATTGGCTCAAGTGAATGTTGCGTTGATAATGAGCATTACACTCGCCACATGTTAAATGTATGCACAAGATACAAGATACAAGTTACAGATACACATACACACACGCACACACACACAGACAGGTGCTTAATGGGTCGCTGCGGTGTTTAGACTGTCATTGCCAACACTCGTACATCCCCCCAATTCCGTCGACATGGACATGACATGAGTTTTATGACGTTGACGACCAACAACGGCGACCAAATTTGATTAACCCAAATTCTCATAAGCTGGCCCCGGCTTTTCAGCTGATGCCATCCACGTTTCTCGCTCACATTATGGCATTTTCATTCATCATTTTATGGCTGTCTGTGTCTTTTTTCTTTTTGTTTTGTATTCGTTGTTGCTCTTTTACATGCCCCCGCGCTTATTTAATTGAACGCCCAAATTATTGGCTTTTCCAGTTGAGCCATCAAATGCCGCGATAAGGTTTATAATGTTAGCTTTAGAGCTCTTCAGTTTGTGTTGTATCTTTATGTTGGTCTGGTAGCCCAACTTGGTATAATAGAGCTATTGATTAATATTATGTTTTGGTCTCTTTCTCTGTGTTCAACCTGAGACCTTGAACTTGATAGTGTTGTAAAAGATAAACTACTTGAATTGTGCTTTTTTGGTTGTAATTAATAAGTCAACTTTTGGATTACCGTAATAAGTCTTAGTTGGCTGCTTAATTGCTCAAGGTCTGACCTTGCCCAGAATAACAGATTTAATCTAAGTCTTTGTGCGCTTAATATAGTTATTATTATTGTTTAATTCGTTGGCATAAGCATACTTAAATCTAATTAAGTTTTCCACTTTTACACGGTGATTAATTTATTTATTTCTTTTTTTGCTCCCTGTATTTGTTTCTTTGTATTTAATGACTTTGTCGGTAAAGTCTTGCTTTTCAAATTAATAATAATAAATTATTCTGTTCCTTATTCAATTACTTTAAACATCTGATGAATATTTCCAGCTGTTAATTTAATAACTATTGAATATTGCCACCTCCGCCAATAAACTATTTCAACTCTTTCCTAACCAAATTACACTTTATAACTTGTCTAGAATGCTGAGCTAAGTTGAACTTTGCCTGGGGAAATTGCCTGCTCATCTTTAAGAAACTTTTACTAAAGTTGCAACTTTATTATAAACCTATTTATTTGTGAGCTTTGGTCTTAGTTTCTGCTTAATCAAGCGTTGATTATGTGGTATTAGTCCCTGTAACTTTTCAAAGCCAACAGCAGCAACAGCAGTAAATTGGCTCAGAAACTTATGTATACGAGAAACCTTTGAAAAAGCACTTAGTGAGCTAAATAAAACATCAAATATTTTAGCATAATCCATTTAAACTAGTCAATTGCTTGTGTCCCATATTGAAATTCCCTTCTGTAGGCTGAAATTGAAATTTATTAAAAATTCAACATATGAAAATGTGTTTCATTTATTGACAAAACTCGAGTTATGGAAACAATGCAGCAAATGTGACATGAAAATAATTAAAACAATTCTAAGGGCACAAGTTGCCCGCGGGGAGAGACAGGTGCTTCGGGGGGTTGATTGCAGCTCCAGCCAAGCGTAAATAAAACATAATTAGAGCCATTGCCATATATGCAAGCAACGCTGCACAGTTGTAGATACTTTTGTATCTACCATATGCATGCGACTGTCATTTGCAGTAGCAGCAACAAACAACAAAATTATGCTCAAACTAAAAAAAAAAACAATTGTAACCAACATGTGTAGACCATGTAGCCACGACAACCAACAACACGGCATAATGCGACACAAAGTTCCGCTAGAGTGGCCAGATCCATGCCCGGGCCTATACTCGGTCTCAGTGCCAGATACCAGATACTAGATACCAGATACTAGTTACCAGTTAGCAGTTACCAGTCCCAAACTCAGTCCCAGGGCTCAACAGAGACGTGTGAGCAGCAATGGGCACGACTGCACTTTTATCTACAGCCCATGGGCAGCGGGAGAAAGGTTCTTGGCCAAAGAGAAAAACAAAAGCCCAACAACAATACAAAACAATGTTTTGCAGTTACTGTGTGAGTTGTGAATGTTGTTATTGTTGCTGTTGTTGTGGATGGGTAATTGTTTGGACAGCAGCAGCAACAACATCAGCAATCGCAAGTTTTGGCCAAATGAACTGCAAGTGCAAGCACTCAACTTTGTTAACGTTGCCTCACGAGTTCTCAATGTACTCTATAAATAACGATTGTCAAATGAGTAGTTTAGCTTACATAAGCAATAAGACAATAAGTATAAAGTTGAATATTAAAATTGTATTAAAATCTTCAAACAATTTAAATATAATCTAAGGCAATTATTGAGACAATAACTTAAATAAAACATATATATATAAATGACACAAATATCATACTTTTTTTGCTAACAATAATTTTAATTCAACTTGACTTTGAAGATAACAAATTATTCAATAATTATCTTATGTTAGTATTTGTAGCAGGGATTAAAACCTTAACCGAAACCGTAACCTTTAACCGGTAAAAACTGATTGAAATTTGTAACCGTAACTGAAACCGTAACCGAAACAATTGTTTTCCGCTGTACCGAAACCCATACACCGTAACTCCTTAAACCGAAATAACCGTTTAGTAACCGATTCATTTATAAGGGTTACTTTCTGTTAAGGCCGTCGCAGCTACTGAACAACTTTGATAACTTTGAACTGTCATAACTTTGTCTAAAGACAATCTATTTCCATGCGCAATGTAAATTTGGGCATGATTTTACCTCTAAATTCGTTTTGCATTTAAATTTTGTTCATTTTAAAAATTTTAATTCTTTCGAAAAATTTATAAAAGACAAAGGGGTAACACTGTAAAATTTCGAAGAAATTCGATTTTCAAAAATTTTCAAAAATGAACAAAATTCAAATGCAGAACGAGTTTGAAGGTACAATCATGTCCAAATTTACATTGCGCATGGAAATTGATACAGTTTTGACAAAGTTATGGAAGTTCGAAGTTATTAAAAATCAGTAAAATCAAAATTATCGAAAATTCAAACCAAATGAACCAAATTTATATGAGGTCAATTATAATAAAATAGACATTACGCTGGATCATTCCAGTAACCAGATAACATTATTATTAGATATCCAAAACTTTAATAAATACCACAATTTCGCATCAGACTTTTTACAATAAATATTTAAATAATATACAGTTAGTCCTGTGCAGAGTATCACATAGTTGCATAGTTAAATTAACTACTTTCCACTTGGTATGCTACTGTCAGGTGGCAGAGCTGAATTTCGAAATTGATGGATCGTCTGGGACTGAGCATCTTCTATGTGTATTCAGTGAGCCAGTCACAAATAGTCACACTGTCAGAGTCAGACCGTCAGTCAGGCAATCAAAGCGTGACTCTTGCTTGCTATGAGAACTTTGTCTGACCTCACGGCCATCTGCCCATTAAAGCACCATATTCATTTGGCCCCACAAAAAGAAACAGAAGAAGAAGAACAGAGAACAGAGAAAAGAGAAAAACCAGAACTGTAAAACGACACGTACATAAATATCCTTTTCACTGGCGCACATTTGATAAATTTTTAAATAGCTTAGTGCAAAGTTAACAGTGTTTGTTTTTAGACAACGACGCATCGTATAACCTGACACATTTCATTTATTTTCCAACTGCAATAAGTTAAGCCAAATGACAGGTACCATACAAGTAAATGAGCCCAGTTAGCCCAATAGTAATTTGTTATTAAAAGGGCTGCAATGAAAGGTCTGTAATTGTTCGTAAATAATTAAACAGCCAAACTATTTTTTAAACATATGCCAATAACAATTTATGTTATATTTAACTGAGATTTGCAAAAAGGGTTTCTTTGTCTAGACTTTTTATGACGAGAAATTTTAATTGCAACTCCCATATGTATAAGTTGAAAAAAATAAGGCTGTGTGGCATTACAGATTTTATTATATTGTATTATTATCACAGATTAAAACCGAAACGAATATCGGTTTCAGATACGGTTTCGGTTATGCTCGAATTAAGGTTTACGGTTATCGGTTATGCAAAATCTTGGAGTATCGGTTTCGTAACGGTTATCGGTTTTTGATAAGTTTCGGTTTAAAAATACCGGTAAAGTTTAGATTCACAAAAAATATAAGAATTAAGGTTCTCGGTTGACCAAAATAAGAAGCTTTATTCATTGTTTTACATGAAAAAAAACGTATTAGCCTGGAAAATAATGTTGTCTGGTTACTGGAATGGTCCAGCGTAATGTCGATTTTATTATAATTTGATCTCATATAAATTTGGTTAATTTGGTTTAAACATTTCGATTATTTTGATTTTACAGATTTTTAATAACTTCGAACTGCCATAACTTTGTCAAAAATCAATCAATTTCCATGCGCAATGTAAATTTGAACTCTAAATTCGTTCTGCATTTAAATTTTTTAAATTTTAAAAATTTCGAAATTTTTGAATTTTTTAGAAATTTTACAGTGTTACCCCTTATCATTTTTAGAAAAATTTCGAAATTTTCGAAGCTTCAAAATGAACAAAATTTAAATGCAGAACAAATTTTGAGGAAAAATCATACTCAAATTTACATTGCGCACGGAAATTGATTGAGTTTTGACAAAGTTATGGCAATTCAAAGTTATCAAAGTTGCTCAGTCCCTGCGACGGCCAGAACCGAAATAAACCCTTGAATAAATGAATCGGTTACTAAACGGTTATTTCAGTTTAAAGAGTTTCGGTTTATGGGTTTTCTGTACAAAAAATTGAAGATGCCAACTGGAATCTTCTTTCATATTACATTCCCTCTGCAAGGGAAAAAAACGCCTTAAGACGAATAATATGAAATGAAAACATGTAGAAATTTCCGATTCTCGAATGTAATATATCTAAAATTCAAAGCATTACGAAACTATGTACGTCTAAATCTGTGCTTAGAATTTAAAATTATTTGCAGCTAGCATTTAAAGCAAACTTTCGAATTATGGGTAAAATTGAATGTGCAAACCTTGGATTAGCATAAGCGTGTCGTGTTGGGTCCCAAAGTTCTTTTGTTTGCCAAAGAAAGAAGGAAAACAAAGTGGAAACCAAATTAAATTAATGAAGCATAGCAGAGAATTGTACAAACATACAACTTTCGGCAGCTCTTCTTTGAGTTGCGATTGGGCCGGGTCAGATATGCGGCTAAGGCAACAGATACAGCTGCAGATACATTTTTAGATACAGATACAGATACAGCTAAAGATGGCTAGGGAATGAGGTGGGTGGGGACCGGGCAGGCAATGTCCAGAAAACCACAGGGCTCGAGGGAGCCCTTTTATGTGGCTTCAAGCCGAGCAACTGTTGCTTCAGACATAACGAAAATTTATGGCTTATCAATTTGTGGGACACGTGCATAAAGGGCAGCGACCGTCAGAAGCAGATACCGCCTTGCCACATGTTGCAGGTCCCTGAGGACATAAGGCGTTACAGATTCAATTAGCAGCTTCTTGGAATCTCGATTCTCTAGTCAAATGAGCACGGCCCGGCCCCGTTTTAATTGCTGTCGATAGCAAAAATTGCGTATACGCAGCGTGTGCCGAGTAAGCACTTTAATATTTTGTTTATCGGTTTGACTATTAAACGATTTTTGATCCCAACTGCCTGCGGGCAACTAAATAGAAACGGCATCAATTTTAATTAAATTCCATGCCTGGCGTTTATTTTAATAATTTTGTTACGTTACGTTTCGCCGCCTCCTGTTGCTGTCAAGCCCAGCAAAAATTTTTGTCACGTTTCTCTGCTTCTTGCTCTTGTTTTCGGTGTCCAGCTGTGCAACAGCGGGGTAAGGGCTATTAATTGGGCAGACAGAAGAGGAGTAGAAGAGGTAGCAGGAAGGTTAACTGTTTGTCTTTCTAATTAAAGTTGCGTTAAAAGCAGAGCTTTTGTATTTGTATCTGGCAGATACTTTGTGCAAATCAAAGTGCCCAGCAGGTATATGACAGGGTGGCACCAAACAAACTTTGCCAGTAAGTACATAGTATATATTTCCAAATCTTAAGCATGGAATGAATAGCTGGACAATTTGTTATGCTTTAATAATGTTAATTGCTTTCTGCTCTTGCTTTGTTTTAGCCACTAATTAGAGCAACTAATTGATGTAACATTCTTTCTTCAAGCTAATTTGCAAATGCCAAGCAACTTCTTATGCATTATTCAGTACATAAATCTAGAGTGTATTACTCTATCTAAATAAATAGATCAATTTATTTGTCTTTACTGACCGACTGATTAACAATCAACACACTATATATTTGTTCTTTTTTATCCGAATTATCTTCAAGCACATTTTGATAAATTTACAAAAATGTATCTGCAAGATTGTACTTAATCATTAAATATATCTTATCCTTTACTCTAGCCTGCATGGAGGTAGACTTCAAAATAAATTACTTTTCCTCATGTCTAACACAAACACAACTGGTACACACATACACATACACATACATATGCAAAAAGTAAATAAAAAATTGAAAAAAAAAATTATTAATTCAGTTAAAATATAAAAAAAAAAGCCACTTTGTTAAAATTCCACTAAAATGGATGATGAGAACGGTGAAGATTGTTTGGCACCGCCAAGTACCAATACCTTTGGTATTCCCAATGAACCAGATCTCCTGCTGGAATATGAGCTCTACAAGACCTCGATGGGCACCAAGCGGTTGCCCAGTGAATGCCATCGTGAAGTCTATGCTGAAGCATTCATCGAGAATGAACGTCTGGGCACCTTGGCCGATCTGTGCGTCCGTGCTCTGGCCAAACTGGGCACCAGATATATTGCACCACCTGTGAAACAGGATCCATTGAAGCTGCGCATTCACTATGACTCCCTGGATGTGAATCTGCCTCTGGAGGAATGTTATTTTGTGGAGGATTTGCGCTTCTGGCAGCGCGTGGTGCTCGCCAAGAGTTCGGACAAAACGCTGCAGTTCAAGAAGATCGATGAGTTCGACTGGCGGGGCACGGGAATTAGCTTAAAGTATGTGGAACTGGTCGAATCCTGTCCAGCCGCCTACTGGCCGGAACAACAGATGGCTGCACTGGGTCAAATGGTGAGCAAATATGTGCGAACACTTCATATTAAACATCTGCAATCCCTGACGGATCATTCATTTTCACACTACGTGGAGAGTGAACCGGAGCTCGATGTAACTTCAGATGAATCAGATGCCTCCGAAATATCCAGTGATGAGGGGTAGGCATATCATTTAATTAAATTATCAAATCACATTCCAATTTAATATTTAGCGAAACCCATGATGAAGAAGAGTGTGAAGAGGAAGAAAAGGAGAGAAGAGTATTATTAAGTACTGCAAGCAGAAAGGATTCTACGGTCCGCATATCGGAGCAGACCACAGTGTATGAAATCGATTTGAAGGCGAGTATAACAGACATGAAGAATGTTTTCGAAGGCCGATACAAGCGACGGGAAGCACGTTACGCCCGGAATGCAGCACGTCAGCAGTTACGGGATTTGCAGCTGGAGAAGCGATTGGAGCACGAGAGACGCAAACAGAGTCGTGCCCTGCTGAGAAAGCTGCCGGAGCCGGCACCTGTCCTCAAGAAGAAACGGGCGAGACTCAGTGGTGTGTTTAGCATGAAAGTGCCCCCGGAACCGGATGATGGAGATGATAACATTGCGGATGAGCGCAACAAAGAGAAGCTGCTTAATCGTCTCAAGCATTACGATTATCCCGCCAAGCACTGTCACCACATCGACCTGAGCTTTGTCCGATACTTTGACAGGCTCAACTCCCTAACGATTGAGTTCCTGGGTCCCGAGATGGACCGTGACTATCACAAGCGACACATGAATTTCTCCTACGATGATATGATGCACCTGGCCAAGGGAGTTCGCACCTTGCCACAGCTCAAGATCTTTCGGCTGCGCAACAGTCGCATGGACTCCATTAAGCTCCTTATATTGGCTCGAGCCTTGAAACAACTGGATGGACTGGAGGTTGTTGATTTTGGCTACGATCAACTCGAGGATAATTGTAATGTGGCATTGGAAATGCTCCTGGAACGTAAGGTTATGCTGGTGGGCCTGGAATTGGAGTACAATAAATTGGAGAGACTTTCTGTGGATTCCATAGGATATGCCCTAAAGTGTCATGCCGATAACCAGCCGAATGGAAGACCTCTGGAGTATCTGGGCCTGGCTCACAATCCAATAGGGGACTATTTCCTAATTAATCTAAATCAAAGCATCTTTGGCACTAATCATGTCCAGGAACTGAACATTAAAGGCGTCGTGGCTGACTCTGAAATTGTGGAACGGGATATTAGCTCTCTTTTACGAAGCCACAGTCCGTTACGTTGGTTGAATATGGCGGCCATTCACCTGAATCCCTCCGAGGGCAGAGAAATTATATGCAGCCTGGAGTCGAATCACAATATCTTGCATTTCGACTGTCGAGGTTGCGATATGGACTTTGAATGCGAATATGAGGCGGATATTATAGTGCGTCGCAACAATTACCAAAAGAATCATGAATCTCTCTCGGGTCCTCTTCAAACGGAGGAAGATATTCATGAATATCTGGCTAATCTTAGGAATCCCATAGTAAAGAAAATTGAGCTCGAGCGTGAGCGTCTCGAGAATTGCATAAGGAATCGAGTATCCCAGTCGACCAGTGAGTCAAGCATTAAGGAGGAGGAGCAGGAGGAACAACAAGAGCAGGAATTCGACATTTGGAAGGTGTTGGGTGTCAAGACATCCTTGGAGCAGCAAGACTTGGAAGAGCATCCAGAATCCAGTTTTGCCCAGTCCCGTCAATCCAGTATCCAGTATCCATTTATCTATAATCCCAACTTGTTCAGTTTGGACCAGGTTCGTGAGCATATGCATCTTCCAGGACCAGGGAATCGTTACTACTACTTCCAGAAACAATCCAGACCACTGGAATAAATCTTTTCCTTATATCAAAAACATCATCTTAGAAAAAAAGTCAAAATCGATTCTTTTTTTCCTTTTTAGCATAACGATTCAAACAATTTACAGGAAAATTGGTATAATCAAGGAAAACTTTCATACTCTTAACTTTTATTTGGGAGTTTTTACCAGAGATCAAGCCTAAAAAAATAATAGAAAAATCTTAGATAAACTATTTTGGAATTTGATATTCTGGATAAACTTCTACTTCCAATTTAAATTTCAAAATTAACTCTTTATTTTATTAATTTAAAATTATGGTACATTACACAATAAAAATTATTTGTTAAAGTTTTATAATAAAAGTGAATTTTTACTCGTGCTTTTAATCTTTTTATTATAAAAATAATGATTTAATTTCAAGTTTAATTTTAATGCGATTTTATTATAAATTTTAAATTTATTTATTTTTATATTTATATTAAACAAAGTTTTGATAAAAATTTAATGCAAACCCAACCCTAACTTAACTATGAATCGAAGCCTTAAATGGAACGATGGTGTTTTTTACTATGATTTAATATGTAAATTAAATTAAACTTAAAGTTCTGATATTCTTAAGTACTCGCTGCGAGTTCTAATTAGGAAAATAAGAACATAATATGATTTTCTAGCGTGGCCCTTTAATTTCCTAAAATATTGAATTTCATATATAGCTGCAGGGGGAAAAGCTGAGCTCTCTGTGGCGTATATCTGCAGACACTTATGTAATTGAAATTGTCGCCAACTATGAAAGTCATAAAATGTAAAACCAATGAAATGACATTTTGTAAAGTTGCAAGAGGCAGCTGATGGTGATGCTGCCGCTGGAGATGCTTCTGCTCTTGTCGAAGCTGAAAGATATTAAAATTGAGCAAGGCAACGTGAAACTGAAGACAACAATTGAGCGACAGTTGAGCAGCAGCGATACGGAAGCGAAAGCAAAAAGCAAAAGTAAAATCGAACCGAACCAAACCGAATTGAGTCGATTTGAAGCGAACTCTGTGGTACTGTGATATCAATGAACAACACGCTGCGTATACGTAATTTTTTTTGTGTTGACAATCGTTTGACATTTGTTTCCTGGCCCATACCACTGTCTGTCTGTCTGTCTGTCTGTCTGTCTGTCTGTCTGTCTGTCTGTCTGTCTGTCTGCCTTGCTGTATTTATAGCCGACTTGCTGTCTGATATTTTCATTGTGTTTTATTTATTTATATTATTATTATTTTTTTTTATTGTCACTCAACAATTTGCTGGCATTATTTAAGAGTTACTGAATGTATGTACATACGTATGTCTGTGGGTGTGGTGTGTGTTCTATTCTCAACCCACTGGGTCTTAAAGGGTTAACTTGAATTCGAGTGCCATGCAAATTGCAGCTCCTTCTTATCTACCGCGCCCATCTGTGCCTGCCAAGCTGTCGACTGTAGCTGCCTCCAAGTCTCAGTCGGAGTCTGGGGTCTGGGGTCTGGGTCTGGGTCTGGAGTCTGCCCCCTTTAGTGGGTCTGGGCTCAGTGCGTGTCTGCAGCTTTGGCTGGCCAAGTGATAAACTTGTCGCTTGTCGTCATCCTCGTCTATGTCTGAGACTATGTACGACTGCGAGTGCGTGTTGTGGGTTTAACTCCATGTCCATTTTAATTTTAGAGCTGAGCAGACTGTGCGGGGTGGGGAGAGGGAGGAGGATAAACGCCTCTGCAGAATCAGTTAGAAGCACTCTTGGCCACTTGCGGCAACATTGCTGCCATGTGGTAAATAGTTAAGTACAAATTGCATGGCTAATTTGAGCTGTTGCACAGTTGACAACCGTTGACCGCAAAGCATGTTGTGTTGCAGAGGTGTGAAAAGCAAACTCTGCACCTCTGATCCATAAAGTGGAAGACTTTATGACCCAACAGCGGGTAATAACTTCGTATGAATGATGTTAGAGACTGAGAACAGATGCAAATGCAAATAGGCAAAAGTTCAGAAACACAAATAGCTAATTATAAACAAAAACCATCTGTGAACAATCCACACAATAATGCTGCATGCACCCAACCAAAAGTAATCCTATATTTATTTTCGATTATTTTAATTTATTTCAAGGCTTCTCAAATTCTATGCATACTGAAAATATTTCTGCTGAAAGTTGTTCAGAAAACAAATCAAATACAACAATTCAATGCACAAATATCCGATATCAAAGAGCACAGTACATTTCACAAGTCCTTGAGGAACACAAAACAGAATAGAAAAGTTCCTGGAAATTAAAATTAATACCTATAAATTTGAATAGTTACAGTATCAAACAAATGTACCTATAGTTATATTAGTTTTAATAATATAGTAAGCTGATCTCTGAAACAATCCTTTCAAGCTATAAAAATCTGTTACATTCTATTGGAAAATTCTATAAAACCTGAATTTTCATTTTATTAAATTTTATAATAATCAAGATAATTATTTTAAATGTTTTGTTTCCTCATACAAATATAGCTAAATATTTTATTTTGTAGAAATCTCTTTTACTTTAATTTATGTAGAAATCAAATTTTTCGAGGTCTTTTATATCGAGCGACCACTGTACTCAGAGTGCAGCCATAAACAGTTGCACGTTGCATTTAAAATTGTGAAATGTAAACACAAGTCGTAAACTCTTGAGTGTTTACTTTAAGTGTTGTTAAGGTGAGAAAACTAATGTAAGAATGGAGTCTATAATTAAGAGCACAAATTTAACAACTGTTGAGCTAAACAAAAATTAAAATAAATAAATAAATAGAAAGTGTATTTTCTTTGCTTTTTGACCCCGTTAGGAAAATGGTAAAAATATATAATCTTATAAATATTTACTCAGTTTATTCAAGATTTATCACTCGAACTTAGTTAAAATGTTTAGAGCATTAAATAATTATGCTTATCAATGATTTTCACATACTTTATTTTCTATTTATAAGAACTTCTAGAACTTCATTAGCATGCGATTGAGCAGCTGGAACTTCATGATGAGAATGCACAATGCCAATTAATTGTAACTGTTAACAACGTTTCGCACGTTCTATAAACGATTTAGAGCGCTAAGCGCACCGCACTGCACCACCGCACCACACTTTAGATTCACACATCATTTACTTAAGAAAAATCACCGCAACACTCAAACAATTTCAATATTTTATGATACTACAGATACTTGTGTATATTCGATTGAGTATCTTTATTTTTTATACGTATTTAATTTCTTGATTTTTAGATAATTAACAATCGTTTAATGGAGCGCACAAAACTGAACCAATTGCAATTAACTGACCAAATTTGATGTTAGCTTACAACTCAGTTAAGGCCAAGTTGAGGTGTTGCAATACCCTGCGATACGATGCGATGCGTGAACCGCACGCGACGAGACTCGTTTGTTGACTGGCTGCGATGCGAACTTGCTCGAAGTCAGCTGGCCACACAAAACGGTTCGGCAAACGAGTTAACAAACCCCAGCTGCTGCTGTTCTGGGCCAAAACGGTCGAGGGCCAGAGGAGGCGATGCCAGTTGCCTTACAGCTTTCGTACAGGCGTTGAAAGTAATTTCAAATATTGCAGAACACTTGAGATCTTAATGCAGTATTTACTTACAGCTCAGTTTACTTAAAGTTTAGCTCAAGACTTTTTTAATCAAGTCTAAAAGTGGAGAACCATATTAAGCAACTGCCTAAAATATTTATTATTGTACATTTAAGGGCATGACATTAAATTCTAAATAAAATTTACAATTACATTTAAAAATTTACATTTTCAACCAAATATTAATATTTCTGGAAAAATAACTCTTTTAATAACCAGCTGTAGGTCGAAAAAATAAAATAAAAATTTTTGAACTAAATTGGCTAAATATAATAACAACAAATGAAAAATCTCTACTTAGATTTCAATTGAATTAGCAAATTAAAACAGGTTAACTAAGCTTAACTATTTAATTAAAAATCTATGCACTTAAACATTTCTAAATTTCTAATTAAACTGATCTGTGAAACAGTCCTTTCACACTATCAAAATCTATTCGACCCTATTGGAAAATAAAATAAAATCTGAATTTTAATTTCATTAAATTTTATAATATTCGAAATAATTTTTTAAATGTTTTTTTCCTCATACAAATATAACTAAATATAATATTTTTTGTAGGAATAAAATAATCGCATTTATGAACTTGGCTTAACAGGCGCTGTTAGCGTAACATTTGTTGGCTATGTTAACAGCAACAGGCGCTGTTATGTGTCAAACATGTTGCATTGGTGTATTGTTGAAAGTTGTATTGCAACATTTGATTGCTACAAACTGATTTGTTTTTATAACAATTGTTGACTATAATAACAGAAATATTTAATTTGTAATTGTTTATACACAATATGAAATTGTTTAATAAAATGCCATTAAGATTAACAACTTTGGTTGTGCAAAATATGAAATTCGGACAAACTGGCAACATGTTTGTGAGCGCCGTGTGGGTGGCAAGCTGTTGCTGTTGTTGTTGATGTTGTTGTTGCTGTTGCTGTTGCATGTGCCTCATATTAATTGCAGCGCTTACGAGTGTCACCGCCCACGCAGCAAATAAAGTAAACAGCAAAAGTTGCATCAGTTGGCGACCCAATTGGAATCGGACGCCAAGTCTGACTCTGGATTCAAAGTCAGAGTCGGAGTCAGAGTTGGAGTTGGAGTTGGAGTCGGAGAACGCCTACTTAGAAAACCTACCACACGATAGTAACTGTGTCCAGTTAGACAAGCATACGCCTTGTTAGAGCCCTGAACCTGGACTTACCAACCACTTTACATTCCCCGCTCTCCCTTCTTTACTCACTGTCCAAACTTAGGCACCGCGAATTTGCATTTATTTACATTTCTACAGTGAAGCTAAAAAGGCGCATGATTAAGCAATAAATTCACACGATCTTTCAGTATATGTGTTTGTGTGTGTGGGTGTGTGTTGTTGTTGTTGTTATTGCTGCTCCTGGTACAGCAACTGTTGCCGTTAACTGTGCAACGGTGAAGCAAGCCTTTATCCTACTATTATTACTTTTATTATTATTTAGTATGCCCATTCTGTTCGAATATTTGTCTATTCAATTCATTTCGAATGGAGTTTTATCTTCTTCCCCTTAAAACATTATTGATAGCGGAAGCCGCTGGAAAATCGTGAAACATGGCTGTGGATCATGCTCGCCTTAAGTATACCCTGTTCTCAAGTTGTATTTAATACTGCTCATAGAGTGTTGGGTCATTCAGAGTTGGGGACTATGATAAATGATCTAACATATGAAGCATACGACTACAAAAAGTGAGAATATCATATCGCAATCAGAGCATTTAAAATTATTTGATTTATTGACGTATCCTGCGTTACTGTCCTAGTAATGAAAATATTTATAAGGTAGACCTTAATAAAAATTGACATTAATTATTTAAGTAAATGTAAAATTAGTTTATTTAAATAACAATTTATTATTTAATAAGTAAATTTATTGTGTTAGAAATACTTTTCTTCTGGCTAAATAACTAACCATTAATAACTAAGTATTTTTAAATATTGTAAACTGATAATCAAAATTCAGTTTCTAAACACAAAAAAATTATTTTTAAATATTTTATTAAAATAAGAATCAGAAAAATCAAGAATGAAAGGTTTTACAATTAAGCTGTTTTCTCTTTTTTTAAGAATCTTTGGATCTCGATCAAATTTATTTGACTAAAGGTCAAAAGCAGGGATTAAAACCAAAACGAATATCGGTTTCAGTTACGGTTTCGGTTATGCTCGAATTAAGGTTTTCGGTTATCGGTTATGCAAAATCTTGGAGTATCGGTTTTTTGTAAGTTTCGGTTTAAAAATACCAGTAGTGCTTCAGTTCACAAAAAACAAAAAATTTAAGGTTTTCGGTTGACCAAAATGAGAAGCGTTATTCATTGCGTTACATGAAAAAAGACTTAATGCTCTCCAAAGCCTGAAAAATAATGTTATCTGGTTACTGGATGGTCCAGCGTAATATCGATTTTATTATAATTTGACCTCAAATAAATTTGGTTATTTGATTTGAACATTTCGACTAATTTGATTTTTCTGATTTTTAATAACTTCGAACTGCCATAATTTTGTCAAAACTCAATCAATTTCCATGCCCAATGTAAATTTGAACATGTTTTAATCTCTAAATACGTTCTGCATTTAAATTTTTTAAATTTTAAAAATTTCGAAATTTTTGATTTTTTTAGAATTTTTACAGTGTTACCCCTTATCATTTTTCGAAAATTTCAAAATTTTCGAATTTTTAAAATGAACAAAATTTAAATGCAGAACGAATTTTGAGGAAAAATCATACTCAAATTTACATTGCGCATGGAAATTGATTGCCTTTTGACAAAGTTATGGCAGTTTGAAGTTATTAAAAATCAGAAAAAGTAAAGATTTTTCTTTTAAAACTAAGAATCGTAAATATGCCTGGGGAACAAAACATTTGTTTATTAGTGTACGTCGTAAGTTGTAGGCTATGAATGATATAAAATTTATAGACCATTATATACGCCTCCGCAAAGTTCCAATTTCCATTGTACAATTATTACAGAGTATAAAAAAAAAATATTTAAGCGAGGCAGTTAAATACATTTATAACTAGTTAATAACTTGGGTAATATTTTTGAGTATTTTATGTTTAATTATATATAATCTTGGCCAAGTCTAAAATCTTACATAAAATTAACTAATTTTGTTAAATTATGTGTAATTGGTTCAAAATAAAGACTAATTTTCCAACTGTCTCTGGAAATAGTAGTGACGATTTTCGGGTCCCGGCATGTACAAATGTTCACGGATCTCTTCCAAATTGAAGGAATTGGCATTGTATACAAATGGTGGTTCAGTGCTTTCTTCAGAAAATGTACTGATATTTGTGACACTTGCTGATCTTAATGCATCTTTTTGGTTGCCAAGTGTTTGCCAAATGTCGAGTTCCTGATCCTGATGAATTTCCTCCAGATTCTCCTCCTCATTGACGCTCTGCTCACTGGGAGACCTAAGCGGGCGATTCCTAAGACACTCAGCCCGCCGAGCATTCTCCTTCTCTATTTTGTCCACAATGGGATGCCTGAGGCCGGACAGATATACCAGGAGCTTGGTCTCCGTTTGTTCAGTATCCTCCAGATACGGATGACGCAATTTGTAATTGTTGCGACGCATTATAACATCTGCTTCGTATTCCTGATCCAAGCTCAGATCACAGCCACGACATTCGAAGTGAATGACCTTGTGGTTGGTCTCCAGTCCGCGAATTAAAGCTCTGCCCACAGCGGGATTCAGTTTAATGGACGCCATGTCCAGACGACGCAATGGCGCGTGGAGCCGCAATAGATTGCTAACATCACGGGTCACCATATTGGCATCAGCCTCAATGCCACTAATGTTCAGTTCCACCACGTGATTAGTGCCAATGATGTTGTGAACCAGAAAGTTTAGGCCCAACTCCCCCAATGGATTGAAAGCTAATCCCAGATACTCCATAGGACTTCCGTCCGGCGCATTGTTGGCATAACATCTGAGAGCATATCCGATGGATTGCAGAGAGGCTCTCTGTATCTTATTGTACTCCAGCTCCAGTCCCTTCAACATGACTTTACGTTCCAGCAGCATCTCCAATGCCACATTACAATTATCCTCGAGTTGATCGTATCCAAAATCAACAACCTCCAGTCCATCCAGCTGCTTCAAGGCTTGCACAATTATTAAGAGTTTCATGTGATCCATGCGACTGTTGCGCAGCCGGAAGATCTTGAGCTGTTTCAAGGTGCGAACTCCAGTGGCCAGATGAACCATATCATCGTAGGAGAAGTTCATGTGTCGCTTGTGATAGTCACGGTCCATCTCGGGACCCAGGAACTCAATCGTTAGGGAGTTGAGCCTGTCAAAGTATCGTACAAAACTCAGGTCGATGTGGTGACAGTGCTTGGCGGGATAATCATATCTCTTGAGACGATTAAGTAGCTTCTCTTTGTTGCGATTATCTACGATTTTGTCTTCTCCATCATCGGGCTCTGGATCAACTGGAAGATCGAAAGCTCCAGTGATTTTCTTTTCGGGTGTCTTTTTCTTCTTCTTTTTCTTCTGCTTGGGCTCTGGAGGCGGAGGAGCTCTTAACATGGCGCGTCTTATCTTGCGCCTCTCATGCTCCTCTTTCTTCTCTCGGGCGAGATCCCGCAATTGCTGCCGTGCCGCATTCCGGGCGTATCGTGCTTCACGTCGCTTTTGGACCTCCACATCCAACGTCAATGTTCGAGGCCCCATTTCCGACATGCTGTCTTCATGCTCAAGGGATACATTTTGTTCATTCTCTGCAATGCGCACCGATTCCCTCTTCAATAATCCCTTTTTCGCTGGTATCACAACTGGCTCCTCTTCCTCCTCAACTTCCTCTTCCTCCACATGTGTATCACTGAAAATGAAGGAAATTTACCATTACAATCTTCAAGTTTGTTTTCCCTTTCGAGCCACTTACCTTTCGTCACTAGACACCTGTTGTCCATCCGACTCAGCCGAGGATGCATCCAGCTCCGGTTCACTGACAACGTAGTGCATGAAGAAGTGATCCTCAAGCGACTGCAAATGTTTGATGTGCATTGATCGAACATATTTGTGCACCAATTTACCCAGTGAAGCCATCTGTTGTTCCGGCCAGTAGGCAGCTGGACAGGATTCGACCAGTTCCACATACTTTAGGCTAATTCCCGTGCCCCGCCAGTCGAACTCATCGATCTTCTTGAACTGCAGCGATTTGTCCGAACTCTTGGCGAGCACCACGCGACGCCAGAAGCGCAAATCCTCCACAAAATAACACTCCTTCAACGGAGTATTCACGTCCAGGGAATCATAGTGGATGCGCAGCTTCAATGGATCCTGTTTCACAGGTGGTGCAATGTCCCTGGTGCCTAGTTTGGCCAGAGCACGGACACTGAGATCGGCCAAGGTGCCCAGACGTTCATTCTCGATGAATGCTTCCGTGTAAACTCCACGATTTCGTTCGCTATAGAGGCGTCTGGTGGCCATCGAGGGCCGGTAGAGCTCATATTCCACCAATAGATCTGGTTCATTGGGTATGCTGAATGTGCAGAGGTTTGGCGGTGGCAGAAAGTCCTCATCGTTATCATCATCCATTATAATTGTATAAAATTATAAAAATATATTTCGAAAATTGTAAAAATTGTTTAGTTTGTGTAAAGATTCAATTGATATAATAAATGTGAAGAGAATATCAAATATTTCAAGTTGAATGATTCTTAAATACTTACAAAACTGAATGAGCTGCCTGATCGGATAATATCTAAAAATATGGGATATTAAATGGCGCTTGTCTGGCGTCAGATACCGTTGAACCCATGGAACCCGTTGAACCAATACCCAACTCCCAATACGTATAATGAATCCGAGACCTGAGTCTGACCTCGAGGCAACTTTTTTAGGCACGACAACAACAACGATTCATTGTTTCCATCTCGTGGCTCGTGGCCAAGTTTCTCCATCTCATTTGTTCAGTCTTAAACTCGTATCTCCGTCTCTGTCTGGGCTGCAGCTGATGATGATGACTTAATCGTTGATCTGAGTTCGTATAGGTGGGCGTTATTGTGATTTATTATGCCAGTTGGACACGCACTATAAAAACGGACTGGCTAAACCATAAAACAAGAATTCATAAACGATCTGCACATTATACTAAGACTTTTAAATACTCTTTCTCAACAAAAGTAGATATGATGAAAGATGAAGTTTATATACTCTCAACTAGCTTACTAAATGAATTTCTCATTGGTATATTATTATTTTAATGCACTTATTATATGAGATCTGCGACTGCATTAAAAACCTGTTAACTGCCTTTAACTTTTGCTTACTTTAATATACTTTAACTTACTTTACTTCACTTTACTTTACTTTGCCTTACTGTTTTAAATTCTCGCTCGGTTTGTGGTCTTTTGATTGCTACTGGGTGGGCGGTGACAAGGTGACAACGACGAATACCTCTCTTTATGCTACCTCCCTAAGCACTTGCTCTTCCCTTTCCCTCTCCCTACTGCCTTCTTGTCACTTTGTCTCGTTCTCTGTTCCATCCTCCCTCTCTTTTTGTTTTGTGTATCTTCTTGGTCGTCAAGTGTCGGGACACTTGAAAAAATAAACTTAGTTCAAGTTTTGTCGAAACATTTAGAATTTTAACTATATTTTCATCTCATTTCAGATGGTAACTTTGAATTTTTAAATTTTTGAAAAAATTCGATTTTCAAAAATTTTTAAAAATGATCAAAATTTAAATGCAGATCTATTTTGGAGGTAAAATCATGCTCAAATTTACATTGCGCATGGATATTGATTGCCTTTTGACAAAGTTATGGCAGTTCAAAGATATCAAAGTTGCTCAGTACCTGCGACGGCCAGAACCGAAATTAACCCTTATAAATGAATCGGTTACTAAACGGTTATTTCGGCTTAAAGAGTTTCGATTTATGGGTTTCGGTACAGCGGAAATAATTATTTTCGGTAATACAAATATGTTAAGCAAGTCTGCGAGCTTTTAATATGTTAGAGAAGGTTGTCCTTATAAACATACCTGTAAAACTGGGATCAATTATTTTTAAATTTTTCTTGATTTTCGAAGCCATTAATTAATTTATAAAAATTTTTAACTAACGGGTATAAAAAGATGCCTACTTTTCCAAATAATCTTACTTAAGATACTAAGTGTGTTATTATTTTCGTCGACAAATATTTTAATGCCATTTGCTATCAATCGAAAAAGCTATTAAAACCGATTCTTTCGAAACAAACTTCAATTCAGCTTAGGAAACTTTGTATTCCATCGATTGTTTTTTGAAATACAAAATCATAATTAGTTTCTCTGAGTGTGACGAAGAGCTATCTGAGTGTCTCTTCCCGGCTGCTACTGGTGCTGAACCCTCGAATGATATATCACAGATGGAGGGCGCAGCTGTGCGCCAGTTTTCAGCCGCTTAACGCTGCAATGCCATAATCATCATCATCCTTCCCAAAAGCGAGAAGAGAGCGCCAACCTGCCAGCCAAGCAACCATTTATTTATGCACTTGACTTGCGAGTCAGAGCTGTAGGCCAATTGGGAGGTAGACGACACCGACGGATGGGGACGAGAGGGCAAAGTGGGTAGAACATTAATGAACATATCATATTTCACACACGTCTGCGTCGGGTCGTCGCTGCTTAAGTTGTCAACACCTTTGCACTCCCCTGCACTCCCTTGTCGCCCCTGAGTTTCGAGTGCAATTTGAAATTGTTTTCGAGTGCACTCACACATAGTTGCGAGTGTCAACAGGAAATACTAGACTGTAAATGAGCCATCCAACATTCACACTAAAAGCGGATTAAATAAAGTTATACTTTCATTCAACAACCACAACAGAATCCCTAATAAATAAACTCTAAACAAAACTTTTTAAAAGTTTAAAATATTCTTGCTAACTTATACAACTTTCTCAAGTTGTTCGTTAACATTTTTTATTTCATTTAATATTTACGCGTTAACTTGAAAAGTAAAAGCTAGAAAAATTTCCAACATCTAGAAATTTCCAGGTGCAGAGCAGCAAGAAAGGTAAACGATATAAAGTTCTGTTTCAATTTCCGTTGCCTATTTTATTTAGAATATTTATTGAGAATATTTTTAAAGACATACTACTGACCACGCTTTTAATATCCTGAATATTTCACCTTGTTCGTACACAAAACAGAGGTAAATAAATTATTAAAATTTTAAAATTACAATAAAAAGAATTATTGAATAATTAGAATTAAAAACATAATAAATTGTTATTATTTCAGTTAATCTCGACTCAAGTTTCAATATTATATTTGAGAATAAATATAATTTAAATTAAATTTTGAATTATTCCACGATCTTATTATATAGTTTGTTATATTTCCAATTTTTGAAGTAAAATAGTTTCGGAATTTTAAACCTCAATAAAATTAATTTAGAATTTTCAACCAGAACTAAAATTATATTATACTTTTTCAAGTTCTGTAATAAATCTTGCCAAATCTACATAGAACAAAATGACAACGCATAAATCGTTGAGTGTCATATTAAAAGGTTTCTCATATTTATGTCAAGTTGTAAGCAGAAAAGTTATTAACTTACTCTGAGTTGGCCATGAAAAATAATCATAACTAACTCCTAAGGTAATGAAATGTGTAATGAAATTTCGTCTATTTTTTGTTTGTGTATCCTTGGGTTATTAGCGCAGATTGAGATGCAAAATGAAGGCTAAAACAGAAACTAAAGTTATGGCCAAGTCAACAGGTCAAGCAAATCATGTAATTGTCGAATAGGTGAGGTCTTAAGTCTTAACGATGCAAGTAATGTTGAAAAGCGAAAACCAAAACGAAAGCCCAAGCGCAACATGTTGACAGCCAGTCAGAGAATAGGCCAGGTCAGAAGACAGACGAGGCTGCAGGAGCTTTAAAGAGCTCTTGGCCAGAAAGACACGCACATTAATTATGTTAATTGAACTGTAGCACATTCTCAGGCGCAACAGACAACAGACATAGACAGTAAGTGAGAGAGAAAGAGAGTGCGATAGAGTACGAGAGAGAGAGAGAGAGAGAAGGGAAGAAGCAACAGTCACATAACTCATAATGCCATTTCCTCATAAAGTCTGCCAGACATAACTCAGCTCTGCCATAGAGAGAACTTTAGGCAAGACTTCATTAAAACTTGTGCAGCATTTTGTCTTGTCTCAGACAGCGTAGTGGCCAAGGAAACAGGACAAAGCCAAAGGAGGCTGACAGTCATGGCAGTCCCAATAGTCCCAACCAACATTCCCAACTGTCCAGCGTAGGCTCCCAATTCCCAATTCCAACAACAATTGCGAAAACAGAGGGAAAACAGACAAACTGCAGCCGTGCCTAATGACCACAAAAATAGCCAAATGCAGTTTAATTTATGACCCAACGCCAACTAAGAATGTGTGGACCATGCAACGTTCAACTTTCATGCAACACGGCGAGGGTCGTTTAGAAAGTCAGTGAGAATACAGAAAGATCTAACAACAAATTATAAAAATTTATAAAAATTATTTTAAAATAAAATATTATTATTTAGTTTAATTTTGACAGAGTTATAGTTAGCTTAGCGAAACAAAGCTTAGTATTTTGAATTGGTAGTCCCTTAGGTCTATGGTTAGAGTTGCCAACCTGTCACAAAATTTAAATTTTTCAGTTGGAAGACTGGGTTTGATCCCCACCTTGCCATGCTAAAGCAGAATATATTAAAATTAAAACATGTATCATTAATGTGTTTTTAAATTCATAAAGAATGAAACACAATTTAACCTTACCTACCTTACCTTACCTTACCTTGAAGAAGACAAAATTCAAAATTTTAAATTTTTTCAAGTCAGTTGAGATGTATTTCTGTACAAGAAACAATGTTCTTTCTACAATTGTAATAACTTAAATTCTATTTTTCAAGTTCATTCAATTTAAATTACATATTGGAGTGCAATTTTGCAATTGGAGTGCAATTTTGCTTCATACTTACTCAATATAGTGTATTTTTTAAGAATTTATTAAAAAAATATATATTTATTATTCTTTTCATTAGTATTTTATTTTTTTCAATTATGTTTTTATTATGTTTTTCTTTCATTATATTTTTACCTCTCCAATTCAAAGTTTTCATTAAAAATAGCAATAGATTGCAATTCAAAGTCTATTGTAATTGCAATATCTCTACCTTCTGTATTTCCTTATTTTCTGTACCTTTTGACTGTTTCCTTAATAAGGATAATATTTCAATAAACCGCTGCAGCAACCTTGTCTGAGTTTTTTCCATATTGTTCTCTGCTCGCTTTTGCAATGCCATGTGGATGACAAGAGGAAAAGAGGAGGAGGTTGGCGGGTGGCGGGTGGCAGGTTTCTAGGGATCCCTAGGCAATGGCTGAGTGATTTATGTATGCATCTGGCTGACATCGTTGGCTAAGCTTCACTGTAGTTGTAGTTGTAGTTGTTGCGTTATCAGTTAATTTGAAAATCTCTCGCTAAAGAGTGAAACCTTCGCTTTCCCGCATCCCTCTTCTCTAATCCCACATGACTGGGATTTAAAAGGACTTATGCAATAAAACATGAATTACTTAAGATAGATGTAGGTACTGTACTCAGGTGTTTGTTCAGGAATTACATGTGTCTATTAATATACAAAAATAGGCAGACAGAAAGTGAGATGGAGAGTGGGAGGGAGCGCAGTTCAAGGCCAACTGCAATCAACCAATCAATCAAAAAAGCGCTCAGCAACCAGACAAGGATTGGCTTTAACCCATCCACATCGTCGTCCATGTCGTCGTCCATGTCCAGCTGCATTCTAAAAGCGACTCAGCGAGAACAATGCATAATTACTGATAATGATTTGTGCATTGTTAACGTCGGAATAGGCCATCTATTGTTCTGGCCTGGCTAGGATGAGCTAGCTATACAGAATGGGAATGAATATGAGAATTGGGGCTGTCTGTCTGGTTGGGGAGAATTCTTCATTGCCTTTGCTTTTGCTATGATTGCTTCGTCAGTGGTTTTAGTTATGACTTAGATTCGACAGAGATCCAATGCAATCGATGGATCCGATGGAATTTCGAGGGACTCTCATAACTATTTTAAGCGGCTTTCGTCGGCAGGCGTCGACGATAAAATAATAAAAATTGATTTGCGCGTCAGGTTTTTGGCGTTGGCGATAAAATTTTACAACAGAACGCGTCGTGTGAAATTATCATTATCCACAAACTCAGCGGGCGCATCCTCAATTCCTCAATTCCTCATTTCAACCCCCTGCCCAGTCACCACCCGTAACCACCCTCGGTCTCGACCGGCACTAACATCAGCAGGAGCCAAGAAAATCGTACTCCCTGTTGAACAGATTACAAATCATAGTTAACGACTGCTTCGACTGGACGTAGTTAAGATCACGATGTCGAATTGCCAAATCACAGATGAGACATGTGATTTGCACGTTGGGAAGTCGCAAGCGGCAAGTGGCAAGTGGCAAGCTGCAAGTTGAGAAGTTGTGTCTGATGAAAGATGACGGCAATGGGGCAGCTACGATTTTCAATTAAACTCTTTGATGCAATTTTTCACACCTTGGCATAATTGAGCATGGTCTTGTTGTTCCCTCTGTCGGCTAACTAATTGAGCAGTCAAATTAAGATTGAACACCGTCTCGAAGGTAGAGCAATTCAATTATAAAGGTAATCAGAATATCTCGAGAAAACATTGAATTGTACATACAAATTAAATAGTTCAGAAAATCTTTTTTTATAACAAAATCGGGTATTAAGTTGTAATATCTATCAATTATTTATATTTTTTGATTTTATCCGACATTATTTCTATATTTTATTAAAACATAAGACTTTTAGAATCATCAGTCAATCAATAAATCAATTAATTCACATTCAGAATGATCTCAAATTAAATTATACAATTCATAAAAGTAACATTGTTAATTAAATATTAAATAAATGGCTATTTGTATTTTATTTATGGCTATCTATTTTATATTTACTAAATCGATATCAAATAAAATCTTTAGTTTTAAACTGGGATTAAAACCTTAACCGAAACCGTAACCTTTAACCGGTAAAAACCGATTGAAATTTGCAACCGTAACTGAAACCGTAACCAAAAATAATTCTTTCCGCTGTACCGGAACTGATAAACCGAAATAACCGTTTAGTACCCGATTAATTTATAAGGGTTTATTTCGGTTCTGGCCGTCGCAGGTACTGAGCAACTTAGATATCTTTGAACTGCCATAACTTTGTCAAAAGTCAATCAATTTCCATGCGCAATGTAAATTTGGGTATGATTTTTCCTCAAAATTCGTTCTGCATTTAAATTTTGTTCATTTTGAAAGTTCGAAAATTTCGAAATTTTTTGAAAAATGATAAGGGGTAACACTGTAAAATTTCTAAAAAATTCCAAAATTTCGAAATTTTTAAAATTAAAAAAAATTAAATGCAGAACGAATTAAAGTGTAAAATCATGCTCAAATTTACATTGCGCATGGATATTGATTGACTTTTGACAAAGTTATGACAATTCGAAGATATTGAAAATCAAAAAAATCAAAATAATCGAAATGTTCAAACTAATTTAACCAAATTTATATGAGGTCACATTATAATAAAATCGACATTACACTGGACCATTTCTGTAACCAGATAACATTATTTTCGCGGCTTAAATGAGCATTGTGTCTTTTTTCTTTAAAGCAATAAATAACGCTTTTTATATTGGTCAACCATACCGGTATTTTTAAACCGAAACTTACAAAAAACCGATAACCGTTACGATATTTGCTTTTAATATAATTTTAAGATGCTAACATCTATAATCAAATTTCGCTTCAAAACTTCGCGCAATTTCAAACAGGCGTGAAGTTGGCTGCGATTGTTGAGAGCTGCCAACGCGTTTTGTAATCCCAGATTGGCAGCTCTTTTTCCGCGCAAGCAGCTTTAAGTATCATGACAACAGACGTCTCAAAGCTAAATGCTATAAACATATAAGAGTGAGTATAAGCAGTTACAATTTGAAAGTCGAATTTTGTATTTTCAGTTTGTAAATTCTTATTTCTTCTTCTTGTTATTCTCAATTTAAAATGCCATAGAAAACCCTCTATGATTTAAATAACCTTTATTTAAAATATATACCTTGTCAAATAAAAAATTAATTTCGTAAGTTTTTTTTAATACAGTGCGTTGTCGTGGTTTTATTTGTTTTTATATTTTAAATATACATAGTTTAATATATGCAGCTATAATAGTTATTTAAAATTTGAATACTACATTGTTTAGTTATTATTTTCTTTGATATTTAAACTAAATAAACCATTAAACTACATTTTTTGTTGTGTTTGCTCCGTTTTTTAACTTCCTCTCTCTTTCATCTTCTTTTTCTATTTCTCTTTTGCTTTTTTTGCATTTTCTCACCAATTTTATTTGTTTTTTTTTATTGTTTGCTACTCTAGGGTGCTAGATACGTATATGTATAATTATTTATAGGATATTAATCGGTAATTTACAATACATTAATTATAAGTATAATTAAACAAATTCTTAAAGTTTGCTGCTGGCGAGAATTGTTATATGCTCGTTAATGACATTTATAAACTATATAATACAATAAAAGTCTTGGCGTTAAAGAATAAATTGTTTATAAACAAAATAATTAAATTATTTTGCGCTGGTTTACAGTTTCGTCTCACACACACATGCATAAATAAATTATATTTGTTAATTTATGTTTTTGCTTTCAATTTTTTTTGTTTAGTTTTTTCTTTTTTTTTGCTTTTGTACTCAAAACTGTACGAAAAAACGCGCGCAAAACGCTAACGATTTCTCGGAGCGTTTTTAAACGCCATAAGCCTTTCATAAAAAGCCCATGTCGAGGGCAGTGTAAAGAGCACGTATGTCGCTGTGGGCGGAAATGCGCCAGAATGGGAAGTTCATGGCCTTGGCAGCTGACTCCTCCTCGGCGCCATCCCCAATCACGACGTAGGTGCTCTTGCGTCCAAAGCGGGTCACGATGCGTTCATAGCAGGTTTCCTGGCCTGTGAAAAGATTGAGGATTAGCATTGGAACATGAGGATATCAATGGTTAGTTGACTTACCAATCTTGTGGGCACTATAGATGTTTTCAATATTGAAGATGCTGCCCAGACCAAAGAGCAGGACTTTGGCCAACGCTGGAGCCAACTGCGTGGAGGTGACCAGCACATTGACGCAGTTCTCCCGCTGGGAAATCATGCTGAGACACTTGAGCGCCAAGGTGGCCCAATTATCGGTGGCCACCTCGATTTCGGAGCGTATCTGCAGCCAGGCATCTCGTTTTCCCGGTCCCAATAAAGTGCCCACACTGCAAAAAGATGAACGGAGAGAGATTTGGATGAGCATAAAATCAGGAGAATTATTTATGGACTTAGTTATATAATCATTGATTCATTTTTTAATTTACTTATATAATTATTTATTTGTTTATCTATTATTAAGTTTAAATTAAAAATTCAAAATAATACAAAATATTATTAAATTTAATTTTGAAAAGTTCAGAATGGTAGAAAAAGATATAAAAAGCTAGAAACGCACTCCGAAAAATATATTTGGTTTAAGAATTATTCTTTAATTTAAAAAACTTTTCATAAAACATGACGGATCTTTTCGGAAAAATCCCAACTTGGAAACTAATATATAATATATGACTATGATATACCCGTTAGATGCAATAAAATGGGATGATTGACAATTATAAAAAGGAATTTTCTTTCAACCTTGCATATATTACAACGAATACAATATACTCTATTTTATGAGTAGGAACAATTTTCAGTTAATTATTAAAAATGAAATTTCGATTAAAACGTAATGTTTATAAAGTCAGAGGGTATTTAAATAGGTAAGGGAGTGTATGTACTTACTTGCCCCTGTAGCTGTTGTAGATATCCTTGATCTTGCGATAGCGGAAGGCGAGTTTGCGCATCCAATCGACACCACCACGGACCCCAGTGGGCAGACAGAGATTGGGCGGGGCGCCGGGTGGTGTGCCGGTGTGAAAGCCATCGGTGGCAAAGTTATAGGTGCTCAGATCCTGTCCATTATCATCGGAGCTGACGTCATCGATGTGCACCTGATCGCATTCCTCGATCTCATTAAAAAAGAAATGAGTATCGGCCATGTTGAAGACCATCTCCTCCATGCGGAACGCAATGGTCATCAGTGTGCTGTGATCTTTGGTATATCGATTGGCATAGCTGCCCGATAGCAACGTATGGAAGATGATCAACGTCTCGTCCAGGTCCCAGATGAAAACACGTTCCGGCGGCTTTACCGCCTCGCTATTGCCCGTATCCGAGGCTGTGCTGCGCGTCGGACTCGGCTGCTGATGGCGTCGACCTCGCGCCCTGCCCGTCTTGCCTGTGGGCGTGGATTTGGTTGCCGAGGCGGAGCCGGCGGTGCCGACGCTGCTGCCACCGCTCGAATTAAGTGTGGCCGATGCTGTGGCAGCTGTGACAACATTAACCGATGCATTCGGTGACATTGAGATCGGGAGCGGGGAATGCGGCGAATGCGTTGCCGGATGCACCGGCGTTGTCGAGTGCGTATCCGTTGGACTCTCCGAGAGATTCGAGGATGCGGTCGCCACATGAAACCCATGACTGGCACTCGAGCTGGGCGAACTCACCGCATACGGTGAATAGTTTGCCGGATTATAATAATTGCCATACTGCTCATTGTAATATCCGCCGTAATCCTGTTGAGCAAAATTGTTGTATCCCGCATACGGATTGCTGTACAACTGCGAATTGTTGTTGCCACCGCTGGCATAAGTCGGCGTCAAATATGCCGCTGCTGCCGCCGCTGCCGCCGGTTCCATTTTTGCACCACGTGCCGCTGCTGCCGCCGAACTGGCTGCGGCATACGGAGTCCCATATCCGGAGTAGAAGGGCGGGGGCGTGTACTGTTGCATGCTGTTGTAGTAGTAATAATCGTGCTTGCTGTCGTACACAGCTGCCGCTGCCGCAGCAACCGCCGAGCTGGCAGCGCTGCTCTCGGCGCAGCCATAGAGATTGGCGCCGACGCTGGCAGCGGTCGCAACTGTCCCGTTGTCCAGTGTGGCATGCACCTGGCCGGGACTGCGGGACTCCGATTTAACCGCCGTCGCAATGCTGCTGCTGTCGTGCGTCCAATGCGACATCGTTGACGGATGAACGCCCCCTCCCACGCCCACTCCAACGCCC
This sequence comes from Drosophila kuntzei, assembly GCA_035042165.1. NCBI lineage: Eukaryota > Metazoa > Arthropoda > Insecta > Diptera > Drosophilidae > Drosophila > Drosophila kuntzei. The sequence goes on from JAWNLU010001042.1 coordinate 236,040, forward strand.
ACGCCCACCTCATCGCTGGACTGTTGATATGTGGAGAAGCTGCTGCCCGACGATTGTGCAAAACTGGTGGCAGCTGCGGCCAAGCTGCAGCTACTAGGATTTGGATTATTGTTGTTGCTGTTATTGTTGCTGTTGCTGCCGGTGTTTGTGTTGTTGCTGCTCGCATAGTGTCCACTCAGTGAGCCAATCGTTGGCTGCAACGGTTGAATCTGCGGTGGCAATCCCAATGGACTGCATTGCCCAGCCACGCCCACACCTCCAACGGCCCCGCCCACGCCCACGCCAATGCCAACGCCAACGCTGGCGCCGGCACTGCTGGGCCCATTGCTGGTGGCCAACACGGCGCTTGAATGTGTCTGTTGCTGTTGTTGTTGTTGCTGCTGCTGCTGTTGTTGCTGATGTTGTGGTTGTTGCTGATGTTGTGGTTGTTGCTGTTGACTTTGGCAGAGACTGTAAGAGCGAGAGAGAGAGAGAGATGAGCAGGTGAGTGTATGTTGATTCCACAATTAAATATATAATAATTTTACTAATCACTAACAGATACTCAGTAAAGCTATAATTTTTTTAAGTAATTATACTTTATATTTTTAATTTTTTATAGATTAGTTATTTGAAGTCAACTTTAAGTAGTTCTCAATCTATATTTAATATTTGAAGTAAAATATCAGTTGACACCGGGGATTAAAACCTTAACCGTAACCGTAACCTTTAACCGGTTAAAACCGATTGAAATTTGTAACCGCAACCAAAATCATTTTTACGGTGTACCGAAACCCATAAACCGAAACTCTTTAAACCGAAATAACCGTTTAGTAACCCATTCATTTATAAGGGTTAATTTCGGTTCTGGACGTCGCAGTTACTGAGCAACTTTGATAACTTTGAACTACCATAACTTGGTCAAAACTCAATCAATTTTCAGGCACCATGTAAATTTGAGCATGATTTTACCTCTTAATTCGTTATGCATTTAAATTTTGTTCATTTTTAAAAATTTTTGAAAATGGAATTTTTTTCGAAATTTTACAGTGTTACCCCTTTGTCTTTTTTGATTTTTTCGAAAAAATTCTAATGTTAAATATTAACAAAATTTAAACGCGGAACGACTTTAAAAGTTAAATCATGCTTAAATTTACATTGCGCATGATAATTAATTCAGTTTTGACAAAGTTATGGCAGGTCGAAGTTATTAAAAATCAGTAAAATCAAAATAATCCAAATAAATGAATATCGCTTCTTATTTTGGTCAACCGAAAACCTTAATATTTTTTTATTTTTTGTGAACCGAAACCATACCGATATTTTAAAAACGAAACTTATAAAAAACCAATAACCGTTACAAAACCGATACTCCAAGATTTTGCATAACCGATAACCGAAAACCTTAATTCGAGCATAACCGAAACCATAACTGAAACCGTTATTCGTTTCGGTTTTAATCCCTGGTTGACACATTTGAAACTGATACCAAAAAGACTAGCTGATTAAGTTTATTTATTTAATTTATTTATATTAAGTTATTAATTTATTTGAGGTCAACTTAAAGCAGTTGTCAAAAAGTTATACATTTTATTTTTATTTTTGTTTATATTATTTTACTAATTTGATAATATTTATTTATTTAGTTATTTTCTAATTTACTTATTATTATTATTATTATTTATTTATTTTTTTATTTGTTTATTTTGTTATTTTCTTATTTACTTATTAATTTTATTACTTATTTAGTTATTCAGTTGACAAAAAATATTTTGTATTTAAATAAAAATTTAAAAAGCGCGATTTCAAACTGACAATGTTTAATGATTACTATTAAAAAAAATTTTTAGATTCTTAATTAAAAGATAATTATAGAAAAATATGATTAATGTATTCAACATTTATTGCTAGGATTTGAGAACACGCAGAAAGAAAGCGAAAGAATTTTTAGTATTAAGTACTATTAGTCTTAAAAAGCTTAAAAAACTTTAAATAGTTAAGAAATGTATTTCTGAGTGGAGTACTCGACGAAATATTTCAAATACAGGTATGGATAGGTTAACTGTCTACAATAGAACCACAAAACCTAGCTATAAATCGGAATATATTAAAACGAATATTGCATTGTGATTTGTTATTTGGGCGTAAACTATGTATATAGTATTTATACAATAAATAAACACAAATATTAATCAATCGATTTGCTTCATTTTCAATTTTTTTTGTGCTAATTTGTAAAGTCTATTTAGAACGAAGTTTAAACATGGAACTGGTCAGTCTAAGAATTCTAGATGAATTCATCAAAAGCTTGACCGTTCTTTTAGTATTTCCTTTAAATTTAAGCCGCTTGGACTTCAATAGACCAAATCTCAACTTGTTAATATGCATAATCCACAGAGTATCCTTACCAATAAGAAGAAAAACAAAGGAAACAAAAGACAGAGATGAAGATGGGGGGAGGGAGAAACAAAAACGTTTTGCTCGTTAAGCAGACTCATAAAATAATTTCCAATAATCTTTAAACAGCCATAAAATTAACGGCACGTCGTCATCGTCATCGTCGTCGTCTTTTGGAACCAAAAGTCAAGTGTGTCGCAGTCGCTCTCTAAAATCTTGTCAAGTGTTATAAATATTTTTTCTACGCTCTTCGGGCTCGCATATAAAAAACAAAAAGGAAAAGGAAAACGTTTGAAATTCCTTTTTAAAAACCACTTGAGGGGCTCGTTCCTGTTCAAAGTCCCGCACAGGCTAGACATGTGTTCAGCAAATGTTTCCTTTTCTTAAGAGGAGACAAGATTTGTAGTTATTATTGTTGTTCTTGTTGCTGTTGTTATTCATTTTTAACTATCAGCAATTGCCAAACAAATTAAGTAGACTAATCTCGTAGAGTCCAATAAAAATCAAACTTCAATAAGAAATCAAATAAATCACCAAACGAAAATTCAAAACAATTAAATTAAGAAAATCTCAAACTACTCAAGCTCTTTGGTAATTCAATCCTTTGTCTCGGCAATCAAATGAAGTTGTTTTAAATATATATATATATATATATACCAGTTGTCAGAGAGGGAGAGAGAAAAGAAGAATGAGAAAAAGACAAAAAGTGGGGAAATATTCACATTTTTGTGTCAATTATTTAACAACTATATATATATATTATATGTATGTAAGAAAATTTAAACTCAGTTCGGCACAGGAAAAACTCAGATAATTATAAGTACATTTAAGTTTTCTTAATATATGTTTAAGATTGTAGAGTTATCACCTTCTCATGCATTCATTACTATACTACAGGATGGAGTAACATTAATAATAGAGCAATTAAAATTCCTTATTCTATGATATAATTACTTTCTCATTGCGACAACATTTTAAGTTCTAAATTTTTAAGCAATACTTAGTTTCTGTCTGCTTCCCTCTTTCTTAGGGAAAGAGTTTTTCCATACTTTTGTCTTACATTTCAATTTTATTACTTCCAACCAAATTTCAAGTAATTTTTCATAATTTATATTCTTCTTTTTGACATCGAAATAAACGGGAAAGGTAAATAAAGTGCCCAATTTCCTAAGGAATTTGACACCCACAGTCTGGGGACATTTCTCATGCCAGTTGAGAGCAGAAGGGGAAAGACTTGGACCCAAAAAATGGTATAGGGGAGAAGTGTGTGAAAAACGACGCGTGCGCTTCAGAAAAATCATATTATATTATTTGATTGCATTATTTTGGGGTTTGTTTTGAAATGATGTCAGCCAATGGTAACATTAGTTCAAAATATTATTATACATTTAAGGATTAAAAAGAAAAAGATGAAATATGTTGAAAAATGTGAGGTTAGGGAACAAAAGTAGCTGCATTTAATAGGGAACTCTCCCTCTCTTCTTCCTCTCTTTAAGACCCGTCTGTTAAGCCGTATTAAGCCTCTTTAAGTAGTCTGGGCATGGCACTCGCCCACTATTGAGGCATGCAACGTTCTGAGGCAAGTGTTAAGTGCTCTCACACACTTTACGCTTCTTTTTATAAGTATTTGTCAGAACGAATTCCGTGAATTCCTTTCCGTTTCTGAATAGGGGCATGTGTTAGGGCCTCAACAACACATGCAAAATTCGAAAATAACATAAAATTTGTCAAAACTCAGGGACACTTGTTGCAGTGGCAAGTGTGAAGAATTGAAGAGCGATAGATTCGAGTATGTCGACATATGTATCTTTGATCTATGCATAATTTATAATATGATATAGGGACCGCTTACCGATTGCGTTCATGTGTATCCGTATGCTCTGTTTTGGGACGTTTAACCTGCAAAAAAGTGAGTAAGAAAATAGAAAATTTAAATAATTTTAATAAAAATAATAAAAACGGATTTTCTTTTGCTTAATTTATAATATCCCTACACCTTTCAATTCACAGGCAATATAAAATACACTTGTGTGTTATAGAAATTTCTGTTTAAAGTTTAAAGCTACTGAATTTGTTTATAAACAATGCCGCAATTTGGCGTCGTCCCAAACACCTCAGCGAGTTCTCAGTCTCTGTTTCTAAGTTCCGCTGAGGTTGGCGATTTTCTGCCCCTTTCCCATCCCCGGAACCGATCCGGGCCGACTGCCTGAAATACTTTTTGGGGTTTTATACGACGCAATGCAACAGAAATAATAAAAATAAAAACAAAACAAAAAAAAACAGCACATTTTACATAATTTGCATTTGGCAAATGCTGCGACAGCGATTTCAACGTGCGTGGGAAATTTTTTGACTGGGTTGATGGGTTGACGGTCTAGATAACGGCGCCATAACCCGTACAGCGGAAGGGGGACGAAGGTCCGACAAATTGACGCTGCCTCAGCGCCTCAGAGGGTGCACACAGCAGGTGGCCCCAAATCGAGGTTGGATCCGAGAAGGAAAGACTCACAAAGAACCTAACGATAGAATCACACTGAAGTCAAGCTAAGCTGTTGAAAGAAGAGTTCAGCTAATTGAGATGGGGCCTATTGGATGATAATGCTCCCGAGATGTTTATTGAAAGTGACATAACCCAAGTTAGCAAGAAATTAAATAGAAATGAAGGAAAAGACTGAGATTATACTCGTAAATACTATAATTTAAACTGAAGCTAAAACGAAATCAGGGATAAGCTAAAGAAGAGAATAAATAATAGGCTATAATATGATAATATGCTTTTCTTGGTATTTCAGTCAAGTAAAACTATAGAGAATTTAATTTTATATATAGGCACTCTTTACTTTCTTTTTCTGTTTTATTAAAGAGTGTTACAGTTAGTGTAGTTTGATTAAAAAAAACTTAGTTAATCCTTAGTTTTCTTTACATTTTCTAACTTAAAGATAGGAAATAGTATGTAATTGCTCTTTTTAATCTGATATATATGAAGAGCCATGACTAAATAAATGTGTATAAAGCTTATAATATTTAAATGAAATCATTTAAATGAAATGCATTTCTGAAATGCATTTCTGTGGAACTTAAAAACACATTTTTAGAATAACATGACGGAGAATCGAACCCAGTTATTTTTTAAACTGAATTCCTATTTACATATGTGACAGGTTGGCGACTCCAATTATATATATGCTAATTGCTCACGTATTCTTATAATGATTTTAATGCCAATGGACATGACCAACAAGTTGGAACTGGGGAAGTGCTTATGGAAATGCAACGGAAGCCAGCTGAAGGGAAGAAATGAAGAAGAGGAAGCACTGGGAGATCGCTGTGATTGGTAACCTACAGCAAGCAAAGCTGCTGGAATTTATATACCTGACCCTGACATGGCATTCGTGAGCCGCATTTGGGGAGCAGCTCCAGTTGGCCACACAACACGCACACGCACAGTGTCCGTCATAATTTTTTGTATATGTTTTCGAATTTACATTTCTTTTCTTTAGTTTTTTTTTTGCCAAATTTGTTTTCAGCGAACTTTCAACGGTAGCGTTTAATGACGCGATGCTGTGGCAACAGCTGCAGCTTTTTTTGTTCCTGTTGGAGGAAGGAAAGCCGGGAGGTAGGTAGGAAGGTAGGAGGGAACTGAAGCTGCGCTTTGCGTGTTGCACGGAGCTTGACGCTGGGGTTGCAACTGAATCTGATACACGAATGCAAAACGCAATGCAACGCAACCTTTTACTAAACTAATTTATGGCACAAGTTGACAACGTAAACATTAACACACAGAGACAAGAAGGAGAAGGAGGAGTTGGAGATGGAGATGGAGGAGGAGGAGGAGGAGGAGGAGGAGATGCTGTAGATGCTGGCCCTGCTCATCATGAGAGAGATATATACCATATAAAGACCTGTTTTGAGCATCTTTAACGAAATTCCTGTGATCGTAATCTTTTGTCTCTCTTGGCTGCTTTAGAAGAAGATTAAAACAAACACACACACGCCACACACACACACACACACACATGCGCACAACAAAAGACAAGTCGAAGACGGCGACAAATTTTTTATTAACTTGCCCGCCTGGTATGGACCTCAGCTACAGTCTGAACTGAACCGAACCGAACCTCTGGCTGGACCCTAAGCCCCTACCGATAAGCATCGAAATAAACAACAAAAATTTGTAGCTCCCTCTCGTTGTTGTCATTTGTTTGTTGTCTTTTGTTGCTGTTTTTATTTTGGGTGGGGTTGTTAAAGAACATCGTGGTGGTGGCAGGGGGAGGGGGTATGGTTAGGAGCCACACAACCTATGCGCCTTAACACTTTGGCACGTTAATTACGTGGGACAATCGACAATCGCCAAGTGTCAATCGCTGCAGCCATAATCAATATTTTGACTGCTTGCTCAGTGGCTGTGCAACAGGCATGGGGCATGTGGCAGTGACAGGGGCAGGGGCAGGGGCAGGGTATTTCTCTCTTTCTTTCTTTTAGCCAAGTGGCACATAAATTACATGCAGCGCATTGTCGCAGTTGAATTATGGCGTGTTAATTTTTACGATTACGGCTTAAACTTAATTAAAATGTGATTAATGCCGCCAGTCAAAACTTGACCAGGCCTTTTGTGGGCCAGGGCTCCTTAAAATGTCATAAAACTGACCCAAGTCCCTCCTAAAAGGGACTCCCAACTCAACGACCTCTTTGCCCCAACTTCCCAAATGCCCTGTTATTTATGCTCTATTAATATTTCGCCTTAAAACCAATTGCCGCATGTGTTTTAACTCGTCCCAAGTTCGTGACGGTTTTACAAAATTCTTTCGACTTTGTTTTAGCCAAGTGCGAAGATCCATAAAACTTGTCGTTTGTTCTTTTGCCCGTGGCACCATTAAATGCCACAAGTTGCACTGTGAACGACTCTCCACGTTCCCCTTATGGTAAACTATAGAACTATTTCTGTAGGTAATAAGCAAGATAATATTTAATTTTTTACTATATAAGACTGTTAAACAGAAAATTTAGAAACTAGTAAGATTATTATAATAGAGTTTATAGTGTTTATATTTAATAAAACATTTCCTAATTAATATTCAATCTCTTCACCACAATTTCAATATCTGTAGAAGATAAAAATTGCCGTCAGAATTAATTAAATTGAACTTATTCAAAATAAGAAAAATAAAAGAAATGTTATAAAAATAATTTGCATCAAACATCATTAATTTGCATATAACATTTATGTAAATTAAATTTTTTGAAAAGTTTGAAAAATTAGATCACTCTGATTAGATAATTATAATATTATAGAAGATACAAATAATGTTGAATTGTTTCACAAAAGTAAGTCTATGAAATGAATTAGCATTTAATTAATATAATTAATTTGTCCTACGAAATATAAATTGACTTTTTTATGACGATACTCTGTTTTATTTGTTATGGAAATGAATTGAAAAATTTTTGATTTAATAATTTATATTATTGTTAGATTAATCAAATATTAATGACTGTTATTTGATTAATTTATGATTTTTCAATGCAATTTAATTCATTATGTTTGCTTTTCGCTAAGATTAATGCAAGTATTCAACTTTCAACTAATGTCATTGACATTATGCGAAATTAAGCATACGTAATGATAAAAGTCCTCTAGTGATGCAGTATTTTAATCGATTAGAAATCAGCTCATCAATTGTCGGAATAAGTTAGGTGTTAAATCAAAGTAATCTTGTTTTAAGAAAGACATCGACAAACTGTCTGCAAATGTCGTGAAGCCACACAAACAAACCACAACAACAACAATAATGTTAACCGACGGCAAAAGCCACAGCGAAGAGAGACAAATTGTTGAAGATTTGTAGAGTCTACTGAAAGTGCAGTCTTCTGAGAAGCTAAACAATAAACCGCATCACTTTTAAAGCTTCGCTTCAACTAAAATGCACTCGTATTGTTATTGTTATTGTTGTTGTTGATATTTTTATTACCTTTGGTTCAATCATTTTATCAATTAATCCGCAACGCGGCGCTGCATAGTTATATGGCATTAGGGTGACCATTTTGCGAGCAGGATTTGTTTTAACAATGTAATATCACTTGAATTTAGCTCAGTCTGAAGATGTTTTGAAATTTAATGCGTTGTCATTTGATTAAAATAGTATTACACCACACACACATATACACACACACGTTGTATTGTAAGAAATACAAAATAAAAGATATCTTTAAAATTTAAACGAGCTCCGTTTGTCGAAGCGGCCGCTTTGAGTAGCTCGAGTTGACTGAAATATGTATCTCGGATAGCATTCGAGTGAACTGAATTTGGTTCGTATTCGTATTCTGAGTGAAAATCTCGGCATTGGATGAGCGCTGCAACGGCGCTGCTCGAAACGGGTTCTTGACTGTGGCCCGTGTGTGCGAGCAGTGCAGCATGCGTTAGCGCCCTATTCATTTCACTCACTCGAATGGTGCGTCTTGGCTCCGCCCCGTTGGACAGGGTAGGTTTTCTCTCAAATTCATGAATACGGGCTCGTTCCAGGCAAAAACAAAGGCGTATGTCAATCAAAAATGTGCTTTAATGTGCGTAAATTAATTAATAGATTGATAAAACTTTAATCAGCTGCATTTTAATTAGAGCAAGTATCAAAAATCTTTAACATAATTCCAAAATTCAAAACGATTGATATTAAAACTGAAAACCCGGATGTCTATAGATCTTATCTGTCAGTTGAAAACATTTAATCATTATCTCTAAATATATTTCACTTTCCCCATCAAAATATAAACAAGATGTTTAGTCAAGCTGTAAAAAAAAAACTCCAGTTGTATAACTAGATCTATCTTGTTTATAGATCACAAAAGCATCTAAATTGCCCGTTTACTCTCAATAAATTAATTCGAAAAACTTTTATGCGGGTGTTTAAGTATTCTATTGAAAATTACATGTTACAAATTGATGAAATTTGCTAATTTCCGAAGCAATCAGACACGTGATTCAAATAACTTTTTATGGTGTTTCAAACTGTGTCGAATTAATCAGTAAATTTAAATTGAATTGGATAAAATGAATATTGAATAATTCGTATGCTTAATATTTAATAAGGAAAATGTGGAAATCAAATTACTGATCAATTAAAAGAGGCGCGTCTTAATAAAGGAGAGTAATATATTGTAAAGTACATTTTTTGTTACAAAAAAATAGTAAATATTATTAATATTTATATTAAAATATATTAACTTTATATTAGTGTTGTCCAAAATTATGCTGTAGAATAAATTTATCTATTATTTGGTCAACACGGCTCTATATTAACAACTAAATTCAGAGTATTCTATGAACTTCGATCGATTTGAATAAAATCATTGAGCTGTCATAGAAACTATTTGTCCAAAAGTCGAATAACTCAATGAAACTAACTGATACAAATTTTTTTATTTTTAAATTTGATATACACAAAACGCTATGACAAATTAGAAAAGATCTTTAAAGATCTCTTAAGTAACTACACTTAAAATACTCATATTTACAAAATACATGTAATTAAGTCACAATAAACCTTCCAGGTGTTGTAATATTATACAAACTTTGATTGTACGTTCTATTGTTTACTTATAAGTATTTAACACTCTGTTGGAAACAATTCATATAGAAGTAGAACACCTTAACGCACATAGTCATAACTATTGTGTAAAGCATTTTATTTATTTTCGGGTTAATTTTGTGAAAACGTCTAAGTAAACTTTCAGTTCTTTGCTCTGACTTATCGACCATATACAATTACACGTAAACAATGCAGGCTCAAAAGGCAACAAAAAGAATAACAACAATTCGAGATGTATCAATATGTGTAGACAATAAATAAAACATCGATTCATATGCACTGGAATTCCAACTAATAAACCCCATAACTGCTGCACTCTCAGACGCCAATCGCCACCTGCCAAAACAAAAGGCGACGCATTCAGGGGCACACTGAGGGGTCTATGTATTGCTCATAAAAGTACCAGTAATTCAATCAGTACACAGTACATACGCACTTACACTCACACTCACAACTACATCACATACGAGTACATTTGTGTATAAAAACTATTTTTAATTAAGGATATCTATGACCTAATCACAATTCTGATTGCATTTCTCAGAATTTATAATGTGAATGTTACATCCAGAAAAAATTAGGTATTTGTGATGTCAGTAAAAATGTAAGCATTTGATCTGATTGTGGGATTTGGCGAACTTTTAATTTTAAAGACATTTGATAATAATGAACAGGAAAAAAAATTCTAACTTTATATACCACAATCAATTTAAACTGAATATTATTTTTTTAAAAATATTTATAAGAAAGAACATAATTTTTGTACATTTTTACATCTAGAGATCGATTTAAGAACTTTTAATTTTAAAAGACATTTGATAATAATGCTCAAATAAAGAATTTGTTAACTTTCTAAAACACATCAAATTCGGAGCAGCAATCAATTTAAACTAAAATTTTGAAAGCATATTTAAAAAAAAATATTCAATAGAAAGAATATCATATTTGTAAATTTGTACATCTGAAATTATATTAATAAGGTCATGAATGTTTCACGTGTTTTAAGTCTGTTAATCATTTTTAAAAAATTTCCAATCCAAAAGTTATGACAAATTTTTATCGTGAACGCCCATTTTAAAACTATAAAAATTCTCGTAAACTACAACTTGTATATATTTTTTTGTGTATATAAAAGAAATCCAGAAGGGGAATTTTAAAATATTCATATTTTTCTTCTTCTACACACTATTTCATTTCGTTTCTGTTTTTGGGAAAATAAATTTGAGAATTTACACAATTGCCTTGGCCAGTTGCAATTAACAAATGCGATTTACATGTGAAATTGTGCAAGCAATTCCGCAATTTGTTTGGCGGAAGTGGATGACACACTTTTGGCATTCACAGAAAGAGAGTTAGAAAGAGAGAGAGAAGCCCAATTTTAACCCATTGATGACCCATGGTGGTCAATTTGCTGATGCAGCTGAAATGCAGCTGATTGCGAGTTTGGGAGGCATTAAGTATGCCTTTAATCGCTTTAGCACGATCGTGAGACAACATGTCGTCAATTATATCTACGCGCGATCAGCAGCCGGTCCAAAGCGCGATCTTTCTACTGTCTACCCATCATCCAATCCAATCCCTCTCCCCCCAGTCTGACGTTCTGTTTTTGCCATTCCAAGTGCTCGACTGTCTGTAAACAAATCTGCGCACAATTTGCAGCATTTGCAGATATTTTTGTTGAATCTGGACCCGGTTGCTTGTTGCCTCATTGCCTCGTTGCATGTTGCTGAGTTTCGCGCATTTATTTGGAGACGGAGACGGAGATGGAAATGGAATCGGGGTTGGGGGATTGGGGGACCGTCGTCGTACTCAGTGAACGTGCTGATCGTGAGCTCGAGAAGGAGGCAGCACAAAGTGTTTAAGATTTACGTTCAGTTTTGATCGGACTGGACCTCCCCAGTGCTGTGTATTAATTTTATGCTGAAAGAGGTGCAGAAACGGGCAAATAGTTTTGTCCATGCTCGGGCGCCATTTTTTGCTGCCCCCAGGTTCAACACCTGAGCTGCCCACACTCGAATCTCCTCCTCCCTCTCTCTCTCTCTCTTATTCTCAGTCATTCTCACTCACTCTTTGGGTAGTTCCATGCGTGTTCAACGATAATCGCGCACATTTTTACAACTTGATCTGAAGTTGCCTGGATCCAGCATCTAGATAAGGTCTTAGCTCTTCCACACACAACAACAACCAATTGATGTTGTTGTTGTCATTGTCATTTGTTGCCGCTTGTTGCTTGTCTTGTAAGCGCAACACTCGAAAAGTCGCCAAAAAAAAAACAATAAAACAACATAAAAACAATGAAAAACCAAAAGAACAACAGCAACCTTACGGATGCGTCATGCTACACAGCTTGGCCTACAATTGGGTCAAGTCTTATTTAGCTGATACTCGCAATCGGATGATTCTACAATATAAATGCCGATGTCAGCGCATGCCAAAGGTTTGATTCGTTGTCTGAAAGGCATTTTAAGCTGATACCCATCGCCACACGAGCCACAAAACAATTGAAGAAATCGCACTCGCATTCACAGACTCGATAATATTCTATGCTAATTTCCAGAACTACTTATAAACCGCTGAGCCAGGCGCTTTGGAAAAAACAAATTGCACTGACCACAACATATATTTTAAAATATGTAGAAGTACGAGTAGAAACAGCTCAAGAATTCAAGATGTCTGTACAAAGTACAAACTTGAATCTTAGACCTATTTAAATGCTGAATAAATTACTATAGTTACATATATGAGAATGCCAGATAAGCAAAAATTCTCAGTTCATTCATTACACCCATAACCGTTGAATTCAAAATCGTTTGTTAATTATCAACTTTGCATCGTCGAATTGCATAACTATATAAAGAGGGGAAAAGAATTATAAAATTCTTTTAAAAGATTTATAATCTAAAAAGATTTAAGAAAGTAGTCATTATTTAAGGGATTTGTAAAAATCTTTTCTTTTTCTTTCTTTTTATAAGAGAGCATTGCTGTAGATTTTCTTTTTAAAATATTATTATCTTCTATCTGATATTCTTCAATAGGCAATGTAAATCTGCAACATCAATGAAATTATTGGAGAATAATTAAAATAATAAACTTATCAATAATTAGTATAGAAATTAAAAAAACAATGAATATACAGAAATAGCTTAACAAGTGAGAGCCTTTATTTTTAGCTTCTCTTTTGTCATTAATAATAATTAAATAATAATAATGATCGTATAATATATACAAATATTATAAATTAACTTTAAAAAATTCATTCATAGACCATTCTAAAGATTAGTAATACAAAAAATCTCCAACTGCGTCTTAGTTACATTTAAGTGAATAAAAACGACTTTTTCTTTTATGATTACAAGGCATAAAAAGTCGGATAACCTAATATGCCATAAAAATAAAATGCTGAACCCACTACTGTGTGGCTCTTGAACTGAGCACCATTAAATAAAGTTTTTATGAATCAAAAATGTAAAATGAAGAAAACAAAATATAAATAACAGAAACAATGAGTTGGACTTATGTACGAGTAGTGAACTGAAAATAAACCAAGCCAGAAATTGCATTTGCGCTCTATCAACGGGGTTCTATGGTACACTTGTCGAATTGTCGAAAGGGGGGGATTGCTGAGTCTCGGAGTCTTTCAGTTTCTGTCGCTGGTTGACCACCCGGGGTAGCCTCGGAACGCCTCGTTTATGCTTTCATTCCGCTGAAAATTATGCGGAACCCGTGTTTGTGCTTGAGGCACGCGCCAATGGTACTGCAATCGCCGCCTCAAAAGGGTGAGGGCGGTGTGAATGGCAGTTGCTTCTCTTGCATTACCATGGTGACCTCAGAAAAACAAACATTGGCCAGGAATTTTCATTAAAAAGCCGGCTATTAAGCTCCATACACCAAATCCAACACGAACACCGGCACGGACACGGACACGGAGATGCCACGCCACCCGCAAGCATTGCCCGGACAACGTGCCACCCACGTTGAGGCTGAGACGGCAGCGAAGTGTGTCAGCTGTCACTTGGCGTAAGCATCAAAAACGATGAGCACAATTGTTGATAATGTAAAGCTTGGAAGGAGAGCAACACCGCCTAAGCAGGTTGATATACCCTGTAATCAATTGTTAAGGGGAGTATTACACACAACACTTTCAAATTTTAATGATGATAATGTAAAGGTTGGAAGGAGAGCAAATCTACCTAAGCAGGTTGATATACCCTGTAATAAATTGTTATGGAGAGTATTACACATAAACACGGCTGCAACTCTTCCAAATTTTAAAGATGACTCGAAAAGTTTCAAAATCGAGCTTAAATAAAATTATAGATAATAAAATTTAAAAAATTGTATGAATATTATTTAATTGTTACCCTCACACAGCACATTATTTTAAATTTGAGAATTTCCGCTTTCCGAATGTGAAACAGTTATGGAACAATACTCATAACAGAAGTTCCCTAACTGAATGGTTTTACTTTAGAAACTCTACGGATAAAAATTTAGAAAGAAGCAAAAGTTAAAGAAATTAGACGACTATAAAAGTAAACTTGAGTATTTTCAAGATATTTGTCGTATATATACAATATCTGGAACATAATATCTGAAATATGTTATGTATGAATTTAACAGTGCATTCACAGGGTAATTCATAGTCTAATAAATATACCTTTAAAAAATCTACAGTCCTAAAGGTTTTTTGCAGATGACATATCTGCATTTAAAAGTTCGTTTACAGGATATTGGGTTGGCTTATATATAAATATGTATGGCATTATCATCAAGTGACTTGTTTTACCTGTGGGAACGACTCTCTAATTAATTTAATTATGCGCTCTCGACTTGCGCGTGTCAAGCGTGCAACAACAACAACAACATTATCAACAACAACATCAGCAACAACATCAACAAGAACAACAAATTAAATAGTCACGCCTGGGCGAGCTCTAATCAAATGCATCCCCTCACCCGACGATACGCCCGCAAGTATGCAGCATATGTTTTCATTGTTGTTGGCGTTGCCAGGCCTATGAAATTTAATTTGAGAATAAAAAGGAGAGGAAAAAAAAAGAACAACCCTGTCGACGGGGCTGATTCCTGGCATCGCTGACAAATTGAATTTGTAAACTTGTAAAGCTACAACAACAAATCATTGAGTACTCCCCCCTCCAATCCCAAAGGGGGTAGGTGGGGGGTGATGTGACTGATGCGGATGCGTATACGGATGCTGTGTGGTAATATTAGACCCTAACCATGTTACGCTCGTCTGGTCGGCCTTTCCAACTTTACAACTTGGCCCTCAACTGACTTTCGCGAAAGTGAAGTGAAATTGTAGACCAACATTGAAACGGTTGGTTTGGTTGGTTGGTTGGTTGGCTCAAAAACAGGCTCAAAAGCATAACACACCATTATTAACACTTATTAATGTTGAGGTTTTTATAGATGGCACCCCTGGGCTTAAATTAAAGTCCAAGTGCCAACAGCTGCCTCAAGTGCCTGGCTGCCACTTCCCCCTGGGGTCTTGCCGCGGGGGTAACACCACTCGTGTCGCTTTAAGTAGTCATTAAGATTGAGTGAGATATGATTTTTTATACACGAGATATATACACAGCTGGCGATAGATTGAAATCTTCCCTAGATTCATATTCAACCCCCCCTGAGGTCTTGTCGCGTCTCTGCAATTAGCAGCGAACCTTTGACTCCTCGATCTTCTGATCAAGCACTCGACAAGCTATTGACAGCTATTGTCCTCTAATTAAACAACAATGTTGACCTACTCTCAAGGTGTCCTGGTCAAGGTTCACTTATTTCCACTCTCGACTTATTTTTGGGCAAAAACATTGATGTCAAGAAATTGGGAAAGAAATCGGATTCTTTGTTTGCTAATTAAAAATGTTAGTTAGTTCCGGAAACAACCCTCGGTAAGGTCTTTTAACCCTTCAAATGTAACCCTTTGGCTAATCAGCTGAGAATAGTTAAAGTTTAACAAATTTAGAAATTTCTGGGAAAGTTGTGCCCAAAAAACTAGGTAAAAATTACATAAGTAGGAAGATCTAATTTTTTGAGCTTGAAGAAACATATTCTTTGCCATTTTCTCTCTATTATTTTGAGGCGGAACAGATTCATTGGCTAGGTTTATATAGAAAGCAAAAGCAATTTTCAGTGTTCCTGAAAAAGGAAACCAATGCATTCAAATGTCAACTTATTTGTTAAAGGATTTAAAATTTATAGAATTAAATTAACTTTAGTTTTAAATTGATTAATAAGTCATAAAGTAAATTCGAAATGAATTTATTGAATGAATTGATTGGGTTTTCCCCAATCCTTGCAACAAATGTTGGATCAACAGTTTTGAATTTCCCCAGCTTAAACTTAAATTTATATTTTTCTTTTTTTCATTTTCATTTTCAGTTAAAAATTAAAATTTATTATATTATTTAATTTTAATTCTACTTTTTAGTTTTATAATTTAATTTAATACTTAATTAATTACTTCTTTTGTCGACTGCTTTTAGTCGACGTTAAATAAATAAATAAATAAATAAATAAATAAATAAATAAATAAATAAATAAATAAATAAATAAATAAATAAATAAATAAATAAATAAATAAATAAAATATATCCATTAACTAAGAGTTTAGAAAATCTATCTGAAATATTTCAGGAACATCTTTAATTTATCAAAATCTCTAGAGATTTCTAATAGTTTATTTTATAAAATAAACCCTGATCAATTACTCAGGTGATATTTTAAATATATTTTTATATAATATCATCAGAGCAAAGTGAAAGCTCCTCTCTCTTAATTGATTCAAGTTTAATGAGCTTAAGAAGCTTAAATGAGAGAGGGACAGCGCTTGACGAATCAATTTTTAAAGTCTTGAATAATTTTTAATTAGAACATAAACTGCAGCACAAACTGTGCCAACTTGAACGTTAGGCGGAGGAGAGAGGAGGAAGGGGCAACCCAATACCACAATGGTTGCTATCAATTACACGAGGCAGCCCTAACGCTTTGCGGATCGGTTTCAGCACAGACCTTGGCCACATTAACATTAACTCTGGCTGTGCTACTCTTTCAATGATTGCCACAACAACTTCTACATATGGATGGATAGAAATAAAAATAGAAATATAAATACAAATAGTTGATTATTTCCGTTAGACTTAATTACTAAAATCGCAAGGCCGTTGTCGAGGTTCAGTTGAAGATATCCCATTACAAAAGTATCCCAAAAAGGAATAAATACGAAGTGAACCAACTGTTGATGGAGCCAGTTCGTGTTGGAACTGAACAGGTGAGCTCTTAAAAATAAACGTTACTGGGCCTGAGGGTATAACTATCGAATTTCGTATTGCCGCATCGCCAATCAATGGGCAAAATGTGAATGATTTGTTGTTGGCATTTTGGCTGCAATTGTGCGACTCTCGATGCAGTTTTTTTTTTCCGTTTTATTTTTTTCGTTTCCCAAGCGAAAAGCCTAAGGAAAATGTGCAGCACGAAATTTGATATTTTATGTGCGACGCGTTGTTAGGGGCACAGACAGGCGGCCATTTCGTGGTAAAAATTATGAAAAAAAAACTCTGAAGGAAAATGGAAAAACTAAAAAAAAAAAAAAGAAAAAGAGCATTTAAGGAAAACTGTCACGACTGCTAACGAGCAATGGAATCCGTGGCAAGTCAAAGGTCGCACGCTGATTGCCGACAAATTTGTCTCAAAAAGTTGCGAGCCGCTTAATTGAAAGGCAGAGGGCGACCGTACCGAAAGGGGGAGGGGAAAGAAACGGGTTGCAGAAGCAGCTGGCTTGTCTGCTCCTTTGACTGACAACAGCCACACCTAAGTAAACTCAGAGAGATAGAGGAAGAGAGAGAGCTGCCCCACTTGATTGAACCGGAAATGAGGCACAACCCCGAAGATCGTTTTGTTTTCACAGGCTGCGCCCCACTTGACCCCCGTCAACCCGTGTAGCGACACTGCAAAATCAAAGTGCCGAACCCCAAAGTGTGGGGAACCCCTTTATGTCGAAATCGTGGACAGTGTGGGGCATGCAACAAAATGTTTTACATCAATTTTGGGCCAAAGTGCCGCACATTGATTCCAAGAATGCACAGGATTCAGCCTCATCGTCATCTTCATCATTATCATCATCATCGTCACACTTATCCCGACTGTCAAATAATTATGACAAGTTCATTTCGTCGTACTTTCGCTCATTTGTTTGCTCACACGATTTTTCTTTTATTTTAGTTCTGTTTTCCGCTTTAACGAGAATTGCTGTAAACGGAGGCGGCTCCCAAAATCCCCCCAGTTCCCAGCACCAATTATCGGGGCGTTGTAAATGTGCGCGCTTTTGATGTGACAGTTGCCTGAGGTTGCATGTCGTGATGTGTAAAACCTATAAATGCGCTTCATGGATACCTATATGTTCTTTAAAACAAAAGAGAAAGGGGAAAAACTGATCGACAATTTTTTTCTGAAAAGTAGCATACTTTCAATCTATCTAACAATGATCTTGAGCTGGCATTATATCTTAAACATATATTATATTTAATGTTACTACTTAAATTGTATCTAAAATAATGATTAGTGTAAAGTATTAAAATTCTAGCTTGTTTAAGTAGTTCGCATTTAAAAATTAAATATCTCAAGATTGAAGTGTAGAATCCATTAAGTCAGTCAACATACCACTGTAATAAATGTTGGCATTGAAGGTCCTACTGTGGATCTCGCTTAAATTTATTTTATTAATTATGCATGAAAATTAATAATTGTAATGATTTGAGATATAACTCTTTTCATACATATATCAAAAACTCGAGGTTACTTAGAAAATCTACTTTGAAATTTTGCTTTACCATTGAGCTTTTGAGTGCTACATATCAATGATCTAACAATTAGTGACATATCTAGTCTTTACGTCAACTCACAGAATTACTCGATCTATGCTTTATTTTCAAAATCATTTCAATAATTCTTCAGTTTATCATCTGTAGAAGATACATAAATAGCCGAACCGGACTATCTATAGCTATAGACATTGCTCAAAATATGCTGTCGAATGTGACAATTGATTGTGTGCAGACCTTAGACCTGTCTAATGCTTTTGCTTCTGCATCTATTTCTGGCAATGCTTTTAAATTTAGACAATTGTTGATGACTCAGAAAAACACGGAGACAATGCAAATCCTCCAAAATGGCCACAATAACAGAGCAAATATTTGTACTCATTAGTGGGCATTAGGCGTAAAATCCAACGAAAACAAACCCAGGACCCCGGAGAGGATATCCACCAGTCGTCTGACAGTCAGGCAGCCAGACAGAAGGCAGGTTGCTCTAATTTATCCTTAGGGCTGACAGGATAAAAGGGCTAGACTCAGTCGACACTTGAGCGGATTATGAGCTAAAGCAACAGGAACTGAACAAAGCAAATGCCCTGAGCCTATATCCCTACATTGCATTATGTAATCCTAGTAACTTGTATGTAAATTTTGTGCATATATTTTGTGGTTTCTACTTAAGCATGATGTCAGCTGTCTGATAAGCTTTGTTATGTCAGACGAAAGGCAAACGATAAGCAGAAAATCACGCAAAACATGTAGAAAATATTAATTAAAAATCATATGCTCAGGATATTCAAATTAAAGCTTTAAATAATACACTTGACTTATTATATTCCCCTATTTTACGCAATATTTCTGAAATAAATAAAAAAGAAAGATTGAAAACAATTTTCCCATTCTTAAGATTTATTCCTTATTAAAAAAGAATACAATTTATTCCTAATACCTAAGACCTAATACATACATATATTATGTGGAATGATTTTTCAAATATAAAAGGATCCTTAATAATTTGAAAGCTTTTTTTTCTATTGCTACAAATATCAAGATTAATTAAGAATTTAATTATTTTATTTTAATTGTCAATTGCATGGAAAATAAAGTAATTAATGCCTTAGTTAAATTTGCTACTTACAAAAAAAATATATATCTAATTATTTTGATTCGGCATAAACATTTTAAAGTAGGGAATAACACCGAAACGAATATCGGTTTAAGTTACGGTTTCGGTTATGCTCGAATTAAGGTTTTTGGTTATCGGTTATGCAAATTCTTGAAGTATCGGTTTAAAAATACCGGTATGGTTTCGGTTCACAAAAACAATAAAAATTATGGTTTTCGGGTGTCCAAAATAAGAAGCGTTATTTATTGCTTTACATGAAAAAATACTTAATGCTGGAAAATATTGTTATCTGGTTACTGAAATAGTCCAGTGTAATGTCGATTTTATTATAATTTGATCTCACATAAATTTGGTTCATTTGGTTTGAAAATTTCGATTGTTTTGATTTTACTAATTTTTAATAACTTCGAAATCCCATAACTTTGTCAAAAGTGAATCAATTTCCATGCGCAATGTAAATTTGATCATGATTTTGCCTCTTATTTCATTCTTCATTTAAATTTTTTTCATTCTCAAAATTTTGAGAATATCGATTTTTTTGAAAAATACAAAGGGGTAAGTATGTAAATTTTCAAAATTTTCGAAAAATTTCGAATTTTTAAAATGAACAAAATTTAAATGAAGAACGAATTTAGAGGTAATATCATGCTCAAATTCACATTGCACATGAAAATTGATTGACTTTTGACAATGTTATGGCAGTTCAAAGTTGCTCAGTACCTGCGATGGCCAGAACCGAAATTAACCCTTATAAATGAATCGGTTACTAAACGGTTATTTCGGCTTAAGTAGTTTCGGTTTATGGGTTTCGGTTCAGCAAAAAAAAAAATTTCGGTTACGGTTTCAGTTACGGTTACAAATTTCAATCGGTTTTCATCGGTTAAAGGTTACGGTTTCGGTTAAGGCTTTAATCCCTGTTTTAAATTATTTCCAAGTAATTTTCAAAAGCTCTGTACTTTATACAAGGCTCAAGTCCCTCAAACGACATTGAAAATTAACCTGATCTTCAGACAGTTTCTCAGCCAGCCCGTGCCCATTACTATCTTATTGATCAGTATCCAAGCTTCACTTCTCCACCACACCAACATCAATTGTTTATTGAAATTACTCGCCAGTGGCAATTTTTTTGTTATTGCTACTTTGCAAAAAACAACAGTAACAAGTAGAAAAAAAAGATGAGAAAACTTTGAGTTTAGTAAATAAACAAACAAGTTTATTTAGAAATTCACCTCGATCGCTTCCTTTTTCCATTATTTTGTGTCTACATACATATCTAAAATGTCTCATGATTTTGGTCTTTTGTTTTATCAGCGTGTTTATGGAACAGGTAGTTCACTCTGCAGATGGCATCTTCAGCTTCTGGCTGCACTTCCTGTGCCACGCCCAAGAAATACAAAAAAAAAAAAAAAAAGAAAACCATTTGCCATTTAAGCCGGAGGCAACGTCGCATTGACCCTTGTGACACACACAAATGCACAAAACGAGGAAAAGATGCGGATTAGGAGTGCAAAGATTGCAGATTATGTTGTAAAAATGTCGCAGGACATTAAGTCTGAGTACTACATACATAATTGCATCCTCCATCTCCCGTTCGCCCCCATCAACTTCAAATGGGCGTGGCTGTAATGGAGAGTGCGCCCAAAATAAAATGAGCAAACGACCGCAGTTAAATTATAATAAAAACCCGCAGCGTTCAAGTCCTGCGGGGGCAACCACATCGTTGCTGCTCTTGATACTGCCCCCTGCCACTGCCACCGCCACCGCCACTGCCCCCTGCCCCTGGTGCTGTCTGCATTGTTTGTTGTTATAATGGCGCGCCCGTAGCGCACAACAACGAAAAGCGCAAGGCATCTGCACGGCGTCCTTTTTGTACATTTTGCCTCGTTGCTGCTCCTTTTGACGACTCAAATTTCAATGAAATTATCCTGACGGTATTTGTCTGTGTCCGTGTGTGTGTTTGTGTGTGTATATGTGTATGTGTCTGAACACAACAATGCTGAATAAAAATTTCGCTGAAATTATTTGCTAATGGCTTCAACATCAGCCTCACAACCCGCAGTCGAGTTCCGAGCTCGTCCCGTTGCTGTGGCATTTGCATTTATGAGATTGACAAATAGAAGAAACAAAATGGCGGCGGCAACAACTACGACAGCGTTGCCAACACTGCCCCAAAAACAACCAGTAGAAATGGCAACAATCAAGCAAACTGAACTAATAGAGACCCTTATATTTTTTTATGTGTTGTAAAAAAAGGAAATTAAAAATGAAGAAAACAAAATAAAAGATATACAAATAAACTCAAAATTACAGCACGAAAAAATCTGAAACGAAAATCAATCCCATTACACGTATTCTAAAATTCAAGTTTAAAATTATGGATTTTAGCATGCATTTTTTAAGTATAAATAATTATTATTGTTTAATTTTGACTTTTAGCGGATTAAAAGGCAACGACTCGACATTAAAAATCATCAAAGAAGCATCAAATACTTGATCTAACAAAAAATGTACAGAATCTCGAAAATCAAAATATTGTTTAAAAAAATCGTGATTGAGTATTGAGATTGAGTATTGAGATTGAGTATTTTGAACTTGGTTTAAAAAATGCGGAGTTTCCGTACTCCTGACACCGCATAACATTGATTTTATTCCAGAACTTCGGATTTTTTTGTGTGTACTAATTTAAATACTTTCAGTCCGTAGACTGATCTAGAATAAATTTACATACTTTATAAAGATATTGCACACATTTCTCTATTGGCAAACTAAACAGACCCTTCTTGTACTTTCTAAGTACAGGGTCTAAATATACATTATTGGGCGCCATTTTGAAGCGTTGCCTGCAACCAAAATATGCTTTCGCCTGGCAACGACAACAAAAGCGCCAAATTGCTTTGCTCACACAGCTCCACTCAAGTTACGACAAGAAAAACGGGAGAAAGAGCAGACATAACAGTAATGAGACTGGCTGCCCAGGCAACGAGCAGTAAAACAGAGACAGAGGCAGAAAAAGAGAGAGAGAGAGAGAGAGAGAAAAAGGGATAGCGGGAGTGAGTACTCATAAAAACTGTCAATCAAAGACATCAACAACTCGAGAGATTTTCAAACAGATCTATGATAGTTAACTGACCTACTGCCTTCTGGTATTCAGTATTCAATATTCAGCAGTACATTATTCAGTGTTCAGTGTTCAGTGTTCAGTCGTGAGTTGCCTTTTGTGGTTTTATTTCTGGTCAAATGATTCAGTTGATCGACAGGATCAGTTCTTTGCCCTTTTTGTGCAGCGGATTCTTAAGCTGAAAATTCCCTTTTGACTACTGACTACTGTCTTTTCTCATTGTTTGGACCCTCACAACATGTAAAGGCTCAGCACTTCTTCCTCTTCTTTTGGGATTTTAGGATACACGAAATGCGCAGTAGCCAATGTTTTGCATTCTCTTTTTTGATTTCTTACAGTTCAATGGCAAGGATTTTGGGTCTAGGGTTTAAACATCGCATTAAAGGCTTGTAATTACGCTCAATTCATGTGGAAAATTTAAAAATTTGGTAGAGACTAGAGTCAAGATTTAAGATTTAGACGCTGTGGAAGTTGAAAAGTTGAGTTCTTGAGGGCTGAAGAGTTACAGATCAGATTGTGGGCATTATGCAATATGTGTGTGGTCAAAAGAAACTCGATACAAGCAGCCATATTTATATATATCGAACCAAAAGTACAGATATTTAATAAAAATTCGGCAACTGACAAACTGACAAAGAACTGACTGTTCTTCAAAATTTATAAACTGTCTATTAAATTTATCAAAAAGAATAAAATATACATATGCAAGGTAAATCGTAAAGTAGGTCCATTTTTTTTTTAGAAAGCAATCATTTCATCACAAAATATAATTAATGGAAACGCTTTCATTATATCTTCTTATTTCTCTATATTATACAACATGTATTTTTAACCCCAACAATATACAACAAATATTCGCAAATATGTTTGATTCAGTTACTAAATCTTCTATTTAAGATTAAACATACATAAACAAAACTCCTGAAATTTTAATATGAGTAATAGTAAATTAAACATTTATAAATTTTCAGTGTCATAGCAGAACTGTAACAAGACCGATGTATAACAGATTTTAACGTGGCAGTGTGGGAATGAAACCCAGTTATTTTTCAAATTAAATTCAAACTAAAAAGACTCGGAACCTAACAAAATAAAAAGAAAGCACAGCGGAAAAGCTATAAGGATTATTAAACTAGAATTATTTTTGGACAGTCATTACAGCTTTCGCTTACCTTGTAGTAATCCAGCGTTGAAAAGTTTTGATAGCAGGGTACATTATACAACATATTCCAGGCGTTGTTGTTGTTGTTCTTGTTGTCGTTGCTAATCAAACGAGCTTCCACTGCGTGTACATTGCGATCGTTAATTAACACTTTAGGTAAATACTATTATTATTGTTGTTATTTCACACACCAATCAAAATGAAGAAAAGAGATTGTCTCAAACTGTTAACAGACCAAATTTTATAAATTATTTCGATGTTATTTTTTATTGCACGCGCGTCGTTTATGAATTGTGCTAATTGAGCAGTTCCGTTACGCAAATTAATTTGTGTCAAATAAATTGTATGCTTGTTTAATTTATTTATTCGTATGATGTACGATATAAGTACATTTATTGAAGTTTGTTGTTATACTTATCATTTGTTTCATTAAGCCGACGGAAGGCAAAGCTTTTATAGTTTTGCTTTTACTGTTGTTATACTGTTATACTCGTAGCTTGTAGTCCGCTCTCGCGACGAATGTCACATAAAGCTGAGTGTCAACTGAATTTGCCCATTTGCTGCCCATTGAAAGCGTCGGCGTCGCAACGAACGAACGAGCAAACGAAACAAAACGAAAGATTAAACAACAACAACAACAACTCCATACATGATGAAGCTTCATTTCACTCAACGTGATTGTTGTCTCGCTTCTTTTCGCCCTTTTCATGTGCACGCTCTCTTTCGCTCTCTGGCTGATGCGCTGAGCGCTTGAGTGAATTGTTGCTGTATGTGAATTGAGTTGAATTGAATTGAGTGCATTGTTGTTGGTTTTAGGGCGGCGCCAGGACAGCTGCTAGCAGAGTATTAACGGCATTCGCAATTGAGCAGCAAGTGGGCAGCACTCAAAACTTCCTGGAAGCGCATTCGTTTCCACGAACGGAGCTTGCAGTTCCTTTCTTCACGAATTTTTGATGTTAAGTTTCGTTTTCTTTTTCGATTTTTGGGTCCTTTTGGTAGTACTCGATTAACCCAATTTGAAAACACTTGATTGGGCGCCAGGCAAGCTGTCCATTCGCATTAGGCAGCGATGACTGTGCCCGTACCCGGAGCATAGGGTTAAGTATCTACATACACATATGGACAGCTACCAAGCCGCTGGTCTTTAGCCCCAGACTATAGATTCCGAATTTGTATCTGAATCTGTATCTGTATCGGAACCAGGGCAACAGACTGTGCAATATCTTAAGGCTGGCGTCTGGCGGACGGCGACCAGCGACGGTCAACTGGCGACGATCCCCAATACTAGCAAGTTATCCCTGCACGCTTCATCGCATCGCGACAGTTGTTAACGTGTTTAATTAGCCCTGCAAATTCAATGAATTGCGACAGTAACAGTTAGGCGAAAACAACAACAACAGCGCCAAGTCCCCAGACGTTAATCAAATATTTGCGCAGCCATTTTGAAACGTGGCTCCTGCAACCCTCGCAATCTAAACAGACGCATGCGTGGGACTCCCCAAAATAAAGAGAAAAAAAAGAACAATCGGACAACAACAACATAGCAATAATAGAAATAGAAATGCGCTCAAGGGAAGGAGAGTTTTTTGGGGGCGTTCCCAACTCCTTGACTACATGCGACAATTGACTCGATTTCAATATTAAAAGCACTTTAAATTGGCTTACAATAGGTTCTTAAGTTCTGCTTTAAGCTTTAAAGTTTTTTTTTTGTGGAGAACTTTAAATCATTTGAACCTATTAAAGTTTTAGTGTTTTGACTTAAATATTGATTTCAGGAAATATTAGGCGCTAAAGGGAACTCTTTAATGGCAATAAATAAGCTCCTCGTGAATTAATTTAAAAGTATAGTGTTAAAATCTAACACTAAAATTGGTTTACAATAGATTCGAAAGTTCTGCTAAAAGCTTTCAAGTTTTTATGTGGAGAGTTGAACCTAATAAAGTTTGTTGAGGACTAAATTAAATATTGATTTTTAGGAAATAGTAGTCGCTAAAGGGAACTTCTTATTATAAAATTACAGTGTTAAAATTTAACACTTAAATTGGTGTACAATATGTTCTAAAGTTCTGCTTCGAGCTTTACAGTTTTTTTGTGGAGAATTTAAAGTCAATAGAACATATTAAAGTTAGTTAGGTTCTGACTTAAATATTGATTTCAGGAAATATAAGAGGCGAAATAGATCTTCTTAATTGCAATTAAAGAGCTTATTAAATAACTTATTAAAGGCTTTTCTTTTACGACACATTTCTTATGTTCATAGTAATGTTATCGAAAATTATAAAAATACACTGATAAAAAAACTCGATTTTTAAAAACAAGAATATTGTCTTACAAAAATTATTTTTTCAATACGCAACTTTAAAGATCACTTTGTAAAACAGGCACCAGAAAATGTTCAATCTCATTTTGAAACTTTTAAGAAGTAAGCTAAAAATAAATATTTATTTTTCTTAATAAGTTAATATTCATAAAATTAGAATGGAAATAAAATTCTAATTGAAAACCAACGTCAAATAAGTGTTTGTAATATTAGACCCCAGCGTTATAGAGTAAGTATAGTTTTCATTCATAAATAATTTGCATTTAAATGAGCTTACAAGTCGTATATTTTTTGTATGCACTGTATGTTCATTCATAAAACGGACAAACGAGCAGCGACAATCGGCAATCGACAACTGCTCTCGAGGTAATAGGATTATGAGACACACGTGCTCAATGTCAAGCCTCGGACCCGTCCTCCAAATGCAGCGGCAATGCAACTGCTGGGGAGAGATCCAAGTGAGAGAGACAGAGAGAGGGAGAGAGACAGATAGAGAGCTGTGTGCTGAACTTGCTAGAGTGGACTTGACTTGGAACGTCGAACTGAACTGAACACTGACGTCTCAAATGCTCGCTGCCTTTTATAGCCTTGGCTTTTATTATTAGTGACGGATTTCCGAGTCATTAGACAAAGTTATGCCTTGGACCACCGCGTCTGTTTAAGCTACTTAAACGCGCCGCCCGCCCACGCCCCAAAAACAAACCTGATCAGAAATGGAGGGGCGGGCAATCTCAATCTGTTCTCAGTTTGAAGTTTGGGTACGTGACTTGCTCATGTCGCAATTGACAGGCGTCAGCTTAAGGCCTTAAATAGCTCAGCATTTAATAAAACAAATAAACAGATAAATGCGTGAGATTGCCACAAAATGTGGCACATTAATTTGTTGTTTTACCTTTTGTTCTTCTGTGGGAGAAAGGGACCCACAGCATTGAGGGCAACGTGGCGTTTCACCCACGCCACTTAAACACAAATCAATAACTTTATTATCCAAAACAATAACCAAAAACCCAAACTCAAACCCTAAACCAAACCCAAACCCCTGAGCCATGTTTTACGAGCTGAAAAGCGTCTTGTTTAACTGCCTCGGACAATGAGCACCCGCTGGGCGCGTTAAAAATCGCTTCAGTTGGAGCTGATGTTGCAGCTGGATCTGGAGATGGGCAAACAAATGTGCAGGCTCCGACTCTGACTTCGACTTTGACTCCTACTCTGTTTACATTGGTCGAGCGCCGTGCGGTTATAATTTATGCCAATGGTTTTCTGTAGCGCCAGTTGACAGAAGAAAGAAGTAAAAACAGGGAAAGATGAAGGGAATCCCAGCTGGCGATGGATCATATGCAGTAAATACAACAATGAGTCAGTGGTTGACCTGGTCAAGAAAAGGGTTTTTCTGAGTCGCTAGGAGATTAAAGTGCAAGAATATAAAGAGGGAAAGAGGCGCAAGAGTAAGAAACGAGAGAAGACTCTCTTATTGAAAATTTAGTAATTTCAGCATAGGTTCAGGAAAAATAAATAACATTATTATTTTAAAGAAAAACTTAACTAACATTCAATAAAAAGTAGTCATTTTAAAAATGTAATGAAATTTGTTTATAAATATTAAGGAACCTGCTGTCTTACTAGGCAACTTAAAATAATCAAAAATATATGCTAAAAGATGAACTAATTAGTTATAGGATTTGTCGATATCAATCGAATGTTGGAAAAGTCTTACATAGTTTTAGAGTTACATATATTGAGCCTTACATATATACGATTATGTATAATTACAGTCTTACATTTTTAGATTCTTGGTGCTACTTTTAAATGGTGTACGAAATAGTCTTTTATCTATAATATAATATATGTATTTACTTATATCCTTCAAATATATATAAATCGTATTATAATAATTCTACTGCTTTCATCCTTCTGCTTTAAGATTTTCTTCGCATTGAAATTTCGCTTCAACTCTTTGTCCGTTTTGCCCTAAGGAAACCCCATGTTAATCCCCTAGCGATACCGCCCGCAGTCAACTTATCACATTCAAGTTTATTGACTTTTGTAAATGTATTTGGCTGATGTTTCTTTTTTTTTTTGTTTAGCTGCTGGCACTGTAAACGGCGCCAGATTTCGAGACAGTCACCAATTCCATGCCTGTCCAGGCATGTACACAAGTCGTTATTATTTGATAGGGTCAAGTGTCGGGCAGTAGAAAAGCAAGTCAACAGAACAGCAACAACAACAAGAAAATAGCAAATTACACACATGAATATAAATAAATGTCTGAGACGTCAAAAACGACAAAAAAAAAAACAGAGAAAACAATGACAAATCGTAGGGTCAAGGCATTTCTTGAATAGCATAGAACCTTCTAATTAATGGCATCTGTCCAAAATTAGTTGGTATCAAAATGTTAAAAGATGCTGCGAATGTCATTCTAAAGGGTAGATGCTTTTATTATTTTTTGTATTTTTATAAACTTTTCAGTCAATACCGTCAGTCTTAAATTTTTTATTTACATATGTTATTTAAATTGTTCAGTTTTAAGTCAAATTTCCTAATATTATTTTACGTTAGATAAATAAATAAATAAGGTTATCTGGTATTCAATTCAGTAATTAAAGACTAGGATTATCTGAATGTTATGCCCATCGTATCATCCAAAATTCTTCCCTAGTAAAAAACTGACAAATGATCAGGTAGAACACGTAGATCTATGTATTAATTAAATGAATAGCAGGCTTTCGAAGACAATAATTTGAATGAGTTCCAATTCTGGAGAAACTTTTTGTATAGTATTGAGTGAATTTATATAATTTATCTAAGTGAAAGAAATATAACTATATCATCTTCAAAATTTTCTTAACTTAAAGTAACCATAAAATTAAGTTAAACAAATTTGCCAAAGATTACTTAATCTTCAATGTTACAAATAATGTTCTATTTTTTTCGTAAACATGCAACACTTTCAAAGATTGACTAAAGTGAAATATATGAGTTAGAGAAAGTACCCACATATCGTCCGAAATTCCTGAAATGCCGTTAGAAGCTTGGACAGCAAATGCCACTGTTATTACCAATTTCAATCTGGAATCCAAATCCAGGTCCCATACCAAGTCATCGTTTAGATTTAGCGATTATACTTGTTTAATGAGCTGCTCCCCTTACTGAGACGTGGATCTCGACAGATCCAACTGCTCATCACGATGGAGACTCATCAGTGTCGAGGGTCTTGGCACGTGTAAACGACACCCAAATTAGAGACAGATTATTTTATTATACCAAATGTCTGTCCCTCTATCCATTTGTCGCTGAGGCAAAAGTGTTTCTATCTCAGATGGCTGAGGCCTTCCAAGAAATGAGTTAAGCTCCAGAGTTTGTATGGAGTGTCAGCTACCTTCTCGGTTGGCTGGTCATTTGATAAGCGGACGCGCCCTTATCACAGCTAAATCGCAATCCCGAGAGAGTGATAGACTGTGAAGGAGAGAGAGAGGGAGGGGTGAGTGGAGACATTGTCATGTAAATGTCGCGCTGCTAGCCAAAATCAATTTGAAACTTGGCGCCAGTTTAATGAGGCACAAGCCAAAAGCGCAGCATGCGCCGCAGTCACCGATCTCAGTTGGACCCCAGAGAGCTCAGTTAATTAAGTTATAAAAATTATATTTTATGCATACGATTTGCATTTTTATTAGCGTCAAATGTAACATGCGGCGCATTGATTTATTGCCTTCCGCCCTGACATTCCCCCCTTTATATTAGCCCACATACTCCGTAGTTATTCCGTAGACGTTCCTAAACTATGTGAAACAAAAAAACTGACAAATGATCAGGTGTGACTTATGACATTTTCAAACACGTCGATCTATGTGTGATATGAGATTCCATATTTTATATTTTTGAGACTGCAACAAGCAAAACATCTCACACATCTACAATTTCAATATATTCTTATTCTTTGTACATTTTTCGTTGAGATTCACAATTCCTTTCTTAAGGTGCAGCAAAACCATAAAAACCGCAAGATCAGCAACGTATCAACCTGGAAACAACAACAAAAAGTGCATTTTTATATAGAAAACACCATCAAATTCTGAGATTACATAGCCTTTAGAAGATACTCTGCAGTTACTGTTGACTTGACAAACTCAAACATTGATGTTGGAAAGCATAAACAGAAACTTAACTCGAAAGCGGTGCTGCCAGAATTTGACACTCAAAATAAGCTGGATATAAATAAAAATAAATAATCTAAAATATAAGAAGCTAAGCTTTAATGCTCCCAAAACAAAAGATCATTTTGGCTTTAGTGTTTTTCTTTCCATTCTTAAAAAACTTAAAGTAGGGATATACTAATATCATCCGCATTCTACAATTGAAATTTAATTGAAATATTTAGAGAACAAATCTATATTGCTGCCACATTTGCTGCGCAATCCATTTCTTGGAAATATAAAAGAAAACTAGATTATATTTTAAAATTTTTGATTTCGTTTCGTAACGGTTATCGGTTTTTTGTAAGTTTCGGTTTAAAAATACCGGTATGGTTTCGGTTCACAAAAAAAAACAAAGAAATCAAGGTCTTTTTTCATGAAAAAAGACATAATGCTCTAACAAGCCTGGAAAATAATGTTATCTGGTTACTGGAATGGAATGAAAATTTCGATTATTTTAATTTTACTGATTTTTAATAATTTTGAACTGCCATAACTTTGTCAAAACTGAATCAATTATCATGAGCGATGTAAATTTGAGCACGATTTTACTATTAAATTCGTTCTGCATTTAAATTTTGTTCATTTTTAACATTCGAATTTTTTCGAAAAAATCAAAAAAGACAAAGGGGTAACACTGTAAATTTTCAAAAAAATTAGATTTTCAAAAATTTTTTAAAACTGAACAAAATTTAAATGCAGAACGAATTAAGAGGTAAAATCATGCTCAAATTTACATTGTGCATCGAAATTGATTGATTTTTGACAAAGTTATGGCAGTTCAAAGTTATCAGTACCTGCGACGGCCAGAACCGAAATTAACCCCTATAAATGAATCGGTTACTAAACGATTATTTTGGTTTAAAGAGTTTCGGTTTATGGGTTTCGGTACAGCGGAAAAAGGTTTTTTCGGTTACGGTTTTAGTTACGGTTACAAATTTCAATCGGTTTTCACCGGTTAAAGGTTACGGTTTCGGTTAAGGTCTTAATCCCTGGGTTAAATAAACATGAGAAAAGTTACGTAATAATTATAATATACAATGATAAAAAGATAGCTAAGCTATTAATATTAAATTTGATTTATTTAAAAAGATAAAGCTTATAGCAAAACTTGATCAATTTAGTTTTATTCATAAGTTAACTAAATGAGAACATTTTACAAAGTACTTTTCATCATCTTATTTGATTTGTCATTCATTTTAAATCTGATTATTTTTATCTAAATTGCAAACACCTTATAATAGTGTTAGTACCCCATTTTGTGGTAGAGCCACAACAAGAACAAAGCGTCACAGAAGCATTTTTTTCTCTCTCTCATTTTTATATAATTTTAATATATCTTTTGTTGTTGCTGTGATTTCTGCTCTCCCTAGATTTCTTTATAATTCTTCATGTTTTGTTGCATGTTTTGACATTTTTATAGCTTCAGCAACGAGCGTTGACGACATTGCGAATTTCTGCTTTAATGCTTTGCTGCACAGCGTAAGAGTGAAAGAGATAGCACAGGCAACTTTCAAAATGGCGTCACGCTACTGAAAAGGCAACTTTTGACATGCATATGTCAAAATTGATGGCACGACACAACACAACACGACACGACACGAGACGTCGCCTGCTCGTGCCTTGCGTGCTTATCGGGCCAACACGTTTTGTATTTAAACGTTTCGCAGCTTCCCATTTTAGGGAATCCTGCTGCTGTTGCCCGGGCTGGAACACCCATTTAACAAGTCAGTTGCGACGTACAAAACCATAAATATTGCCAATTTAACAGAGTCAACAGTATGGCACTCGACGGCCACGTTGACTGCAACGGCGACGGCGACAGCGACAGCGACTGCGACGTTGACTGCGAACCGGGTCCATAATACACCTTGTCGTACACGATGCTTATCTCTTGGAATTTCTTGTGCGTGTTGCCGTGCCAAAAAACAAAAGCAACACGTTAGTCTCAACTTCTAAATTATCGAATTGAATGATACTCTTTGTTTAAAGTTCTCAGAAGAAAAAACATGTTTCAAAAATCAAATTTCATTCAAAAATATTAAATTTACCTATTCCTGCCAGATTTTTATTTTCTGATACATTATATATTATTATGAGCACGTTACATGCTACCTGAAGCATTTTCAGTGTCATATCAGGATTTTTACTCGATAGGTATATCACAGATTTCAACGAGGTAGTGAGAGAATTGAGCCCAGTTATTTTTCAAACAGAAATTCTAATCTTTTAGATGATTTTATTATAATATGTATAAGTATTTTTACCACAATTAACTACTATAAACTATAATTCAATATTTATAACTTATACAAATACTTATGATTTTAATTCCTTTAGTCATTTTAATTATTTTTCTCCGACAGTTTTTAATTTAAGATTATATAATATATAAATTATTTTAGTTGGCAGTTCAAAATCTTATTTTATATTTACCTCAAGTCTTTTCAATTATTGTTGCCCTTCAGTGTTGAATTTAAAATTACAAAAAATTTATTTTTATAATTAATTTAAAATCGTTGTTTATATAAATATTTTTGAGCAAGTAAATATATCTGAATTATTATCTAAGATCTATGTAAAGCCAGGTATAACAATTATATTTGCAAGATTTTAAGATACTGCATAGTCAGTACAATAAAAAATAGTTCGCATAATATTTTGTGTAAATTACAATTAATATTGATTTGTAATACATTCGATATGATTTCCAAAGCTGTATCCTATTAGAACTGCTCAGTTGGAAGAGACCCTGCGGTCAGGAATAAAACAAATTTCATATATCAAGGAACATAACTTCATTAACTCAATATCTCAATATACCCGTTTAACCACTATTTGTTTAGAGGGTATTAAAATACTAAAGCCTGGCCAGGAGCTGTCGCTCGCTGTCCGTTCCTCGGTAACGCAGAAGGGAAACGGGCTTGGAGCGTGCGTGAAAAATTAGCCGTGGAAATGCATGTTGTGCTTGTTGTTGTTTATATTTGTTGTTGTTGTTGATGTTGTTGTTGATGTTGTGGCCTGTCGCCATTTCTCGTGCTGCAGCTAATAAGCGCAACATGCTCATAAAATTTCGAAAGCTGCCACAGTCTGATTTTATTTCATTTTAAATTGTACACGCGCTTTAAAATATTTCCATTTTGGGAGGTTTGACTGCAACATTTTTACATCAACATCAAGTTGCAGCTTCAACTTTAGCTTTAAGCTGGAAACTGAATTTGGTCTTGTTGCATACTTTGCATTTACAAGCATCATTAGAGCTTGTTAAACAACGCGACCTTATGACAAATTATCAACAATGGCAAAAGCATAAAAGACAAGCTTTCTATTTCAATAATGGCATCCCAAATCTTCAAATAACCATGAAAATCCAAAAACCACAAAGACAACACAAACTCGACAACAAAGTTTGCTAGAAAGAGACGCGGGTCAACCGCCAAGTTTTAACCCTTAGATGTGTTTATCTCAGAAGACGTTACACAGAATCAAATTTCAGTTAAAGCGAAATTAAGTCTGGTATATTTGAGTTCAATTAAATCACCTTAAAGTTGCCTTAATTCAATCAAATATTGTGCTTCGTTATTTTTAAGCATTAATATAGAGTTTCTTCAATCTATAGCATGAAAACATAGTTGTTTCTAAAGATATATCATCAAATCATTTATATTGTAATCTTGGCATTGTCTTATATACCCCAAGCTAATTTTTAAATTAATTTTATTATTCTTAATAGTATAAGTACCAAAGTATTATAGTTGAGGTAATAACAACATTTTTCCTTTTAAATTGTTTAGGGTAACAATTCTACAGTGTCTCTCTCCTCAAGATTACTTTATCTCTATTTTAGTTAAATTTGTAGGACATTTATAAATTGAATACAGGATAATTTTACATACAACTCTGTCTGATCATGTAATATTTTAACCCAATAAATACACAGGGGTTAAATCAAATCGCTTGGTTTTAATACTCAAAACTTGAAACCTTTTACCTGTTAATTGATTGTTACATTCTTTTCACGCGAGTGTGTGTGTGTTTGTACTTCTGTCTCTTTCACTCCTGGTGTTATTGCCATACGATGCAGACGTGTTGTTTTTTATGTTGTCCATTTTTTGACAATGAAAATTATTGTGATGTCGCACGTTTTGGTCGTGTAATTTAATTAAAATGATGTCGCCAGAGACCCGCATCAACGGGGCAACTCCGACCACCTCCACGGCACGCTTTCCATGAGGGTTTTCCCGGAATTTCCAGTGCAGGTGACAAATGTCCAATGTTCTCTGGCAGTAAGTGTATAAATTAATCGATTGCGGGATGAAGGAGGTGGAAGTAGACCGAAGAGGGGGGGACTGTAAAGTGAACAATCACAGCTGCTAAAAGGATGCCACTAAAAGTCAAACAAACCTCTTGACTTTGATGATATTTGCACGTCAAGCAAGAGGCAAAGGCTGAGCAAAGGACGAGCCAGGACTCTGCAGGGCGGAAGTGCAACAACAACAGTAACAACAACAACAACCACAGCAATATTAACAACAAACACAGCTGTTGTTAGTTCTGTGCTATAAACAAAACTGGGAAATGATCTACGACATGAACAAATGAAGTTCTTTATTTTTCTCTATTCTGTTTGAAGAGCAAGAAACGGCAAACAGTTTTGTGGTGGGTGGGGGTAGGGGAGTGGTGGGGGGTGGAGGAAAAACTTGTGCGGCTTCTGTTGAGCCTGTGAACCTGTTTGGCTTACTGAAACCATGAATGAACGACTTGGACAACGTTGGATGTGGACAGCATTGTCACTGTCAATATAGAAATGCACTCAAGGTAACTTCCTACTTGCCACAGATCGGATTTCAACATAACCTCTTTTAATTTTTTACTTGCAGATTATTGCCCCCCACACACAAACACACTTACACATACACGTATACTTAACGTGTCCCATCCCTAGCGACTTTTAGCGGTCAACAGCGCAAACAAAATGGCGACAGCTGTCAGAGTCAAACAACAGTTGTGGGAATTTTCAATATTGATTGATTGACCAGAGTCAGAGAAAGAATCAGAGAAAGACAGATGGCTATGTTTCCTAAAACCCATAATAAGAGAAAAGTTTCTTAAGCTACGATCAGTTCTATGACATTCCCAAAGCAGAATCGATTACCATATCAATATTATTAATTAATTTTGTTAAAAAAATTGCTTTACATTTAACGTACTTAATTTTAATTTTTTATTAACATTTTTGTTTTCCAAAAAAAATCTATAATCATTAATTTTGGACAACTCATTTTTAATTGCTAACTTTTTAAATTGGATTGGGATCTTCTGAGCTCTTTCCAACCTAGCAATTCTCAATTTAAATTAATTAAGCCCTGCACTTAAAAAAGTACAAGATTGTTCCTTGAATCACTTCCGATATTATTTTTGGAGCGTGATGAAATTTTCACGACAAGGCTCTAGCTTTAAAATAGTTCTTGAAATTCCTTTCTTTCAACCTTATTACTAGTTCAAAATTAAACCAAAGTCAAACCTCAATTTCAAATTTATGATTTATTCGAAATAATTTATATTTTTTATTTGAACTGTTTGTAAAGCTGCCAGTTACAATTTCTGTTGGTTATTGGGATGTCAAATTAACCTTAAGCCTTACAGAAGATTGTTTTTTAAGGATCCTCAGCTGACTGACTAAACAATCTTGATTGCAGCTGCTCGTAAGCTCCAGAGAATTCAGGTTAACAGTTGTTTCCTTTAATGCTTCTCCTCTCACTTCTCGCTTCACTCCATGCATAAACAGAGTGATAAAATTAAAAAGAAATTTACTGGCGTCAGTTGTTGGATCTTGTGTTTTTTTTACAGGATCCTCGGATAGGCAGTTGCCTTTTTATTTTTTAATGTTGCAACTCCCCGGGGTGTCGCGAAGCGATTGATGGCAGCATTTGTTGTGACAAGCATTAACTAGCGGTTTCACACTGCACTCCCCTCCTATTGGTAGCTCCCCTCGACCCCACATACACAATTAGTCGCCCCTAAAAATGAGAACAAATTGACGACACCCAAAACTCAGTATCCCCAGGAGGATGGCTGCCTATTCTCCTCCAACTAAGAGGGGGAAATATGTATTATTAAAATAAAATAATTGTGTGAAACGCATTTAAAATAAACAATTTTTGGCTATAAATTTTCGTATGCATATAGCTTTACTTCCCACAGGTTTTATGTTACCAACAAAATTGTATGCACCTTCGGTGTAATTGAAGCAAAGTTTTCAACAAATTCAAGTGTCGGGAGTAAGGAGTCGGGAATCGGGAGAATGCCGGCCATGTTTGAATACGAGTCGGCAACATGTTTACATAAAACGGACTTGGTTTACAATTAGCTCAAAAACCGTCTAAATTTGCTGATTTTGCCAAAAAAAAGTAAAATAAAATAAAAATAAATCATACAGAACCAGTAAAAAGGCTTTAGTCGAGATCCCGACTATGAGATACCCGTTAGTCAATTTAAATATATTATAATTGTATATATGCATTTTAAATTCCACTTGTATTCAAATTATTGCATCATTTATTGAAAAATATCTTTTTATACTACATTTTTATTACAAAAATTGAATAATATATGTTATTTTTAATTCTTATATTTCTTATATTATATGAATGATAAGTTATTCCTATATAAATAATAAAATATAATTATTATTTTAAAGTATTTGTAATTTAGATCAAGAAATAAAACTTATTTTATTTTTTCTTTAGTTCAGATAGCTTGATCAACGTGCGGTTTATAAAAGTCTGTCTGTTAAATTTGGTTGCTCTAGCTCTTCTGGTCTCTGAGATTTACATGCTCAGATGGATTTAACATGACTTTAAAGAATGTTTCCTTCTTCTACCTGTTACATACATTGCAACGAAAACAATATACCCTTTTCCTCTAAGATTAAAGAGTATACAAAAAAGTTGAACTAGCTTGAGAGGAATGCGCCGCGTTGGCTGGAAATTGGATCAGCTGTTGTCTAGTCCTCGGCATAGGGCGTATAGCTGCTTATTTGTCGCGCCACAATATTGAGTATTTCGTGGGCAGGCAGATCTTGTTGCTCCCGAACAATTGCCGTAATGCGAGCACACTCCTTCACATAGTTCTCCAGCTCGCGCTGGTTGAGTCCACGTCGTGCCGGCTCCTTGGACTGCATCGCCTGCAGGCACTGTCCGGTAATATGGGCCAGCTGCGATCGAGCCGAACTGAAGGTCTCGTCCAGATCGTAGAGCTCTAACGGCGGTGCTGGTGGCTCACTGAAAATGGGAGGAAACGTTGCCAATTGCAATGGTGGTAAGGGTATCTCAAATTGTGGCTTAATAATCGGCAATGGTTCGTAGTTAACATGCAACTGCTCGTAGGTATCAATGACATCCTTGAGCAATCGATTGGTCAACGAGCACAGCGTCATGTCGAACATTTGCTTGAAATCCGCCGGCATTTCGGTTCCAATCGAGTCAACCAAACAGGCCTTGGGCATATCAGCGAGAAAAGCCAAATCCGTGAAATGTTTGTTGTCGTTTAGCTGTTGAAAAGAAGCAATTAAAAAATGTGACAATCTATAATTTTGAAGAAATGCTATTAACTAAAATTCAAGCTATTTTATACAATATGTAAATTAAGGGCTATATTTAAATATTAAACAAATATAAAATCCGTTATGTCAATTTGGAAAAGACAATAGAATTTAGGACAGAGAACAATATACCGGAAATAGAAGCTTTATGTTTCAAAAAATCAAACCTGAATTTTATGATGTAGATACATGGAGTACACATAAATATAATAAATCATAAAAATTCATTTTCGATCTTAAGTATTATGTATCTAAATTAAAAAACGTATGAAATAATAATACATTTTCAATTTTAATGTAAAAATCATGGAATAACATTTTTTCAAATTTGTATTATAAAAATTCAAAATAATATTTAAAATAGTTAAAAAATAGCATAGCTTAGCAATTTCAATAACTTTCTAAATTTTCAACTAATTTACTTGAATCTATAAAATTATGGCAGCACTGATTTTATACCTTACCTCCACATCATTAAAGTCCAAGTGAGTGTAGCTAATTTGATTTGAACCCAGCAACTGGATCAGATACTCGAGCATGGCATCATTAGTCTTATCCTGTAAATACTTGTCATGCCAAATGTAGCCCGATCCCAAGGCCAATATCTTGCCACCCTTGACATTACTATAGTAACCAGCCAGCGGTCTATTGAAGGGGTAAACAACCGGACCCGTTGTCAACAGCACATTTGCCGGCTCGGAGACATTTAAGGTGGCACCGTATGGATACTGAAAGTGAATTTTGTACTTCTCATCACTGAAATCGTAATCAACCTTTTCAATGTCCAGTTTGAGCAGATGTCGCCACATGGATTCACAGACAACGCCGCCTCCCACAATGCACTCCTTGGGATGGAAATTCTTGCAGTAATGCGGCCGCACAACATTATCGCTGTTTATAAAGATGCCATACTGTTCCAGAAAGAAGTTCACATTGGTATTGAACTCCTGCTCGCCACCCTCGCCCAAAAGTACTAGCAAACTGCCGCCCCACTGATCCACGTAATCCTTAAGTACCTCAAACTCTTCCTCAGTGAAACGATCTTGCGGTCCCGCCAGCACAAAGATTTTAGTGCGTGCCAAGCGCTCCTGATTTAATTCGCAATCGCTCCTTCAAAAGGAAATACATATGTAATTTTCATTTTGCTGCAGCAGTAAGTGTAATTGGAAATACACTTACTGCTCTACAGTCCAATGTGCCTTTAGCTTGCGATGTAACATTTTGTAATTGTCCGTAATTTGAAATCGCTCATTTTTTGAGATATCGAAGCAAATAATCGGCTTATTGCTCATTTTGCACTTTTATTTTTATTTCACTTTTCATTTAATTTATGCAATGACGCTTTTTGGTTGCCAGGGAAACAGATGGCAAAACATTTAAATGCATACTCTTGATTATTTATATGCTTTTTGGAAAAACTGTAGAATTAAGGTTCTCTTAAAAATTTATAAATGAATTTTTAGCATTTATAAATAAGAGCCATACTACACTTTATTTTTATTTGTACAATATTCAGCTTTTAAATAAAGCGCCAAGTGTTGCCGATACAAAATTTATTCGATAGTCAATCTTGGTATTTGAACATCGACATTGTGTATATCAATAAATACTACTCTTATCGATATATCGACATGCAATCGTCAATCTCACACAGATTCATTTACATAATTGTTTCGTAGATCAATTAAAAATTAAAGTTCAGTCGTTACTATTTGGTCATTTTTGTTTATTTGTTTAGTTGTTTTGCTGTTCATAAACTATATCATACGGTAGATATCGTCCGACCGACACAGGCGCGTAATTTAAATTACTATCTGATTTTTTAAACAATTGCTTAATTTAGCAATTAGATTTTAATTAATTGCACAATTTTAACTCAAATGAATGTTGGTCGCTCGTCATTCTCGGAGAGTGAATTTGGAAATGTAAAAAAATGCAATCAAAAACTTATGAAAAGTTACAAAAGCAATCCTTTTTTATAAAATGACCTAAACTTGTATATCGTCGTTTTTCAGGGAACTAAGGTTGCCACACGTTTTAAAACTGTGCCGCCACCTTTTGTCTGCTTTGCGAAACACAAATACGACATCTAAAATAGCTCAAATGGCATCACTGTCCAGCACATATTCATTTACATAGTATGTTTATTTTTATTGCAAAACAAATTAAAAGCAAGTAGGCAAGCAGTAGCAACACAACGACCGCTAAATAAAACGCACGTAATGGCGATAACTTGTCGTTATCACTAATGGTTGTATTTGCGAGTTCACAACGGAAAGAGCAATTTGGTATTGAACTTCGACTTTTCAGAACTCGAACTTTGTCATCCTCTCTTCACGCAACGCATATGTAAATATATTTGGTAGTCAGCCAATCAGTGAATGTGAATCAATAACATAAAAGAAAACGTCCAAGAAGAAGAAGAAGAACAACAACACTGCCAGAAATAAAGTTACAGCGTCATTTTGGGTGCCTGCAGCACTTGCACAAGATACATTAATAATTAGGTAATTTGTAAACTGCTTGCGACAGCATCAGCGCCATTCACCAATGAACCAATGAGAGTTGAGTTATCGTTAACTGTTGAATGCCTACAACACATACATACATACAAATGTATGTATGTGATTATCGCAGGTGGGGCTGGGGGTAGCCACAATGGATTCAAAGTGCTCGGCGATAATCATTGAACCTTAGTCGCTGTATCTAATCGAACTTTAATGGCCCAACAAAATTCCATTTGCATTTACAGCACCCAATCCAAATAAGAAGAAAAACAATGGCCGGCATTGAGGAACGTTTCCAGGCTGCCGTCAACGTGATCAAGGGACTGCCCAAGAATGGACCGTATCAGCCCAGTAACAGCATGATGCTCAAGTTCTATGGCCTCTTTAAGCAGGCATCGGAGGGCGGTTGTGCACATAATAAGCCATCCTTTTGGGATGTGGTTGGAAGAGCTAAGTGGGAGGCATGGAATAAGAATCGGCATTTGACCAAGGAGCAGGCCATGCAACGCTATGTGGAGGGTCTGCAGGAAATCATTGAGACAATGTCGTTTACGGAGAATGTTCAAAACTTTGTGGGCAGCCTTGATGGTCTGGGCAACATTAATTTGGATGAACTGGAGCTGATATCGCCAGGCATGCGGGAGTTGGCCGAATCGCATCCCAACTCCCCATTCAATTCTCGCACAAATAGTCCTCAGCATGGATCCAGCTCGAATGACTTGGCGAATACGCCAGTAGCTTCGACAGCGACCGAGGGATTAACTAATGGCCACATAACGCCGCTGACCAATGGCTACACATCCAAAACGAGCAACGGATATGGAACTCATGATTCTAGCATCAACAATAACAATTACACAAACAACAGCAGCGTGGCCATTGTGGAGCCATCCGATGAT
The DNA here is from genome assembly GCA_035042165.1 of Drosophila kuntzei. Classification (NCBI taxonomy): domain Eukaryota; kingdom Metazoa; phylum Arthropoda; class Insecta; order Diptera; family Drosophilidae; genus Drosophila; species Drosophila kuntzei. The sequence continues at coordinate 277,755 of JAWNLU010001042.1, forward strand.
GAATATGATGATCCATACGACACGATGCTGCCCCAGGAGCTCACACAAGCGATTACCCACAATACGGATCTGTTGCGACAAATTCAGAGCACAATTTCAAATATGAACAACGATATGGCTGCAGTGCAGCAACGTGTGCGCAGCGTGGAGCAATCGCTGCTGGAAATGCGCAATGCACAAAAGTCACGGGCGACGAGTGGAAGACAGCAACCTGTCTGGTGGCCATTCAAGGATATATCGCCACTTTGGTTCGCTGTTCTGGTGCTATGGCCGTTCCTGGTGCGACGAGTTGCACGGTTGGTGGAAAGCAAACGCCGCTGACATCGCAGATGATAAGCTTAGATTAGCTTAATTGGTATGGTAGTTAAATTGTAAGTATTCTAAATAATATGTCAAGAAGAAAGGAAGACTTCGGCACGTCGAAGATTTAATACTCTTGCAGAGCCCTGTATTTTACTTTCAAGTGATCTTTTCTATTATAATCATATGATATAGTCGTCTGATTGTTCGGAATGTGTGTTTTATTGAGATAACTTAAGAAACAACATATTTTCATACTAAAGGTTGATATTCTATCGATCATTGCTATGCCAACAACATGATAAAGTAGAACGTTATCAGAAAGATATGTTCACCATGTGTAGGACAATTTCCCAAGACCAAATTAGTATTTCCGCTCTATGTTTTGGCCTTCTTTAACTACATCACATAATTAGATTACCCTCTGCAAGAGTACAAAGAAATTAGCTTCTAGTGACAGTGGAAAATAAGATTAATGCGAGATTAATTGCGTGTCAATCAATGGGAAAATCCCTGATTCAGTTTATTAACTGCAATTAATCACGATTAAAGCGGAAAACACATTAAAGCAATTATATTTCAAGTTTTTACTTTTACACTGTCGCTTTAAGCAACTGTTATTAGTACATGATATTAATCCTACAACTGCTTTCAGATACTCTTGGTTATGGGTATGAGCTTTGTCTGGCTTGCTTCAATCCTCGAATGCGCTTCATTCACGTCTTGTACAGATTTGGCCTTTTCTTTAGTTTCTTACGGTTATCCAGTTGCAATATGTATCGTTTATATATGGATGTATGTATATTTATGTTGTTATAACAAAAATCACATAAGCTATTAGTACCACATTCCCCATCTACATTTTTAGTTCGTAAGTTGAAAGTTTTGTGCATTTCGCCAGTTCTGGGTACGCTTTGCTATGATCCAAAGCGTCGCCTGATTGTCAAGCGAATGATGCAAAACGGTTGTAAGACAATTCATTTGTTGGTAATTATAATTTTGTAATAAAATCATGTAAAACGAATACAAATCACAATTCGGCTGTCCTGGAATCATTTTAGTCTCGTGGCTGTGCGGTTATACGCAAATATCCTTTGCCTGATGGCACTTCGATCGTCTCCACGCCATCCGGGAAAAGCTTTGGCACATCTGCAGCTTGTACTGTGGGCAGAACCATGCACTGACCTCCCTGTTTCCAGTCAGCGGGCGTGGCCACGCTCTTGGTTTGTGTAAGCTTCAGCGAGTCAATCACACGCAAAATTTCACTGCAATATAAAGAATCAGTAAACACAATTTCAGTTAAAGTTAAAGTTGAATTATTCAACTCACTCGAAATTGCGGCCTGTTGTTGCTGGATACAAAATTGAAAGACGCAGCTTCTTCTTGTCATCAATAACGAAGACGGCGCGACAGGTTAGTGGAATGCCCTCAGCAGTCAGCTCATCCTTGTCCAGCATATTGAGCTTCAGTGCCAGCACGCGCTTATCATCCGCAATGATTGGATAATCAAAACTTGGGAGCTCTGTGAGGTAAAGAAAAATATAAATTTTATTATGGCACGTCGAAGATTTGATGGTCTCGATAATTAAGAAATGTATAAGCTTTGAGTTCTCCCACATTTCTTTAAATATGTTACCAATTTACTGAAAAAATTAAAGTACCCTTTGCGAGGGTATAAAACTGTAAGAAGCAACAGATACTTGATTCATACTTACTGGCATAGCTCTTGATGTCTTCAATCCAACCCTTGTGGGATTCCACGGTGTCACAAGACAAAGCAATTGGTTTAATGCCACGCTTTTCAAAGTCCGGAATCAATTGTGCAACCCGAGACAGCTCCGTGGTGCAGACTGGAGTGTAATCTGCCGGGTGAGAAAAGAGTATGGCCCATTTGTCGGCCATCCAGTCATAGAAGTCTATTTTTCCCTCATTGGTCTGAGCCTCGAAATTGGGAAATTGATCGCCAATATTTATAGCCTTGCCCGACATTTCGAAAGGAATTTATGACGAAATATTTAAATGTGACTAAAATGAAAATATCAAAAATTGGCGACCGCACAGCTGTCAAACTATCGAGCAATGTCACACGTAATGATGACAACATCGATTAAAATATAAACCACTCGATATATAAAAAGTATCGAAACTAACTGCTAAAATACCATTGCGATAAATAATTATTGAAAACCTATCGGTAACATATATCACAAAAAAACAACAAATTGATTACTTTATAATCGTTAGTTCGAATAAAACAATAAACAAATCTTTAAAGTAATATGTCTGATCTCAGCATCAGCGGAACTCAAGTCCAGCCACAGCCACTTCCACCACCGCCTGTTACGGAACCTTTTAGAATAACAACCAATGCGCCACAAATGATCGATGCCAACTTGACCCCAGGACGTCGGAAGCTTCAAAAGTGGTTAGGTCGTGTCTTACGAATTGTAATTACCGACGGACGTGTCCTCGTGGGTTTCTTTAATTGCACGGATCGAGATGCCAACATTGTGCTTTCCATGTGCGCCGAATATCTAGTAGAGGGCCAAGAGCCTCGTTTACTTGGCAATGTTATGGTGGCCAAAAAACACATTGTATCCCTTAATATCGACGAGCCCACATCCTCACCGAGTCTTCTAACGCAATAGACAGGAATTTAAAGTTCAAAGTGATTCAATTCCGCAGTTCTAGTAATTATTAAAAGATGTACAGTGAGCAAGAGAAGTATAGCTACTTATGTGCATCACAGATTTATACCAAATGTTTAAAATATAATCCGAGTTTTTAAATTGAAAGATTCATTCAACTGAAAACAGCTGCGAAATGTTTACTTCAAACATTTAAATAAAATATACGATTCTTAGAGGCAATTTATCTTTTTTCTTTTGTATCATACATATTTTGAGATTGATTATGAATTAATATTATTATATTGAACAAATTATTTGATACTGGAATCCTTAATCCGTAATTTGTCTTATAGTAAAATCCTTAGCATCATCGTGCGGAATGAGCCGCAATCTCATATCATTCGCCAAATGAAGAACTGAATAAAATGCCACCGAGGGTGACAATGAATCTGCCATTTTAGCGGACAGCATGTTGGGCAATGATTTGTAAATTTTCTGAAATGAGGCCAAACCTTTGGAATAATGTTCCTGTTCAGCTTTTTTATGTGCTGGTATTTTGTCCTCGGCGATTTCATTCAGCATTTGTTTTTGTATTAAGCCCTTGCAGCAGATTTTCAGATTTTTCATATCAATAACCTTGGCACGTTTTGCAAACGGCACAATTACTTTGGTAACCTGTAACAATTGGAAATGGAAAAGTGATTAGGTAAAAATTATTAAAGATATGTGGAATTTTGCCACTCACCTGTCTTGGTGCGCCGTCAATATCTGTGGCAATCTCAAGCACTGTATCATTGCAGTTATTGTCTTGTGTAATGCCAATGGCCGGATCACCGCCTATGAATGAGGCACCAGGATCACCGCCCACCTGCAAATTGCTACCATACATGGACATTGCCGAATTTGGATGGTCAATGTCAAAGTGATCACTGTCAAATAGTTCAACATCATCGCCGTCATCGTGAATTGCCGAATGCGCATCTCGATCCAAATCAACGTCATCCGGTACGCCAAACCTTCGAGTGACTTTAATGCTGGGCGCATGCTCATATTTGTAGAAGTAATTGGGCTCAAACTCATATTTGGTGGGCAGCACGAGTTTGCGGGCATCCCATTTCTTATGGCAATTGACCTTGCGCAGATTCGTATTGGAATCCAGAGGCTGAAACAACGATTCCGTATACTGCCCAAAGTTCAACGGTTGACTGCGACGCCTTGCCGCCTGAGCAGCACGACGCGCACGTGCCGCAGCTGCATTGTTGTTGGTGCTGCCGCCGATGGCGGTTCCACCAACCGCAGGACTGTTTGCCTGACCCAATGTGCTGCGGGCGCGTGTACGCCTGAACTTCCAATGCGATGGTCCGGCCCAGAAATTAGGAATTGTATCCATTGGGCGATAGGAGTACTCCAGTTTGCTGTTGCCATCAACGGGACGCAGATCATCAATTAGCACCGTTTGTTTACGCAGAGCATGACAATTCTGAAGAGTGGTACGTTCTTCGGGTGACAGCTCCTCCAGTTCATTGTCGTCCACCTCCAAAGCCGCTGGCATCAGTCCATCCAGATCTGGCATGGGCTCACACTCGGCATTGATATCAAAGGCCATAGACAACTCTTCGGGATTCTCATAGAAGTCATCAGCATTATCCACTCCAGTGTTACTATCATCTGGTAAATTACGGGGAGCCATGGGCTCATTGAGACTGCTCGGATTAGGCGCATCGCTTATAATGTATCCTGTATGCAGAGGTCGCAAATTTAGCTGTTGATCGTCGCGCAGCAATTTCTTAATCCATTCTGCATTAACCAGCGTCTGGGAATCCGAGTATTTTATGTCAGTGTCTATCACCGTATAGTCTGACACATCAGCCGGCAGTTCTTCTGAATTCCAGAAGCGATAGTTTGCTTGCAGCTTCAGTTCCGAATCCTTCGTGGGCAGTATGTTGTGCATTAGCCGATTGGAGGCATTTATGGATCCCATAGTAGAGTTGAGTTTACCAAAAACTGGATCAGGCAACGGCGCTGTGTCCAATCGTGCATTCAGTGTGTCCTGATTCTTGGTTACTGTGGAGACAGCCTTTCGTGTGCGCTTCTTTGCCTGAGGCGCCGCAACCCGCGCCTGCGAAGTATCATTGGCAACAACGCCGTCTTCGCCTTCCGCGTTTGCTTTCAACTGTTGCTCGAGAAAGTCGCGTGCATTGAGTCCTGCAGTCATCTGCATGACATCCTGATAAAATGAATCCACACGCAGTCCATACACCTTTGAAGAAGCCTCTAGTGTTGAGCCTACAATCTAAAAATATATATATATTTATAAAATATATATGCATTTGAATATTAAAGATTGGTGACATACCTGAAAGTTGCTCAACGTTTTGGGATGTCGATCAAGTAGCAGGGATAAAGTATCGATCAACGAATAGTTCCATGCGTTGTCCCGACTCAGTTTGTTGCCATTGTAGATTTCCATACACCTTTTAATCGTCTCGTTCTCTTCGAGGGACTCCACTACGCTGCTGTCCCGGGGCTTATTTTGTTGCTCTAACACCGTACGACGGCGTGCCTCGCGTCGTTCCGCCTCATCGTCGTTTACCAAATTGGTTGACTCACGGTGGCTGCCCACCGCGGAACGACGCAGCGACGTCTCCAAGAGCGGTGAAGTCATGATGTTGCAAAAACTATTTTATATCGTTGTTGAAAACACTTTACAGGGACGCTGACCGTTTTCTGTGTAACGCCACTGACAATCAGCTGTGCTCGCGTTCAAATAATACTTGACAAATGTCGTTTGATAATTATTTATTTTTATTTTGTGTTTAATTCAAGCCGAATACTGATGATCTACGATTATTCAGATTCCCTTTATACCTTTTGTTTTGACATTATACTTGTGTTGGTAATAGTTTACAGTCGCTTTCAAACGACGCCGCTTTTAAGGGCTGCTTCGTTATTATCGATATTTGGTAATAGTTTACAGTTGCTTTCAAACCTTGGCGCTTTTAATATCGATATTGTAGTGTTGGAAAATTTGCAATCATACGTATGTGTTTATGTGTATTAGGGTGCATCGATTTGTATGTGCACAAAAAAATTTAAAATTTCTGCTCCGCACTGGGAAGCATAAAAAGGTGAGATTTTCGACCGATCGTTCCTATGGCAGCTATATGATATAGTGGACCGACTTGAACCAAATCGCACGAATATGTATTTGGATAGGTCTTTTACATGCTGACCAACTGTAAAAGCCCAAATAGACCATATTTGATTAATAATGTACCATATAAATATACTTCACGTATATGAGGTATATTTCAATGTTCAATTTAAAACTTTAGCCAAAATTAATAAAAACAAAAACATTTATTTCGAATGCTGAATCCTATTTTATCTGAATATTAGCGTTAGCAATTTATTTATTTAAAAAAATAATGGTGAACGTATGTTTTTGAAACAGAAATAGTCACAGGTCCGGCTAATAGCCATTTTCAAATTTTCCTATCAATCGAGTTTTAAAATAGCGAAAAATAGCTATAAAAAAGCTAAGTTGGCTACAATGCCTTGCGCTTGTGCATGGAAACATCGATAACAAGCGATATTTCAGTCCGTATGATTCACTCGTCGCAAAGGCCTGAAATGAAAGAAGAAAAACAGCTGCGAAATTTCGCATTGACGAGAGTAAACATCGAAGAAAAAAGAGGTTTCGCTTGTGAAAATTTAGTAAGATTTCATTTGTGAAAATTAAGTAAGAAGATCAAATCGAAAATGAGAAAGCGACGGCTGGATGCATTTTCCAGAGTGGACAAACTGAAATTAATAAAGAACGTAAAAATTAAAAGCGAGCTGTGGGATGTATCAAATAAAAAACATTCTGATACAAACGCAAGCAAGGCGGCCTGGTTGTATATCAGTGAAGTGGTTGGCAAAAGCGGTAAAACGTGAAATACTATATATTGATATATTAATTATAATGAAATATTTTCATTTAAAGTGACGGACTGCAAGAGTGCTTGGGCAGCGCTGAAGGACAGCAGACGGTACCATTTGAAAGTTGCATACGGAAATCGCTTTAAATCGGCCGATCCACTGGATTCGCCCAATTTATCTGAATCTAGCACCATTGATTGGGAGTTCGGGGACGCAATGTCTTTCCTGCCGGACAATTCCAAAATGTCCACGTAAGTTTATAATATGAGCTCAAAGAAATAAATAACTTATGTTCTATAACTCGAAGGACGGTATATTCGGAGCACGAAAAAACTGATCTGAGCACATCCGTCAAAAATGACGAACAATCTGTTCTCGATTCCTTTTTTGATGATGATGATGGTAATAATGATTATGATGGGGATGATAATGATATTGATGGGGATGATTATGATGATGATGATGATGAAGCTGGGACGTCGCATTCGATTGGAAATGCAATTGAGTTGGAATCGGCATTCCATTATGTAAGTTACATTTACATAGATAATTACAATGTGGTTTCTGACCAAATTATTCTCGATTTAGAAAGAAGATCGCGCGCCGAAGAAGACTAAGCACAAAAGCACACCTGCATATCAACATGTAAGTTAATCACAAATAATTACAATATGCTTTTCTTACAAAATTATTCTCGATTTAGAAAGAAGATCGAGCGCCGAAGAAGACCGGATCCCAAAGTAAACCATCAGCCGAGCTGATGTCGAATGCCATCGAGACCTTGGTGTCCCAGACCAAACGAATTGCTGATGCTCAAATTAGGCAGCACGGTCTGAAGCATATAGAAATGCTGACCTTTTGGGACTCCATATTACAAAAAATGCCGGATGAGGCCATTACTGAAGTTCAGTTAGAGGTCACAGGATTAATTCTGCAGATTGCCAAAAAGCATATAAAAAAAGATTAATTATTTTTTTCATTTATTTTAATAAAGTTACGGTATATTTTAAATTAAATAATACGCGGAATACAATTTGGATTCAAAGCTAGGAAGCATGTCAGTAATGTTAATGATGTTATAAGAAAATTAAAATTAGGAGGGAAAAAAAGGAAAACTATAAATTGGAATGGCGAAATTTGAGAAAAGCCGAATTCATTTACTGATTTACTGATCACCTTATTTAAAAACCCAATACAATATAATTTCTAATATTAATTTCTAATTTAATGAGATGATTATTCTAATATTTTATTTGAATAATTTACTTATTTCAGTTTCCTAATTTTTGTACTCTAAATGTTTCTCTTAGGTTGTTTTCCTTAGTTATGCTACCTTTTCTATCTATATTTTGGATACTTTGATTTTTCTTAGTTTTTTTTTACTTGTAGACACTATTTTTCTATGTTTCTGTAATGTTTATATTTTTTTCGTACGGAGTACCAGTAAAATAAATATGTTTATCATTCTACTACAATATCCTGATATGGAACGCCTTTATCTTCAGACACTATGTAGTCTTTCAAGGAATTTCGCACAAATTTAGCATAATCGGGAATTCGCCCTGAGTGCGATCTGAGGATTTTTCCATCAAAATGGTTAATTATCACAGCATTATTGCTACGTAGATCGTCGATTGCGACATAGTCGTCCTTGGCAACTCGCATCATAAAATTGTGCAGCAAGCAACAGGCAAAAACAATTTTTTGAGCACGCTCGGGCTTACACAAGAGAGTCCTTTGCAAGCACATCCACTTCCAGCTCAAGATCCCCATCAAGTTTTCTATGCAACGGCGTGCTTTAATCAATCTGTTGTTAAAAATTGTCTCGTCTTCTGTCACAATTTTCCCGCTATACGGCTTCATTATCCGTTTGCATAAGGGAAACGCATCGTCGCCGAGCAAAAAATACGGAATTTTTGTGTTTCCAACCACCCTATCATCGGGGAAGTCCAGTTGCTCGGTTAAGACATCCTGTCCGAATTTGGTGTTGGCAAACACATTGAAATCTTCGCTACCATATGCACTAACATCCACGTAGGTGAACCTGTAGGATGCGTCGCATACAGCCAAAAGCACAATTGAATGGAATCCCTAAAATGGATAATAATGTTATTAATTATGCATTGCTTTTGGGTGGTTAGAGATTTATAAAATAAGCCTGATTAATATGTTTTGGTTTGGTTGGAAACTATTTGATATTTATAATTACTTGATGGTTATTAAACAAGCTGTCGCTATTGGGTGGTTCCTTGATGGCCACATGTTTGCCATCAATTGCTCCAATGCAGTTCGGAAAATTGCAAACGTCCTCGAACTCGTCAGCATATTGGCGCATGGCTTCCATATTCCATGAAGGTATCTCCTGCTTTAGCTCCGTGCAAATCACATCACACACTTTGTCAATAAGGACGCACATACTTGCTTTGCTGATCCGGTAGGATGAGGACACCTGTTGTTGCAAGTGTCCGGACGCCAAATATCTATGGATATATGTTACTTATTTTAGATACATATATTTATTTGCATCATTGAATTTTCGGGAACAGAACATAATTAAGTAAGAGCATACTTTAATGTCACTGACAATAATACAGATTGTCTATACTCACTCCAAAACTATTGCCAATTTCGATTGTGGTGGTATGCAATCCGGGCGAGATTTGCGAATCGGCAGCAATTGAGGCTCCAAAATTTCGAAAAGCTTTTGAAAGCAACTGTAGCTCATGTGAAAGTTTTCATTGAAGTCGTCAGGGCTTTTAATCATGTTCTCAAACTATTTATTAAAAACATTTGTTAAATAATTCTTTAGAATAATTGTAAAGCAACTCACATCTGTGACATATCTTCCCTTTCCATTTCTCTCGCGGAGATACGGATTGACCCAATGTCTGTGCTTTCTGTTGTTATTGCTGCTCCTTTTTCTTTAGCTTCTCTTGTTTCTTCTGTTGCCCATTTTCCAACTGCTGCTCCTCTTCCTGCCACAACACAAAGGTGGCGGCTAACTTTGCCACATTTAGTTGCAGCAATAAAAGTTCGCTGCAATGATGATTATATTAAATAAATAGAGTTCAATACGTGCATACAAATCTATGTACTCATTGCTTACCGTGTATCTATCATATCATTAAATATTCACAATGTTTTTAAATTTGTCTTTAAAGTGGATTTGTTTACCAACAGCTGATTTAGTTCTTAACAGCGCTGCCACCTTTCAGTAAGAAGATAAGTTGGATGCGTCTAACCATTTCATGCACTGAGGTGAATTCATAGACCAAGTTTATAAGGCAGTTACACTTTTCTTTTAAGCTTTGATAATTGCCAAACAATTTCGTTTTTTTTGTAGAGTACCATACAGTTTCAAAACGTATAGCTGATCTTATAAGTAAATTTCGACAGATAAAAACGACTTAAAACGTCGAAATTAAAAGCGTTAAGGCGTATTAGAAAAGTTTTTTTGAATTGTAGCTAAACTCGACGTAAGTTAAACCGACATAAGCTGTCGTACAAACCGATTATGTGCTGGACCAAGGTTGCCAACTTTTAAAGAAAATATTATATGTGCAATACAATAATTTGTTTCATTTAAGCAAATACTTCTGATAAATTAAAAACGATATATTGAATAATTATTCTGTAAAATAAAAATATACATTAGAATAAACAGTAAATAAAAAATAATATTAGTCAATCAGCTGCTGAAATAGTATTTTAAAAGTATTGCATGTTTTCAAGATTATTTAGTACATTTTGTGGCCGCAAATAAAGCGACAACTGAATTGTTGAAAGAAATTAATAATGTCAACGCAGCAATAGACCAATTAATTGCTAAAAATCAACACTCAATTGAGCACAATCAGCGATGGATTTTACGACCTTCGTTAAGCCTTCAAACGGAGGCGGAAATACTGAGAACGGAGAGACGAATAAATTACAATTTTGGAAACATGTCGAGTATATTGAGAATCACGGCAAACAGGAGGACGACTATGAGTATTGTATGACGGAGTTTCTGCGCATGTCTGGCATCTATTGGGGCGTCACAGCGCTGGACATAATGGGACAGCTGGATCGCTTAGACCGCAAGTCCATCATTGAGTTTGTGAAGCGTTGTCAGTGTCCCGCCAGCGGTGGATTTGCCCCCTGTGAAGGCCACGATCCCCATATGCTGTATACGCTGTCGGCGGTGCAAATCCTGTGCACATATGATGCCCTCGATGAGATCGATTGCGATGCTGTGGTCCGTTTTATTGTCGGCCTGCAACAGCCGGATGGCAGCTTTTTTGGCGACAAATGGGGCGAGGTGGACACCAGGTTTAGTTTTTGTGCCGTTGCTACGTTGACGCTTCTCAAGCGCATGGAGCAGAGCATTGATGTCGACAAGGCGGTAAAGTTTGTCATGTCGTGCTGCAATCAAACCGATGGAGGCTTCGGCTCCAAACCTGGTGCTGAGTCACATGCTGGTGAGACATGACATGATAAATGGAATGCTCTAAATTTAATATATGTTCTACTTCGTTGCAGGACTTATTTATTGCTGTGTGGGTTTCCTGTCGCTTACACAGCGTCTCCATTTGTTGGACGTGGACAAATTAGGCTGGTGGCTTTGCGAGCGTCAATTGCCCTCGGGCGGACTCAACGGTCGACCCGAGAAGCTACCCGATGTCTGTTACTCCTGGTGGGTGCTCTCCTCGCTGACCATCATGGGACGCCTGCATTGGATTAGCTCCGAGAAGCTGCAGCAATTTATACTGTCCTGCCAGGATACGGAAACCGGCGGCTTCTCAGACCGAACGGGCAATATGCCCGACATATTCCACACGCTCTTCGGCATCGGAGGTCTCTCATTGTTGGGCCATTCTGGACTGAAAGCAATCAATCCAACGCTCTGCATGCCGCAGTATATAATCGATAGATTGGACATTAAGCCTCAGCGTCTAACGCTGGCGTAAACAGTGCAAAACCATAATGATATTAAGAGAAAAGCTATAGCCAATGTTAAATATGATTAATCTTTTAAGTAGACCCACAACAGCTTCAACTAAACAGCACACAGCCCGTTTCCAAGACCACATCTTCATTTTGTAATCTTCTCCTCAACTCTTTTTGCTTGTTTGTTATGCATTTAAAAACTCGTATTAGCAATATTATAATTGAATATATATATATGAACAATATATATAAATATATATATAGCCTATTCTAATGTTTGATAAGCAAAGCGTGTACAATTTTTGTATTTGAGAGAAAGTAAATAAAGACACTATTTTATTATTGCATGCGGATAACAAGAATATTTAAAAAACAACTACAGAGCTTCAATTGATTATTATTATTATAATTGTAATATTTTATTTTAGTCGACAACAGATTCAGAACTAACATATTTATTTATGTTGCAAAAGTTAATAAATTAATAAACAATTCCAGAGATACAAATTAATTTAAAAGAATTTTTACAAATTAGATATGCCCGTATATTAGTATATATATAATAGCATACATATATACAATAGGAAAGTATGGAGTGTACGACTAAGAATAAAATAATATCGTGACAAACTAATTACATACAATAAACGAATCACACAAAATTACAATGGAATTACAAACTAGAAACGTGTGTAGTGTAGTCACAGTGTGGTCTCAATTCAACAAACTAAATGAATTCGCATCAATTAAAGACAATTGAAATGAATTTGTAGCGTGTGTGTTGTGTGTAGTATACTTCGATGCACGTCTAAGGCACTCTAGAAACAATTTCAGCTAAGTTGTTCGTCTACAATCTTCTAATAAACGAAGCACTAGGAATTATTGAATTTCTCATCGCTGGTCAACACATTGTAGGCACATCCCAAAGCCCAGGAGATTTCATGACCATCAATCTTTTTGTAAAGCTACAACAGAGAATGAAAAATGATTAACATTTGTGTTGGATTTCCAATTGAAGCTGTTGACGTACCTTAACTTTCTTGCTATCGTTGAGACCAAATCCTTCCCTCAGCAGCACCGATATGAATGTCAAATCGAAGCACATGAAGGGCTGCTCATCATTGGGTATGGCACAGATTTCTTGGGCCTTTTTGCGATAAGCCTCCACGGTGGTCTCGCCACCAGCTGTTGGATCCACCAATCCCGATTCGATGGCACGCTCAAAGTAATAACTAAACGCGGCAACGGCATGTTGTTTGAGTGTAAACGGTTTTGGCTTCACCAATGGCATCACTTTGCTCTTCACCAGCTCCAGGCAGGTGTCAAAGTCAACGACAGGCTGCTCGGCAGAGGATTTGATATTCTCCTTGCCACTGACTTGGTACTTGACATTGCCGTAGGTCCAGGTTCGGTTCGCAATAATAGGATTGACACAAACGCTCTCCACCACGGTATCCTCGGCGCTGTAGCCCTTGGTGAAGACAGCATGACGGGCAGCCATCAAACCCAATCCCAGATAGCTGTGAGTAAACACATTGATCTTTTTGCTGGAGGTGACCACCTCGTGCATATACTTGTCGTACACGGGCACCTGCTCCGGATCTGTGGGCGAGAAGGTGACTTGGGTGCTGCCGCCACCCAAATCTAAGGCAGCTGCCTGATTCGTTTTGGACAGGCGACCCAACAAAAAGTTTACTGTGAACCAACTGAAGATGCCCTCATCGGTGCCATCCATAATCTCCACAGCATCGATGTCCACACTGAACTCCGACTTGGCAAACAGATCACGCACGGCATTCAGCAGATTCTCCGCCTTGCTCTGTGGCAGCAATCGCAATCCAGCTGTGGCTTTCAGCACCAATGGCGTCGATGACCAATGCTCTTTGGGTATAAAGGCGCGTGCCTCATCCAACAGCAATTTGATGGAGTGCGCTCCCTCGGCTGGATTATCGGCAAACGAACTGAGACCGGGTTTGCGCTCCTTGAACAGCTCCTCGTACAGCACCAGTTTGTTGTCAATGAAGCTGCGATTAAATTTGTACGCCAGGATGCGACTGCCCGTGGAGCCAGCATCAATGATCGCTGCATATTGGACCTTGCTGTATCCCAGCTTGGAAGCGAGACGGGCTAGATATGGACTCGCATTGTCCGACACAAAGCCTGCATCGTTGCCATGGGAATGACGTGGCGTTGCGGGTTTTATTGTGGTGGTACGTGGTGCATGTTGTTGTTGATGTGGATGCGTATCCATGTGTGGCGATTCATGAAAGGGAACAGTAACAGTGGGTAAATTAGTGGTTCTAGTTGATTTAGTCACATTTGGAATTGAGACTTTAGCAGAATACATTTGATACACACCAAAGACAAAGAGCAGCAGGACTACAGATATTATTAAACATAGAAATGATAATTTTAGGCCGCTGGTCACACCGCCACGTCCGCCACTTCCGTTTCCGCTGCCGCTTCCCTTTCGTCGATTCGACTGCGACGATTTTTCATCGCTGGCCAGCTGCATAAAGGATACAAAACAAATGAAAATTTCAATTAACACACACAATAAGTAGTGTTGTTGTTACGACTAATTGTCAAATTAATTAATTTGTGTTGTGTTTTACCAGCTTGTATTCGTATCTCATTTCTGCTGCTTTGCTTGTCTATAAATACCCAGCATATTCTTTAAAACACATGTTGGCACTTGCGTCGATTGCTTGCTCTCTTTTTTTCTGCTTTTCTGCTCCCTTATTTTCTAAATGCTAAATTCTTTTGATATGCCGTGTCTTATCTGCTTTGGCAGACACAAAAAATGTCAATTTTGTTGTTGCTGGCTTTTCTCGTCGTCAGCAGGCGACGAGGGCTGAACAGCATTTAACTATCGATAATTCGTGCTGTCCAGGGTAGCAGTAAATCAACGAGCCAAGCTTTTAGCACACTTCTAAATGTACTAAAAATTGTCTTTGTAATTGTACTGGTCAAATAAAAAATGTACTGCTTTTCTTATTATAATAAATGGAAAATAAAAATGCGTAGGAAAAGTATATTTTTTTTGCAAAAAAAGAAAACAATTACTTGACTAACCGTATGTATATGGATGTAAAATAAATTTTTAATTTTTTAGAGATTTAATAAACATCAGAATAAATTTCATATAAAAATAAGTCCATTTTGTACATTTAGAGCACACATTAAACAATCTGCACCCTAATTACATATTTATAGAACTATACACACATGTATATAAGATGTACATGATGTAATGAATTATAATAGGTGTTAATGTAGGTAAACGATACAGGAACGCCATCAAAATTGTCAAGTCATGCTAATTATACACTTTTTTCGCTACGTAATGAAGATCGACACAAACTCTATTTGAAGGTTATCACACGTACCCCTTAATGTTATGAGCTCTATGATAAGATACATATTCATACTATTTGTCCGGTTTTTTGTTTGTTAAGTGGAGAAACGTCAACAGGTCTTTTAGCTTGATTAAATATTGTCGCTGAAATCGCAAATACCATTGACGAAATTCCCATTATTTAAACAAATGTTTTTTCACTACCTTCATGGCTGTTGCTCAAATAAATTAAACTATGAACTGCCTTTTGGCAGCTGCAATTGTTTATATATATATATAAGTATATGTACATAGTTAATTACCATGTCAAATACATTGTAGTTGTATTGAAAGGCGGAAAATCTGTGCTTAATTTACACCTTTGAGAATTTTAACAGCTGCTCCTAGGTCCGAAGGGGCCAATTTATCGATCGAACATAAAATCAATTGATAATTAAGACGTGAGGTCTCCTCCTAGACACAATATTGTTTATAATTTGTTGATAAGCGCGCTGAGTAACGCAATGGGGGTTGAATTATGTATTGTTCATGCTTGAGTGGTCGCGTAGCGTTTCTTATCACTTAAGTTAATAAAAATAGCTACTGGCTGAGTATTTCATCACATCAACATAATGGTTATCGTTATCGCTATGCAAATAGGCATGCACGAGGGTTAAGAAACATGTTCCGATTTATGTTCAACCTGTTTTGCTCACACCGCATTTCACCGCCGTCAGCAAAGAAATTAAATTCTTGTATCTATCTAGCAGCTCGAAAGGCAATTGTCTAACAAAAAACGACTCGCATGCCAACAATTTAATGACCTTGTTGCCTAGAAACCAGCAATACAAGGGGAACTGCATCCAATACGATCACATATGCCGAATACATACGAAATTTAACCGGCCGGTCAATGTGCGGCATTTATAACTGACTTTGACTATGTAAATAGAAAAATATACGATGCAAAAATTAAATTTCGACCTAATTAACCTATTTTTGACGAAACTAAAACTAGTTTTACAACTATTATGATAATTTTTCCCAATTATGACTTCCAAACAATTAACCTATGATCTTTCACCGCTTATAACTCATTATCTATTTTAAGAAATATCTCTTAAATAGTTAGCATGGTTTACTTTCAAGAATTATAATGCGATCAATTAATATCCGGCAGATATCAGATCCATTTTCGATAACTTAGTAACAACACATTTGATAATGTTGCTCATCTCTATCTGATTCATACATTAGCCGAACGCGGGAAACAAAAACAAGAGATTGTTAATTAAGTGCCGCGACAATCAATCAAGGTGTGTAATTGAACATTTAAATAAACTTGGCACAATAAATATATTGCATTTACTTAAGTTTCCGCATTAGTTGAGCATTTGTGCGGGTGCTTGTTTGTTGCATAGAATTTAATTTTATTAGCCTTTTAACCTTTGCATACCTTTCTCTTTCGCACATCGGTGGTCGACATTATGTTGATACTTTTGTACTAAATATATGTAAACTCTATAAATTTTAAACTGTATTCACTAACACACTCGTATATGTGTGTTTGACAATCACTGGTTGCTCATTGATACGAAATGGTTATTTTAATACGTTTAAAAATGATTTGTAAATAACGCAACAACCACGTCGCGCACGAAATGGCGTACTAAAGTCAACTAAAGGCTGAGAATCAGCTGTTGCTGTTTTTAAGTGCCATCACAGAGTTGTCATTTTTACAATTAATAATGTATGGTCACCTTAGCAACAGCTCTGGTGCTGCTTAAAAAATATATTGATAAACATCTGTTACTATAATTGCCACGGGTTCCCAATGCACATATTTTATTTGAAAACTCTAAATTCTAAGTTTTCTTATTCTTTTTCAGTAATATTTCATAAAAGGGCTGTTAAATTGAAATGCTTGGCTTTAGTGTTGGTAAATTTGGTATTTTTCAAGCCAATTTGCTTTTATTTATATTTGTAAGGTCTGGTCACTTTTTCTTGTTGTGGTTTTCTTTTGACCTCTTCTTCTTTTAAAGAACGCATGATTTTTTAGCTTGACATGCATGGTCACACTGCAGTTAGTACCAAAACAAATGCCGATCGGAGAAGTTGCGCGCGTGTCTGTGTTGCGCCGCGAGCGTAGTGGAAAAAGAAATATTTAAAAAATTTCGTTTTATTGCGCAAAACAAGCTAAATTAGCAAAAACAACTAAAAAGTAATTTACTTCAATATATATTTAAAAAAATATCATATATTTAAACATATTAACATGATGTGCCAATAAAATATTCGTGAATGTTTTTGCTACGGAATTGGCCGTCGCACGTATGAGTGTGTGTGAGTGTAAGTGTAAAGCGTAGTGGAAATTAAAAATGCAAGCATTTAAATAAGCGTAAATGCATAAATTAAGTTCAAGCTGCATAAGAACCGAACCAAAGGCAAATGTTAATTCACGCAGCGTAAAACAACAAAAGTTGTAAAGCCAACATCAAATGTGGGGCCGTATGTGTATGTGTGTGTGTAAAGACGGCGACAAGAGCGCAATAAGATAAAATTGAAGGTTATTCTCTACAAAAAAAACAAGTGTTCGCTTGTGTGTGTGTGTGAGAGAGTGTGAGAGAGAGAGAGAGAGAGGCACAGAAATAGGGAGAGCGCACGCTCACTCAAAGAAAGCAGCGCACAAAAGCAAATGCTGAAAATGTCAATAAACTCTGCAAAGGTGAGGAAAAACGCAACGCAAGAGTAGCTGGGCAGAGGCAATGGCAAGGCAGCGCTGCTCTGCTCTGCTGCCGTGTAAAATGAAACCCAGAGCAGCAACAGCAGCAAAGAAAGCAGCCAACAAGCAAGTGCAAAAAAGAATCAACTAACACTGACGCACACTCACACACACACACACATACAAACATTTACATGTATAAAGAAAGCGCACGTACATGTGATTCTTATTGGATGGCGTTGCAAAAAAAAAAAGAAAAATATATTTCTGGTTTTTGCTTGCAGCTTCCGCGTTGCAACTTCAACAGTTGCCGTTTTGCAGCATTTTGTTTATTTACTTTTTGTCAATTTGCTGCTTCGTCGCTCGTTAACCCACACACACACACACACAAACACACACAAAAAATTCTTACATACACACATACACGCGCAGACAACGACACTGAATGATTAATTTACCGTTAATAATTCACAGGTGGAAAATAATTCAAAGTTGCGGCATTAATTGTGCAATAATAATACATATTATCGTTATCGTTATTGTGCAAATATTTTTTATAAAATCATTTTACACCAACAACAACAACAAAAAGAAAAATCCAACTCAATTTACATAAAAATTAAATACAATTACCAATAATAAATAATTTAATAAACATATGTAAACAATTTTATAATCAATTAAAAAAAACGTAATATATATTAAAAATAATTAATTGAAAACATCGCAACTGAAAATTTTGGACTAGGGAATATCAAACGAAATCTTATTAGACTGAAAACAAGGACAATTGGAATATTAATTTTAAGATTTTGAATGGTAAGTCTTTTAAATGGAATTTAAATTAATAATATGGTAGAAAACCCAAGTAATAAAATTGGCATACATTTTTCTATAAATCGATAAGGTATTTTTTAGACGGAAAAATTTTAAAATTAAAAAACTTAAAAGCTTACATTATAAAAGTCGTCGTTGAGAATTTCGGCATACTATGTTTGAAAATGTGCGTGCAAACACGTATATTGTTAGGGATGGTTATCGGCGAAGAAAATTCTATATTGAGGGAGAAAAATACCACACAGAAGAATTTATAAAATTTCCTCAAAAAATCAATTAAGAGATGGGAATATATTTAGATATATCGTAATAAATATTGATATTGACATATCGTTTTTATCGTTTTTATATACTGAAATATCGTTTCTCTGTAATGATCTTAAATTAGGGTATCTTCTTGTTTACGAAAATCAGAGCTCTTGTGAAATTTTTCTTACTAGTTTTTTTTTGAATCTATATATTTATGGAATCTCATTACTTTGATCTTGAACTTTGCTGTGGCCCTTAACCAAGTTTCCGCCAACTTATCGCACTCGACGTTCGCTCTTGGGCTACACCCACTTGAGTATTACCCACAAAAGCCTCTCCAGCAACCAAATCAAAACAATTTAATTAACGCCCAATTGCGAGGGAAATGTACGCTAAAAATCAGAGTAGAGCTAACCCAGGACTGCACACACACCACTGTAAAGCACAAAGTACAGTGAAGCCACTTCAACTGAAGCAGTGAAATGTAACGGCGCCATTGGTCACTTGAACTACTTTCATATGGCGTTGGCTGACTCATGCCATGGACTCTTGGACTGGACTGGACTGTGACTGTGACTGGAGTTGGGATTGGAATTGGAACTGGGAATTGGAATGGGAATGGAACTGGGAATGGGTAACTGCAATTGTGCAGCGGTTGTTGGGGCCCAGAGGCCACCGGAAATTGTCTCGAAACGGAGCGGAGTAAAGTAAAATGGGAGGAGGAGAGTGGAGTTGGAGAGCGCATTTAAGAGAAGCTTTTAACGATGCGGCCTGGGCACGTTTTGAACTCTACCACACATTTCTTCTGGCGGTCGTCGCGGCTTTCGCGTCTTTCGCGTGTAGCTTGACCCAGAAAAAAAATCGAAGAGCGGACGCTCGGTCTGTCTGGGCCGTAGGTGTATTGTAATGATAATGATAATGATAATGACGATCATCATTATTATGACGCTCATAATGTGGATGATGATGATGACGATTCCATCTCATAAACCATTTTAAATGTTGGCTCATTATTATTTTGACTACGTCGACTTGCGGTTTTTGTGTTTATTGGCTGCCTGTTGCAGTTTTGCTGTTCACTTATTATACCCTGTAAAACTAGATAATGGTAAAATTGGGTATGATAAAGTCGTAAACTTGATTAAAGATTTAAAAGAGAGAGAAGACAAGTTATTTTTAAAAATATTGTAGCTCTCAGAAAACTTTAAGCTGTTTTAATAATCAGGAATCGCAAATAACAGTTGAGTTAAAAGAAATATTAAATTTAAATAAATAATTTAAATAATATGGAAGAATGGAAAAATTTCTCGATTAATAGTTGAAATAAAATATTAGTATATAATAATATATTCAAATAACATTAGCGCAAGTTGTTATTATTAAATATTTATTTATTTATTCATGAATAAGAACTGTCAAAAAAAGGAAAATTAAGTGTTTAGAAAGTTAAAATAAAAATTAAAAAAAATGTATTTTAAAAGTTAACAGTTGAATTAAATTAAATTAATAATAAATTTAAATTTAAAGCCTGAACCGAAAAATATGTTAAGTTGAGATGAGAAATTATAAAATTTAGTCGATCTATTATTGATTAATTTATTTTATTTAAACAATTTAAAATTACAAGACAATGTCAAGAATTATTTGTTACAGTTAAAATTGTCTATAAGGAAATTAACAATGCAGTATTTTTCTAAATTGTATTTACAAGAGGTAAAGAGGTTTTTCGCTATAAAATGTAGAAAATTTGATATTTCCGCTGGCAAAGACAGAATCGATTTATAGCTCGCTTTTTGTAAGTTTGATGAATGAAAATCACAGGGTATCATCTAGCCGAGTTGTTTTGCAGTTGTGTCCTCTTACTTGTTCGTAACTGGGTTTATGTGCGGTCTTTGCTTTTATCAGTCAGTCAGCAGCAGCTTCCTCCCTCAACCTCTGCTCAGCGAAGGTTGTCGGCAAGTTTTGTAAGTTGATTGGCTCTGTCGGTTTGGGTTTTTTTTTGCTTCTTTCCGATTTTGTTTTTTTTTTGGTTTGGTTTACCCCATTGGACACGTCCATTGCTTTGTTTATGTTCTTGAACTCTTTTTAAGTGTGTGGCTAAATGCGGCCTCAAATGTTAATTTACAGCTTTTGTTGTCATAACTTAAGCAGAAGCCAAAAGGGCAGAAGGTAAACGACGGCGATTGTAGAAGAGATTGTAAGTTCTGCAGGCTGCAGGAAGAAATGCAGAAGGTTAACGATAAAGTTATCGATTAATAGCATATTTATAATTACCAGTGCTGTTAAATCAGCCATTTTACGGATAGATCTGAACTTTTTTTTTTTAAATTGAAGTTAAGCATAGAAACCAAAGATTTTCCTCTTGTGTTTTGAGTGTAATTAAGCTTCGAATTTTGTAGCAGCTATTTTTTATTTCTATATTTTCCCTTTATAGTTATTATTATTTTATTTTATTTTTTGTTGATCAGATTTTGATAATTTCCGTAATTTAATTTTAGAAGATCACTTATTAAATAAGTTATCGAATCGAAATTAATGAATAAATCGTAGATCACAGTTTTCTACAACTTTATAATAAATTTATCAGCTGATAATGACTAATTAAATGTAAAATGTAGTCTTTAAATTGTAAATTTTCCTTTATTCTTATTATTATTTTTTTTATCTTTAATTGATCAGATTTTAAATGCACTGACAAGTTCTGCAATTTAATTCTAGATGATCTCTAATTAAATACGTTATCGAATCGAATTTAATGGATAAATCGTAATTAAATTACAAATTTAGTGTTTAAATTCTAAATTTTCTTTTAGGTATTTCGATAGTATTATTGTTAATCGATTTCTGCCTTTAGACTTTGATCTGATTTATGATTTGTGTGTGGTCAAGTTATCGAATCGAAATTAATGAATAACTCGTAGATCGTAGTTTTCTTTAATTTAATTATAAATTGATAAATGATAATGAATAATTAAATAAAACAATTTAGCAGGGATTAAAAGCGAAACGAATATCGGTCTTAGTTACGGTTTCTGTTATGATTGAATACATGTTTTCGGTTATCGGTTATGCAAAATCTTGGAGTATTGGTTTCGTAACGGTTATCGGTTTTTTGTAAGTTTCGGTTTAAAAATACCGGTATGGTTTCGGTTCAGAAAAAAGAAATAAAAATTAAGGTTTTCGGTTGACCAAAATAAGTAACGTTATTCATTGTTTAACATGAAAAAAGTCTAAATGCTCTTATAAGCCTGGAAAATAATGTTATCTGGTTATTAAAATTATCCAGCGTAGCTTCGATTTTATTATAATTTGACCTCATATAAATTTGGTTGATTTGGTTTGAACATTTCAATTATTTTGATTTTATTGATTTTTAATAACTTTGAACTGCCATAACTTTGTCAAAAGTCAATCAATTTTCATGCGGAATGTAAATTAAAGCATAATTTTACCTTCAAATTCGTTCTGCATTTAAATTTTTTTCATTTTGAAAATATTAAAAATTTCGAATTTTTTAGAAATTTTACAGTGTTACCCCTTATCATTTTTCGAAAAATTTCGAAAATTTCGAATTTTCAAAATCAACAAAATTTAATTGCAGAACTAATTTAGAGCTAAAATTATGCTTAAATTTACATTCTGCATGAAAATTGATTGACTTTTGACAAAGTTATGGCAGTTCGAAGTTATCAAAGTTGTGAAGTAGCTGCGACGGCCAGAACCGAAATTACCTTTATAAATGAATCGGTTATTAAACGGTTATTTCGGTTTAAAGAGTTTCGGCTTATGGGTTTCGGTACAGCGGAAAAGTTATTTTCGGTTACGGTTTCAGTTGCGGTTACAAATTTCAATCGGTTTTCACTGGTTAAAGGTTTCGGTTTCGGTTAAGGTTTTAATCCCTGCAATTTAGTATTTGAACTCTAATTTTTTTTTAAATTTTTAATCGATTAGTTTTTTTAGACTTTGATCTGATTTATGTAACGTGTGTGGTCTTTTCGATATCGATATATTCTAAACTCCAAATTGTGCTTATGTTAATTAAAATTTGTCTATGGATAGATACCATGTCAAATCACTAATTTGCTTGTTCTTGTTACAACAACAACAACAACAAGAACAGCGCCAACGACACCAGCAACAGTTGCTTTTGTTGTTGTTAACAGCAACATCTCTGACGATTTTTTTTAAATATGTTTTTTTTTTTGGTTTGCCCCTCTGTTGTTAACCGGTTCTCGATATGTCCGCCAGGCACATATCGATTGTTACATGCTCTTTGGGCGCTCTGTGACTGCTAATTAGCAGTTAACAATTGCAGCATTGACCTCCTCCCATAATTCTTCAGATGTTGTTGTTGTTGCTGTAGTTGTAGTTGTTGTTGTCTTACGAGCAACAGCAACAACTTTTCGCTTTGTTCTATTGTCTGAGGCGAGAGATCAAAGCACAGATACAATAACATGGCAGCAGGTTTACCTTGTTGTAACCTCACCGACCAGAAGATGAAGTAGAAGCAGAAGAAACACAAGGCGAAGACGAAGAAACTTGACTGAGTTGTTGTTACTGTTGTTGTTATTGTTGTTGTTGTCGACTCAACATTCGCTACAGTGCTGGCAACATTGTTGCTGTTGCCGTTGCCATTTGGCTGCAACAGTTGTTGCTGCTGCTGTTGACTTTTGGCCAACATTGAATGGCTTTTTATCGTTTGTTGCCTGCCTGCCTATTTTTTACTATTTTTTTTTTTGATTTTTGCAACTGCAACTGCAACTTTGGCAATTGCCATAACTGTTGCCGTTGTTGCTATTGCTATTGCTATTTCTGTTGCTGTTGCTGCCGTTGCTCGACGGCGCCGTGTCTATATAAACATGATCGTTTTGGCCAATTTTTGTGCTACAACAACTGCTGCCGTTCAGTTCTGCAGTTTTGCCCGTTGGATCGTAGCGTTAACAGCTGCCATTGCTCTGGCCAAATGCAATGTTTGCTGCATAGAAAATGTTGCTGTTGCTGCCGGGTTGTGTAACAATTGCAAGCAACTTCAACTGCAGCTGAACTTAGGCCTGCTGCGAAGCTGGTTCCATCTAGGAAGTAGAGGATAAAACAACTCATAAACTAAAGTACTTAAGATTGAATGAATCGTCTTCAATATAGCTTAAAATTGGTTCTAGATATTAGTGTAAATTATGAAGTATTAACTAAAATAGTCGATAACTTGTACTAAAAGATATTAAAATCTGACGTAAACTTTTTTAAGATCTCTTCAAGTATCTGAATAATTAGATAATATTTTCATATAGTTAGGGAGTCTTTGGACAATAAATAAGAAAAATCGAGATACCCGAATATATTGTTAACTAACTCTTTTATTCGTTAGAATCTACAACAATTCATAATATTCATAAATTTAAGTAAACCAAATATTCAAGATAGTAAACAAAAAACAATTGAAATAGATTTTATATGAATAGAATTTATATTTATATAAACTGAATTTATATAATTATAATTCAAACTAATATTTGTAATAAAATTAAAATAAATTTTGGTGAAATTGCATATTTTTAGTAAAAGCTTTATTCATTATTTTTGATAAGCAGATTTTATTTAAGATCAGATTACTATTTATATTTCATATAGCTATGTATATTCAAAACAATATAATTATTGTTTGTTTTTACCAGACTATTTTTATTTTTTATGCTTGGGTTTTCTTGTAACTTTACTTATTTTGAACGTTGAAGGTCAGCTAATAAATCGCGGCAAATTTTTAAGAAGAAGCCACAACAACAACAAGAACTAAATTTATGGCCATTAGCCATTTAATTTATGCAAAAAATTAAAAGAAAAATAAAGTAAAGTAAAGGAAAAAGATGGCAAGCATAAAAGCATCGTCGGCAGAACAAGAAATCGATAAAAATCTCATCAAATTAAGGCAAAACGATAAAAATTGATTGGCCCACGGTGTTGCTGCAGACAAAACAACAAAAAACAACAACAGGAACACAAAAAACAACAACAAGAACTTTCAGAAACTAGTGAAAAGTTGTTGTTAGCTAAAAAAACGAGTCAATAAAAACATTTTATTAGAAAATATTCTAATGCTCAAAAGACTTGGGAGTTAAGAGTTAAAAGTTGTAAATTTCTGTTTGAAGTTTAGGGAAATTCTCATTCGGTTGGTAGACAGTGACACTCCCCTCTCGCTCTCTGACAGTCATATTCTCTCTTTCTTCTCTGGGTTTGCTCTAGTCTGTTGCTTCGTCTGATGACTAATCACTTGAAAATTGCCGCCAGGCCAACGAGCTGAGCTGAGAGTTGGGTCTCTACAGATTGTTTGGCTTTTTGATTTGGATTTTGCTTTTTTGCTTTGGTCCTCTTTTGCTGCTTTGCTTGATTGGTTCCACTCCCTCCCCAAACACACACACACACACAGAGAGGGAGAGAAGTTGGTAAGAAGAAACGTGTTTCTTCCTGTTTCAGGTTTCTTTTGGGTCTCACTTTGAGTGACGCTTCACATGACGCATGGCTCCATCATCATGTTTGGCGCTTAACTCTAACTATCGCCCAAGCCCTCAACTAGAAGAGAGTCTGTTGCCGTAGACCCATGACCGGCAAAATATATACATACATATATATGTACATACCTTAACAGAGCTAACACTTTCAAGTCGTTGATTTATGTGGGTTTGTTTAGGCCCAGCACTTTCCTGAATAGTTTCAGTAGCTGCAACCTAAAGTAATAAATATAAATAATATGAAATAACCATTAAACAATTGAAATAACTACAATACTACTACTTACATCTATCAATGATAGCTGTATAAATCATATTATATCATAAAATATTTATATGATTTATATTAAATCAATAAAAATATTTATAAATTAATATAATAAAATATAATATATTACCTTACTTGAAAATTGTCTTTTGGATTAAATATATTAGCTAAATTTTAATATCAAAATGTAGAATGTAATTGCTAAAGGATTAACAGAGGACTGCTAGAAATTCTATTCGATGCAAAGAACATCTACATTTATTAATTAATGTTTATTTATTTATAATATACTATTATATTATTATTATTCACCTTACTATTAATTTAGGTTTTCTCAATGTGTTTGTTGCTCTACGATTTAGTTGCTTTACAAATAAATGTAGATTTATAATTAACATGAACATAATTCCAAAATACATTTATTTTTTTAATTTAGACATTTTAATTTTAGCTGTTAGTTAACAATTGATAATAGTTGGACAATAAATAAAAATAATTAAATAATACTAATCTGAAGGAACTCTTGAATCTAGCTTGAGATTCGATCTTTTGATTTTAACAATTTTATCACTGATAATGAAGTTATTTTTCTCAGTGTATATTTATGCATACATTCGAGACTGTGTATCTATGTTTTAAAAGTCATCTTTTACAATATTTACAATGTTAATTTGCTTGTCTAGCGTTGTTCATTGAAAGAATCGGTTGTTATTTATCTTATATAATCGAGGCCCACACAACAGGTGTTTATCAAAAATGTTGTGTTGACTTATCTGCCAAATATTTGGCCGATTAATTTTGTTTTGTGGCATATTCGTTGGCAGCCTTTTTCACAGCCAATTAGCGGGTACCAATGTTGCTGTGTTGTATCGCACCATCGACCATCACGCGACCGTTTCAATACAGTCCATACCTACATATATAAAGATAAATCGACCAGAATTATACCTATATATTCTACTATAATATATTATATAGAAAACTATATAGAGCTGCTTTCATGATTCATTTGTCAAACTCATTTGGCCAAAACGTGGCGAAATTTTTCATCAGCTCAGACCACAGTCAAACAAAATTATAACAAACCTTAAAGATAAGCAAAAAAAATAGAAATATAGATAATGCATTCATACAAAATATAGTTATTTTTTAGACCAACTATAGTATTAAACTAATAACAAGTGCATGCAGATAATAAAAATAATGTATGATACGTAAATACTATGATAACTATTAATTGATAAGGAAATGATTGTTAAACTTCCTTAATATTTTCGATAATAATTCTTTTATAATAAATTTGAATGTATTTCTTGTTAACTATATCGATGATAGACTGTATTTATATGTACAGATAGTGCTTCTACATATATGTATGTATAATTACGTGTATATACTTGAAATATCGCCTCAAGGTCGTTGCTTGGCTTTCTATAGAACCGCACACTCACAGATACAGATACAGATAAACACATAGAACGTTCTTCTCTGCTTGATTATTTCATGTGTGTATTTCCTGTTTGAAATGTGCTAATTTATTTTATGTACATTATTATTATTATTATTTTTTTTTCCTTCTTTTTGGAAGCTATATTCTATCTATCTATATAGATAGAGAAAACATAGGAGTGCCCAGATAGAGAGACCGGCATTGTCAACCTGTCGCTTAATTTGAATTGACAAATTGATGTATTGACAATGGCTTTCATACGGATGAATTTAACCAGAGTTGAATTAGGTCAACTGCCAGTCATTAAGTTCTTATCTAAAGCGGGCATATGTTGAAGTTTCTCTGTTGTCTGTGGATAGCGCTATCCAAGGTCAACGAAGGTTGCTCTAAAGTTCAAATAAATAGAATCAGAAAGCTTGATTATTCATTATATTATTTGTACTCGCTCAATAAGTCCCCAGATTAACATATAAGAAGTGCCGTTGACAAAAAATTAGTTTTGCCATTCGATAGTAATATCTTATAATCTATCTTATAAGGTATGTGCTAAACTTTCATGTCAATCGAACTTTGAATTACCACATTATCAATTATAGTGTGTTAATAAAAGACGGTTTTTTGGTGGGAAAGAATTTTGAGTGAAATGTTAATTATCATTAAGGAAGCATAAATAGTGCTGGGAATATACGTAGACCACACGTGCCATAAAAGATTAGATGGTTTTCTAGTTGATTTGAAGATCATATAATTAGTGAAATTTAGTTAATCAACTATACAATGTTGATGATCCCACAAAACGTATTACGATTTACAAATGTATAATGTTTAATTACAAATTTTTATTACATTTTACTTAATTTAGTCAGAAGCAGAAATTCTAAAGCAGGTATCATTAATAATGTTATATATTGATACATTTTTAGTTTCACCAATATTATCAATAGTATCGAAATTACTATCTATCGACAAGTAGTAGAATAGGCTATATTTATTTAGGACTTAGTAACTTTTGCCCTGTGTATCTCATTACTTATTTCAACAATTGATTGGCACGATAGTTGCCATACGATATAGTCTCCAATATTAGAGGTAGAATTAAAAGATTTATTTTTATAATAAGTTATCATAATCTTACTCAAGTCATTCGATTACTATAATAAAATGAGTTTACTTTAAATTGTAATCTTATAAACTGTGTTTAGTTCCTTAAAAATTTAATTTATCAGAATTGCATCTTTTTCGCTATTATTATCAAAGTATGTTTAAGTTATAAATATATTTAAGCATTATTTATCTGAACTCATTATTTTTAATGATATTGATGCTGCCATAAAAGAAACGTTCTGTAACTTGTTGAGCTTTATAATTTATTGAGAACCCTTTTGTAAATGTTCGAAAAATGAAATCGATTCTAGTTGAAGTTATAACCGTCTACTGATCGACCGCTTTCAGGTCCACTTAAAAAATGCGCGGCCATAATAAGCGACGCCTGGAAATATATGTTTTCTCAGGTCCTAAATTAAACGAATGTCCTTCAAAACGGGGGCTCTACATCACATTGAAACCGACAAAAGGCACTAAAAATATAAAAGGAAGCAGAAACGAAAAACAGATGAAAAACGCATTTTGGGGCTGCTTTAATCAAAACAAATCAAGTTTGCGGGAACGGGACGGGCTGCAGAACGAAACATGGCTATAAAACGGGCAACGAAAATATTTGTACAAAAGTGTGGCAACACACGAACTGCGAGACAGACGGAGAGACGCAACTTAAGGAGCGAGTCGAACATAATTTCAAGGATTTATGTCTTATTCAGCGGCTTTAAAGGAGGCAAATCCCAACGAATGGGACAAGTCCAACTTAACTTAACTTTTAAAGCGGTTGTTTTGATGTTTACATATGTACGAGTATATATCTGAGTATCTGAGTTCTTCAAGTTACAAAGAGAGCTTTAAGTAAGCTGTTTAATGACTCAAGTTAAAGATAATGGGAGCCCACAGTAAATAACTTAAAACTGGGTTGGGCTTGTATACAATAAAATCAAAACTAACTATCGAAGTAGCAATGGGGATATTATTTCAGTCAGTTATTGCTCTTTTACTAGTGATGATACATTTTTATAAGATCAGTCTTACTATACATAAATTAACTTTTACCTCTTATTTTTCAAAAATAAAAAATAATAATTAAATTTTAATTTTTTTAAAAATCTTAACTTTTTAACCTAAAATATCACATGAAAGTTATTAAGTCACGCATCATGAATGTTTTCAGATTTTAGAAATACACTACTTGATTGAAAATATGTTCACATAATAGATACATATGTACATAGATAATAAAAATATAATTATAATTTTTATTTTAAAAATTAAAAAATAATTTTTATTTTAAAAATAAAAAATTATTTTTATTTTAAAAATTATTATCGTTACGGTCCCTGATTTACACATGACATTCGATTTAATTTAAATTCTTTTTATATCGATTATTATCGCTGAGAAAACAATCAATAAATGTACCTGCAGGTTAATAGAGTTGTCAAAGGCTGGCGGAGATTGCCACTGGCAACAATGACAACACTGACAGCCAACAATTTATAGAGACACAAATCGACAGTGGCTTGAGGCAGTTTTCACCCGCCATGGGGCTGAAGAACTTACAACAACAAAACAAAAGGCAATAAAAACAGCGCGAAGAATGGCAAACAAATAAAAAAAATAAGAAGATCATTGAACACATTTGCAAGAGGACAAAGTAACTAAAAACGAGCTGAAAACAGAAACAGAAGAAGACACAAAGAACTAAACATAAAACAGAAACACAGCCAGACAAAAGAAAGGCCAAATACGTTCAAACATTGTCAGCAGAAGTCGAAGCAGCGACGTCGACAGAGACGTTGACGTTGACAGAGACAGCGACAGCGACGACTTGTTGCCAAGACATAAAAATCCAAACAAAGCGACAGCGAAGAGGAAACACAAGCAAAACTATGAAAAGGCAAAAAAAAAAAACAGAAAAAGAAAAAGAAATGCGAGGAGGAGCAGAGAACAACAAGAATAAAAGTAACACGTCATCATGAATTCCCCTTCAGCGGCCGCAGTCGCCGCACCAATGCCAAGAACAAGTTGTAAATGAGGCGGCAGGCACTAAGCGAAGAAAGAAGAAGACGAAGCAAAGGCAGAAGCAAGAGAAGACTGGCCAGAAGAAGAGGTCATTGGCGGCCATTGACTTTGTCTCGTTGATGACCTTGCCCCGAAAAATGGCGTAGCAAAGCAACAACAACAAAAAATAAGAAGCAAAAGCAAAAAAAAAATAAAAAGAAAAACTAAAGAACGAAGCAGCTGAAAGTTGAGCACACTGGAAATGCACTCGCAAAGACAAAACAGCAGACAACGAGAGAGTTAGTTATAGAATCCGAGCGTGCGAACGAGAGGGAGAGACACGGAGAGAGGGCGAGAGAGAGAGAGAGAGAAAGGCCTGATTTGGAGGTGCGCGCGTGCAGCTGGTGACACTGCAGTTGCCCTTTGCGATGGAGAAACTAAAGGGGAACAAAGGACGAATAAAAACAGACAGAACGACAGATAGACAGACAGACAGAAATGGACAGACAAATGTGGACTGCGTTTGGGCACAGGGCCAAGGCAAATGGAGCAATGACATTGGATGGGGAGTTTACAACATGTCTGCTTACTATGTAGATGTAAATGAGTGCGCTTCTAGTATGTATGTATGTACACGTGTATGCAAATGTCCATGTATGAATACTTTTCGCAGTGCATCAAGAATGTGTTTTAACCACGGATTAAAACCTTAACCGAAACCGTAACCTTTTACCGGTGAAAACCAATTGAAATTTGTAACCGTAACTGAAACCGTAACCTTAAAAAATGTTTACCACAGTACCGAAACCCACAAACCGAAACAACCGTTTACTAACCGATTCATTTATAAGGGTTAATTTCGGTTCTAGCCGTCGCAGCTACTGAGCAACTTTGATAACTTTGAACTGCCATAACTTTGTCAAAACTCAATCAATTTCCATGCGCAATGTAAATTTGAGCATGATTTTATTTCCAAAATAGTTCTGCATTTAAATTTTGATAATTTTTAAAAGTTTTTGAAAATCGAATTTTTTTGAAAATTTACAGTGTTACCCCTTTGTCTTTTTTGATTTTTCCGAAAAAATTCGAGTTTTCAAAATCAAGAAAATTTAAATGTAGAACGAATTTAGAGATAAAATCATGCACAAATTTACATGGCGCATGGAAATTAATTGAGTTTTGACAAAGTTATGGCAGTTCGAAGTTCTTAAAAATCACTAAAATCAAAATAATCGAAATTTTCATTCCATTCCAGTAACCAGATAACATTATATTCCAGGCTAAAAGGGGCATTAAGTCTTTTTTCATGTAATGAATAACACTTCATATTTTGGTCAACCGAAAACCTTAATTTTTATTTTTTTTGTGAACCAAAACCATACTTGTATTTTTAAACCGAAACTTATAAAAACCCGATAACCGTTACGAAACCGATACTCCAAGGTGTTGCATAACCGATAACCGAAAACCTTAATGCGAGCATGACCGAAACCGTAACTGAAACCAATATTCGTTTCGGTTTTAATCGCTGGTTTTAACACATCAAATATATATTTGCAGAATATTGGCTTAGTAGTCGCTTGCAAAATATAACGATTCCTAATATTTAAATAATTCTTAAGTTTTAGATTTGTTTTATAACGCATTTTAAAGTTAAAGAATATTCTTACGTTTTAATTATTTGGTGATAAACATATTAAAATTAAAAGTTGTTAGCTTAAAATTAAATGTAACCCTTTTCTACAATACAAATAACCCTTAAAGGGACATACAAATCATATGGAAACTACACCCCTCTTTATTCTTTAGAGGATCTACAAATTCTATAATTAAGGTCCCAATCACTTTGAGGCATTTTTGTACCTAAAATCGCATTCTGCAATTGCTGTCAAGCTTTTTCTGGCGGAAACAACAATTACAAAACTAATTCATGCAATGAAAAAAATAATAAAACTAAAAGATAATAATAAAACCATTTTAACAACCCGTATTGCCATAAAAATTAGGCCTAAAACCGCAAACGGCAAGCCAAATACCATTGGCTTTCCCATGACGAGTCGCACTAACTTGGCTAACTGAATGACTGACTGACGGATGGTCGAATGGGTGAACGCGTTGCATTTACCACGCAAAAAGGAGGCAATTTAAACAGAGTCATTAAACGATAGGCTCCCCAAACAAAACCAACTGCTGCTCAGCGGCGCATGCAAAGCAGCAGCGCACAGTGGCTAAAATAAGTTATAGTGTAAGTAAAAATGCAGTTTTAGAAAGTATCAATTTTATACGGTTACTAGGTATATCAAAGTTTGGTATATCTGGTACAAGTTTTAGTTCATCAATACAATATTTAAATTGTGTTTACAATAATCTTTAAAAAACGCTACCAAAATGTTAGTATTTATATGGATAAGTATAAATAACAATATACAAGGTCCTATACTTATATATATATCAATCAAAAACACGATAAGACTCAGAGATATTATTATATTTAGTAGCTAGTTGCATTAAGGAATATTAGGCACTAAATTAAAAACTATTGAAGGGACGATCGGGAAAGATGAATCTAATATAAGTATTCGATTTTGTTTGCTGGACTATGTAACTCACATTTGACATTATCTTTTAATATCGGAACGATCGGTCGAAAGTAAAGTTTTGGAATGAAAACCATTTTTTTATGTTATTCAAGATGTTTTAAATATATTAAGTAAAATTAGTTGTTTTTTTCATTTGGTAAATTGTTACGGGATCTTACTTTATAAGAAGACTTTTTTTAAAATATTAATTGTAATGTTTTCTAAAATTTAAAGAACGCCCAACCGCAGTTTCTTACCACTTTTGGAGTTAATCTTTGGCCATTTGGCTATGTTTTGATTAGTCTGAATGTTTTGATTAGTGTATTTTTTGTTTGAAATTAATTTCAGTATTTAGCTGGCAGGCAGGCAGTTAACTCGATTGTTAAGTGGACGTACCCACAACATGCCAATGGCCAAGACGGTTCACCCGGTTGAGGCCGCCCACCATCAACGCACTGCATCCAGCGAAGTCTCAAGCCGTTGACTTCTTTTCTAAGCCAATGCGAAATGCTTTGGTTTTTTCATGTTCTCTTGGAACTCGTTTCCTCGATGCTGGGTGGGCAACTTGCAACTTGCAGTTGCAATTGTTGTTGTGGTTGCCTGTTGCAGTTGCAGTTGCCGCTGGCTGTTTGGAGCTTTGCGTGCGTTTAATTAATATCAAGTCAAGTTGGTATACACATACAAAGAAATACACATGCACATGTATTTATTTATGTAGACAAGTTATAAAAAGGAAAAACGAATTACTTGCAAGTTGTTTTGGGACAAGGTTGTTGGCGTATCGCATTCTGCCCGTTTGGCAGCTGAGTTTCTTGTTGTTGTTGCTGTTGTTGTTGTTGTCTGTTGCATTTGGCTTAAGTGCAACTTTTAATGCAGTGTGTGCGTGCTGGCATTCTTGATACCTCGTACCACTTACATTGATGCAACTGCAACTGTTAAGCATCGAGTTAGTCAGTTAGTGAAACTGTTTGGCAGCTTGTACATTATTGTGTAATCGATAAACTGGAACGTTGTGTCATTGAAGCAACATACTTAAATTGCCGAGCAAGAAACTAGCTTCCCCTCATAGATATTTTAATTGATAATCACAAGAGTTTTACACAAAAAATAATACAAATTTACTAATTTCTATATGGTATGATAGATAGATAGAGATATATATAGATATAAATATAGATACAGATAGAAATATATAGATATGTATATAAATGGTAATAAACTATCGAATAGATTTGAAAATACCCATTTTCAACATTTCTAAGCATCTTCAGCCTAAGAAAAGATGATGAAAAGATTTACACAAAAACTAATACAAATTTACTAATTTCTATATGGTATGATAGATAGATAGAGATATATAGATATAGATATAAATATAGATACAGATAGAGATATATAGATATAGATATAAATGGTAATAAACTTTCGAATAGATTTGAAAATACCCATAGTAACATTTCTAAGCATCTTCAGCTTAATAAAAAATTGATCTGGCAAGTAATAAAAATTCTTATTCTTTCAATTTAATTATATATATCATTGATGAACCACGAAGAAAAAGAAACCCAATTTGATTGATGTATTTGGCGGCCGTTTAAAATTGTATCTTTTATCTTTGAATATTTGAAGTTTATGCGCATTTGGCATATTTTCTTTTTTGGTTTATTCCATTTAGCACACATTAAGCATGCTTTAAAATTCGGCACGATAGAAAACCTGTATAATCTTCTCATTTGAATAAAACGTAAAAAATGTTTAAGAATCTTTGAAATTTTAAGGAAATCAAATAACATGAATTCGATTTATAAACAACAACAAAATCTCGACTGCTATAATTTATAAATTTATTGTGTGTTTTTTAAACGATATAATTAATTTAATTAAAACGTTTGAAAGTCCGAAATTGAAACAAGTTTACGGACGAAAATCACGACAAACTGAAGAGTTAGTAAACTGAGGAACTGGGAACTGAGAATCGGGAACCGGGTATTGTTGTTTTTTTTTTAATTTTATTTTATATAATATAAAGCGAGAATGAACGACGTCGTTTTATTTATTTATAAAGAACATTCGGACGACCTTGAGCCCGAAGACTGTCAACAACAAGAGCCAGAGAGTTGAGTTAAAGTTGAAATAAATTATAAATAAAATGGTGAGGAACTTTAGAACTGTAGGACTGTGGAGTGTTTCAACTGATAGCGTCAGTCTGCAGCTCGGCTGGTTATCTTTTGTTGATATTGATAGCGAGTTGAAGCGTGGCAGCCAGAGAAGGGTGAAGGCAACGGAACAACTTGATAAAGCACAACAATACCATTAACTCGAGCTGAAAGCTCTACGGATTCAACTATACTACAGGTTCTCCACTTCTCTTCTGTGGTGGGGGGAAAGTTTTAGGGAGTGTCGTCGCATACTTCAACTCTTCATCAAGTCATAAAAATGCAAACGGCGCAAGCGTAACATTTCCTGTTTTTGTCTTACGGTAAATTGTAATTGTTATGCAGACGCGACTTGCAACTTTGCAACATTGCAACGCCCCAAAAACAAAATGCGGGTTCTCGAAGACCCAAGTACCCCCACCACCCTCCTCCTTCCTTCTCCAGTCAATCCAGCCGTGGCATGCCTCTACTGAGCCTTTAATTTGCACCACGATTGGCAATGTTGACAACGTTTCCAGTGTGAACTTTGTGGCAAAAGTTGTCCAAGTTTTCTGACAACTTTGCAGCATAAACTGTGAGAAAAGGTGTCGTATTTATTTTATTTATTTATATATTTTTTATTTATTTATTTACTGACTTATTTATATATTTATACAAATCTAAAAGCAGTCAGAAACAAGAAAATTAAGTGATTAAAAATTAAACTAGAAATTATATTAAAAATGAACCATTTAATTAATATTTAATTTAAATAAAAAACTGAAACGACAAATGGAAAATCAAGTGTTTAAAGAATTAAAATACAAATTAAACTAAAATTTATATTAAAAATTAATTTAAATTAAAAACTGAAACTATAAAAATAACGCAAAGATCTGCAGAGTAGAAGATTTAAAAACTGGGCCCAATAATAAGCTAACATACTTAGATTCTTGAACAAAATCAAAGATTATTAAAGATCTGAAAATTCTGAGATCTAAAATGAGAAGACATGTTAAAGATTAATAGGCCCTTTCACATTTGAAGTTATCAGTGATTGGATTAAAACTTTGGGTTTTTATACATTTCATATATTTTTCTAAATATACAAAAAATAAATATATAAATAAAGAAAAGGTTACTCATTCTTGCAGTAGAGATAACAAGTAGCTTAGGAGACAACTGAAGGATCTTAAGATTTCCTAATCGTTTTGAAGAAAAAGATGAGAAGAAATATAAATTAAAGTTTTAGGTATTCCTTCTGAAATAACAGCTATAGCAACAGAAATGAAACATCTTAAAGATACATATGTGTACTCAAAATACTGATCTCTCTAATTCAGCTTACAAATAATATTCCTAAATTAATATAATTAGAGCAGTATTGTCCAGAAGTAGGCTACAGATACTTTTTCCTATCCCATGGGATTATATTAATTTAGGAATATTATTTTCAAGCTTATGCGGCAATCGACTACATAATTTCTCCCAGTGTAGCTGTGCAGTTCTTACATTCGTACCGGTTTTTTTCTTGAGCTATTGCAAATCGTGGCCAAACTATCCATGTCGATAGTGTCGACTAGACGACGACGCACCTGTTGAAAATCAAGTTCTGCAGACGTCGCGTCGATTCGCATAGAAGTGCTTGGCTAACACATACACACACACACACATACACAACACACGCACACACTTGATTTGTCTAAAGCAAATGCCTGCAAATGGCAATAGGAAATTCTATGTACGACCACGCAGTATTCAATGCAATAACAACAATAACAACAACAACTGTGCTTCGTCTGTGTCTGGGGTCTCAGTATGGATATTATGGCCATGTTGTGCTTGTCTAACCTGTTGGCTTTAACGAATATTTGTGCTGTTTGTCTTTTGCCGTTTGCAATTTGTTTGCCATTTTCCATAGGCAACTTCTGTTGCACATTATGCTAATGACGTGCCAGCTCCAATGCAATTCAATCCCAACCGAACCGAACCGATCCGAAAAAGCTAAAACAGAAACAGAAACACTCTACAGTACTGCACAGCTGCATGCTCCGATGATTAATCAAAAGCGAACACACACAAACACATAAACACACACACAGTGAAAAATGTGGCTCGTTGCCAGGCAATGTAATTGCAATTTGCAATTGTTGCCATTTGTTGTTGGAATGGCCTGTGTATGGGCCTGGTCCGTACCCGGGCTTAAACCTAAGCCTGTGCCTTTGTTTGCAATTGGCGAAAGGTGTTGGAGGTGTGCGTGTGTGTGTATGTGTGTGTGTGAGTCTGAATCGTGTTAAAATACTCGACAGTCACATTGCAATGCAACTGGCAGTTGCACTTTTTGGCCAAGTTATGTAAGCTTCTGGCATGGATTATGATGCGACCTGACAGTCAGCAATTGAGAGGATACAATTGCATTATAATCCTGTGATGTTTGAGCCTCCAAATTGACATGTCAACTGAGATTATTGCCAGGATTTTTAGCTGTCGGGACGTGGAAATCTAGAGAAGTACAGAAAAAGTTTGGGACAAGAATTACAAATGTGCTCATTCCTTTAGTTATATGAGCTTTAGCTCGACTTCTTAATATTATTATTTTTAATAAAACTTAATTATTATAACAGTTGAACTATAATATGTTTAATATTATTATTTTTTTTAAAATTATATTATAAATTATTAATTTCCTTTTGTCAACTGTTTTTACTTAAATAAATATTCATATAGTTGAAAAATTGAGTTCATCTTATAAGTGGAAACTCTAATATAAACTAAAAAGTCGAAACTCATTACTAAAGACAAATCTTACCTCTTTTCTATTACTTTTTCCAATAAATCCCCTTGCAGCTTTTCAACGCCCATTAGATGATAACATTATCAACTTCCCTAGCCACCCATTATACGAGTATGTCATACCAGCACAAACAACACTCTCTATCTAAGTGTATCCATTGTTTCAACCCTAAACAATTGCAATGTTAGCTTAAGGGGGGACAGAGAAAGGGTCGCTATCCCCAATTAGAGCACCCTACACCCTGCTCAGAATACAGAACCCCCTAAAAATGCTTAACGCTTTCATGTTACGCATAATTGAAACCAACTTCCCATTCAATGGGCACAGCTCCGATGGAGAATACAAGAACTCCCCAAAAACGGACAAATGAATAACCACCACCAACGAAAGTTTTCAGCTCCAACCCCTAGAAACATCGACAGCCTGGGATTTTAGCTTACAAAGCATGTCAATGTCATGAATATTATTGACATGGATTTACCACAGAAAAAAAAGAAGATGAAGAAAAAGAAGGAGGAAAAACGACTCGACGCCATTTTGTTAGGCGACGACACTTCCGGAGGGGGGTAAAGCTCCCTAGTGGGGGGAAGTAAAATAAAAAGAACGCTGAAAATGTGAAGGTCAACCCCTTTTTTTTTGTTTGTCTGGGTGTCAGGAGTTGTACATTGCCAGATGCCAGTTGCAAGTTGCTTTTTCTGGCCTGTCAAAGTCAAAAGCATTTTGCGATGATAAAAATCGATAAACGACAGACAAGGCACCCGTAGCTCAGGGGCAACCGTAGACCAACCCGATTCTCGGTCAAAAGCAACAGCAACTCCACTTCAATTCCTTCCCCTCCCCCAACTTCCACCCACTTCTCTGTTGTACACCTTCAAGCTGACTTTGGTATGCCATTTTGGCTTACAGTTTTATTCAGGGGCTTGTCAAATTCTATAATGAAAAAAAAAATTTAAAAAAACTCTTGGTATGCAGTAACTGTCGGTTTGAAAACTACTATCGAAGTTATACGTATCTAATTGCTATGGATAAAGATACGTATTTAATAAGAGTAATTAGATCATAGACTGAAAATATGTATGTGGTTACTGGTCGGAAAAGTAGCCCCTTGGGGGCGTTTAACTGTAAAAGGTGTGGAGCTAATCTGTTTGAATAATCGAAAGAGTATCTGGAATTTAGCATAAGACATTATGATAGAATGTTGACAAACGATTATATTGAGGGTTATTAGAAGGGTTAACTATTAAAAACTGCACTTTTAAGACTCAATTAACTCAGATAATAATAAAATAAATAAAATAATCAAATAATTGAGTTTTTTTCAAATGAATTATGATTACAGAAATAAGTTTAATCCTTCACTTACAAAACTTTAGAGTATGACACGATATTTAATATAGAACCATATTTGTGCAAGCCAGCAGAATAATTTCTTAAACAGAATATTTAGCAAAAATTAAATTGCCTTAAATAAAATTTCATGAACTCGAAGAAAAGACTTTCGAAATGTACGTTTCTATATTGAATTTCATGAATTTGTGATAGTAAAAAGGCAGTAGATAGATAGTAGTACAAGATGATGCATCTACTTGCTTTAAATATTTAATAAATTATTAAATCCTCTCTACTTTGTATCCAAATTCATTTTCAAAGATCAACAAACCGTTGCACAAAACACTTCCGCCTAATCGATGCCCCTTCTCATAACAAGGTACAGTTCTATCAGAAAGTACACACACACATGTTCACATACAAACCGAACAAGCCGTCATCAAATCGCTTGGCTGCATTTGTCGGCTCCTCAGTATATTCATACCAACATGCATACATAAATACCCAGAGACTTACATAGTAGGAG
The DNA here is from genome assembly GCA_035042165.1 of Drosophila kuntzei. Lineage (NCBI taxonomy): Eukaryota > Metazoa > Arthropoda > Insecta > Diptera > Drosophilidae > Drosophila > Drosophila kuntzei. Next base: position 317,372 of record JAWNLU010001042.1, read on the forward strand.
TATGTACGAGTATATTTTTCCCCAAAAATAAATAAGTAAGAACGCTACAGTCAAGCGGGTTCGACTATTATTGACCCGGTACCCTTACCCTCCTGACCTGTGATTAAATCGCAACAAATAATCTAAATAAAATGCAGTACAATAAATAAATATTTAAAAAATGTATATTATTCGTACTTTTTTCACAATATAATCCAATTTCTAATTGTCAAAAATTTAAATTTTTCTTTCAAAGAATATATAAATTAATATATAAAAAATATAAATTATTAAAATTGTGAGTTTATTACCAACATTTTTTTTTTAACTTTCCAAATGTACCCATGTACATACATATTTACATACTTACATACTTTCTAGAGTCGAAGATGTCTTCTTCTGCCTGTTACCTACAGTGCCCTCCAAAGGTATTACCCTCTTGTAGTATTTGGGTGCAGGGTCTTGAAACTGACAAACGACTGACCAGTTCAAGTACTGCGCTCTCTCTCTCTCCCTCTTTGTCATGCTCTCTTTGCTTGGTCAGCATACTCAGTCAGATGCCGCTCTCTCTGACCTCACAGCACCCACACAACTTTACACAATGAAAATTATTCTTGATTGTTAGCTCGCTCCACTGCCGCGCAACTCACGAAGCGACGCGACTCGTCGCTCTTGATATCAAAATTTTTGTTTATTTTCTTTTGTGCTGCACACACATAGGCAGACACACACATGCGAGCAGCACACACACCCCCGTCTGCTTTTGCTGCCTATGAATTATACTTTTTTTTTTGTTTGTTCTTTCTTTCGTCTTTTGCTTTGCGCTCTCACAGCTCGCGCATGTGTTGCGTCTTTCTTGTGTGTGTATGGGTGTGTGAGCAGTGTGGCTGCCCTGCTTCGTTTTCGTTGCTTTCGTCGTCGTTGTCGTCGCTGCGTCTTCTTCGTGGCTGCTTCGTTGTCTCGCGTTGTTGTTGTATGCAAGGTCGTTTGCGTACAAATTTCAACATTATTTGAAGGTCGTCCTTTGCCCATTCTGCGTTCGTTCTCACTCGCTCTCACTTGTGCGCTCGCGCTCTCTTTTAATTTATTGTATGTAGTTGCCGGTTGGCGTCTTGGACGTCACTGCGCTTGGGTTGTTGTACCGGCTAAACAGAAGATGCCCGTTAGAGAGAGTGAGATGGTCAATTTATTGCATTTGTTATTGCAGTTAACAGCAGCCTGCCAAAAAGTGAAACGCATTTTGTAATTCACCAAATTTATTCCTCCCCCCATCCCCGTACAACTACTCACCCACCACTTAAGCTTCTGCCATTGCCCTGCCAAGCCCTTCTCCAATAGCGATAGCATTTTCAGCATACGTTTGGGTTAATGTACCTTAAATTTCATTATAATATTCCACATTGGCTTTTGCGCTTCTTTCGTTCTCCTCGGGTCGTTGACATTTTTCGTTGTTCGCGCTATTGTTGTATTGTTGTTTTAAGCTATTGTGTTCGTGTTTGTTGCTGATAACAAGAATGTTCTCATCGTTGTCTCTTGCTGGACAGTGTAATGGCTGCCTATGAGAGTGTCTCTCTCTCTCTGTGTGTGTGTGTATGTGTGTAGGGCACATGTTGGCACTCAATTAGCATAACTCGCCTCGCCTTTGTCGTGCAGAGGCCAAGGTCGTTGGCTTTATGAATAGTGGAGGGGGAGAGGCTGACTAATATCTTATTAAATTTGTTTGTTAAGAAAATGTGTAAAAATCATATAGAAAAACATATGTAATCTAAAATTCCCTTTAGCAGGTAAAAGTCCAATGATAAAAGCATTTCCATGCCCCAAGATTTCTGATATCCAATTTTGTGACGAATTAAATGAAAGTTATCCATCTCAATATCGAATTTAGTTTATTTATTTTTAGTCATGCAAACTGAACAGTGAAAAGTTTAAAAATTTTATTTTAAGCTTTATTATAAAGCTTTAGATTTAGATTTAGAAAAACGATTTTAAATTAACAATTAAAATAAATTATACCATATATAATATCAAATTTAAAACGTTGTTTTTCTTCCAACTACGTTAAACTTATAAATTCTATTCTATTTACAATGTATGATCGAGTTCCATCATTTATCACTTAATTCCCAACTTTTCTTTTCTCAATCAATGTGTGCTTTGAATCTGCTGTATTTGAAATTAATAAATTCTTTTTCCTACAAACTATAAACGATCCCCTCGAATAATGAATAGAATTTTAAGTAATACTTATTCAAATCAATATTTATTTTTTAGAATGTAGAAATGCAGAGAATCATCATTATATATCTATAAGAAATTAATAAATCGAAAAAGAAATGTTTAAAAAATAAAACAATGTTGGAATAATTGAGTGACCATTTAAAATATAGTAAAAATTCGATTTTTAATGCTGCATGGTTTTTTCTAACTTTCGTTTAAGCATTAAAAATTTATAAAATAAAAAGATTAATTAGTAATTCGCTATTGCCATTATAGTCATTTATTTATGTATTTTTTGCCAGCAAAATAAATAATTCTTAATCTTGGCTTACACAAGGTACTAAGAATTTATTTATCTTCAACATTATCATCTTTTTATAATTATTATAATTACTTATTTATAAAAATGCGTCTTTCTGGATTTCCAAAAGTCGGAGGAGAAAAATAACAATTGATAGTGGTATATTAATAAGTTTTAATCAACGATTATGTCGATATTTGAGACACTCTCTCATCTATATTTAATCTGAGCATGACCTTAAGCTGTTATAATTAATGATTAAGTTCTGATAAAAAATAAAATATTTTTAATAATAATTCCTTTAATATATGTAAAATTCAAATAATAGTAGTAATGAAATATATATTTTTCTCTGTAATAATAATTCCTTTAATATAAAATTCAAATAATAGTAGTAATGAAATATATATTTTTCTCTGATTTTACAGATTTACAACACAATGGAACTGCATCAACGACATCTTTCCAATTTCTACAAATTGCACAAATAAATATTAGATGAATTTGAAATAAGAAAATTGCAAATTGTAATTGCAATTGATTAATCCAATAGAGCAGAGATTAATCGAGAGGTAAGATGCCCAACATGTCGAGCATTAAGACGGAGCAAAGTGTGTCTCCAGGTGCCAGCAACAGTGGTAGCTATCAGTTGCCAGTGAACATGTCCTCCACTCCCTCCACGACACGTCACAATGTCTCCGTGACGAACATCAAGTGCGAGCTGGACGAGCTGCCGACACCAAATGGGAATGGGAATGGGAATCTGGTGCCGGTTATAGCCAACTATAATAATCACAATCATAATCACAATCACAATCATGGCGGCAGTCTGCGCATTCCTTTGGGTATGCCAGGTGGCAAGGATGAGGAGTCCGATTCGGAGGCCGAATTGGCCAACATTGAGAATCTAAAGGTGCGACGACGCGCTGCGGATAAAAATGGACCACGGCCCATGTCCTGGGAGGGGGAACTCAGTGAGCCCGAGAACACGGTCGACGAGGAGCTAATGGAAACGGAGACGGTTATCAAGAGTGAGACGAGCCAAGGTCAAGGCCAAGTGTCAGCGATGATGCAACCGATCAAAACCGAACTGGAGCATATAGCTGGCGAAATGCAGTTGCAACAGCAGCAACAGCAACATCTACAGCAGCAACATCAACAGCAGCAACATCTACAACAACAACAGCAATCACAGCAATCACAGCAACATCATCTGCAGCCCATCAAACAAAACTTTGCACCCAATAAAGTGAAACTGGCGCCAACGCAAAGTGATCCGATTAATCTGAAATATGAGCCAACAACATCATCGACATCGCTTTGTGATCGCAGCAAATCGAATAGCGGTGGCCATTTGCCATTGCTGCCCGCCAATCCCAGTCCCGATTCAGCCATACATTCCGTCTATACGCACAGCAGTCCATCGCAGTCGCCGCTGACCTCACGACACGCCCCCTACACGCCCTCGCTGAGTCGGAACAACAGCGACGCCTCGCACAGCAGCTGCTACAGCTACAGCTCCGAGTTTAGTCCCACCCATTCGCCCATCCAGGCACGACATGCTCCACCAGGCGGCGGTGGTTCCATTTTCGCCGGCAATGCGACTGGAACGGCCTCCAGTTATGCCAATGGCGGTGCACTGCATCATCATAGTGTGCTGTATCGTCCACTCAATGTGGAGGCAGCCTCTGCCGGACAGGAGGCGCAAAATCTCAGCATGGATGCTGGTGGCGTTGCACTGGATGCGACATCGGCTACATCGTTGCCCGCATCTCCGGCGGGCATCTCTCGCCAGCAGCTGATCAACTCACCATGCCCGATTTGTGGTGATAAGATCAGTGGCTTTCACTATGGCATCTTCTCCTGCGAGTCATGCAAGGGCTTCTTCAAGCGCACCGTTCAAAATCGCAAGAACTATGTGTGCGTCCGCGGTGGTCCCTGCCAGGTGAGCATCTCCACGAGAAAAAAGTGCCCCGCCTGCCGTTTTGAGAAGTGCCTGCAGAAGGGCATGAAATTGGAGGCCATACGCGAGGATCGCACACGTGGCGGCCGTTCCACCTATCAATGCTCCTACACATTGCCCAACTCGATGCTCAGTCCGCTTCTCAGTCCGGATCAGGCAGCAGCCGCTGCAGCTGCCGCCGCAGTTGCCAATCAACAGCAGCAGCAGCAACAACATCAGCAACAACATCAGCAACAACACCAGCGATTGCACCATCATCAACAACAACAACAGCAGCAGCAACAACATCATCATCAACACCAACAACACCAACAACAACAGCAACAACACGGACCACTAAATGGCTTTGGCGGTGGCTCCAATTCCCTTCCGGCCAGTCCAAGTCTGGGCGCATCAATCAAAACGGAGCAAACGGAGACGCTGAATCATCACACGACGCGAGCCTCGAGCATTCCAGCCCTCTTGCAGGTAAATCAAATCACAGTGAAACTACGCTATAATTTATTTATATATTTTAATTAAGAATACCACTAAAATGGTAGTAAAGATTTGGTCCGGTTCCAGCCATAGAGGAAGACATACGTTCCCTGAATCCAAGAATTGCTTCATTTTAATACAAATAATATATTAATTGTATTTATTTTTTTATAATTTTTTATTCGATATCTCATTAGAAAAACTTAAAATTTATGTAATTATTATTAATATTATCACAGAACCCTTTTTTAAGAAAGTGGTTCGATTCAGATTAAGGCTTGTTGGGTTAATAATTTCAAAAGTTCGGTTTATAGTCTTGTTTGGGTTGCTTAAAAACCTAAACCGAACCGAACATTTTCCCAAATTCAAAAATTAGACAAATTAATTATACGTTTTATTTTATAAAAATAATATTTTTATTGTATAAATTTTTTCTTAATTTTTTTAAAATTAATTAAATTTATTTTATTAAAAAATTATAATTTTGTAAATAATCGAAAGTATTTTGAATATATGATTTATTATTTTAAAATTTCTTATTCAAAGTCTCAAATAGTTGCGCAATATTAGAAAAACATAATAATTATGTAATTATTTTTTGACTAAACCTTTTTTTAAGAAAGTGTTTTCGGTTAAAATTCGGGTTAATAATTTCAAAGGACCCAATCTTGAATCCAGGAGTGGTCGAATCTCATTTTTCATTACATAAATGTTTTATTTTTTTATATTTAATTTTTTAAAATTAAATCTGTGTTTTTTCTTAATTTTTGATGATTGAATTGAACAGCTGCAAAGATACGGGTGCTGGGCATTTAACAGTCGAGCAGCTCTACTGTAGCGTTCTTACCTGTATCTGTCTAATTTAATACCACAATTTAATCTGAAATTTATTTGTTTTTTAGGAAATCATGGATGTTGAACATCTCTGGCAATATACAGATGCCGAACTGGCGCGCATCAATCAACCGCTGTCCTCATTTGCCACTGGCGGCTCCTCATCGAGCTCTGGGGGCGGTACGGGAACAGGTGGACATCACACTGCCAATGCACAACAGATGACCAATCCACTGCTGGCCAGTGCTGGTCTCTCATCCAACGGCGAGAATGCCAATCCCGATCTGATTGCCCATCTCTGCAATGTCGCCGATCATCGCCTCTACAAGATTGTCAAATGGTGCAAGAGTCTTCCACTCTTCAAGAACATCTCGGTATTTATCAGTGATATCTTTTAGATAGTATCTTTAAATAATCGATAACATTTTCTTTACAGATTGACGATCAGATTTGCCTGCTCATCAACTCGTGGTGTGAACTTTTGCTCTTCTCCTGCTGTTTTCGTTCCATTGATACGCCCGGCGAGATCAAGATGTCACAGGGTCGAAAGATTACGCTCGCACAGGCAAAAACAAATGGCTTACAGGTAAGCTGGATAATACAGTCCAACAAAATTGAAAACACAAAGACTTAGAGAGTAATTTTCAAATCTAAAATAAACAAATAAGTGTGAAGAGAAAAATAGCTACCCTGTAATGTGACATACAGATGTATAATTATAACCGAAACCGTGAATGCTTCAGTATGCTGCAAATCTAAGTTGGCTTTCTGGCATAGATGTATTTTGTCTCGCCTTCTTAAATAGTCTGAGATCCGAAATTAAGACAGAAGTGATACTAAGTGACCTTCTATCTGTTGTCAAACTCTTACATAAGTAGTTTTGTGTACAGGGTATAAAACAAAGTGATCATACTCTCTCTCTATCTCGTTATCTTAAAAAGAACTTAGACAGAATTGATGTAGTTGATATGAGTACATACTTTCTCAATTTTATAATTGATTATTTATTATTTATTATTTAACTAGAAGCAGTCGACAAATAAAAAATGTAATTAGATTTTAATATAAAATTAGAAAATAAGATTTAAATAATAAAGTAAATCTGTATTCTTTTTATTTATTAAACTCACGATCTTTTAATTAACAGGCCTGCATTGAGCGCATGTTGAATCTGACGGATCATTTGCGACGTTTACGCGTTGATCGCTACGAATATGTTGCCATGAAGGTAATCGTGCTGCTGCAGTCCGGTAAGTAGTTTGCTTCTTCTTCCCATTAAAGCAATCTTAAGTTCATGTCATAAATATCTTTTAGATACAACGGAACTGCATGAGGCAGTCAAGGTGCGAGAGTGCCAGGAGAAGGCGCTGCAGGGTTTGCAGGCATATACGTTGGCCCATTATCCCGATACGCCGTCCAAATTTGGGGAGCTATTGCTGCGCATACCCGATCTGCAGCGCACGTGTCAGGTGAGTGTTGCAATTTTGTATCTTGAAGATACATTTACTAATCACTCTAACCACTCTCTTGGGCAGCTGGGCAAGGAGATGCTGACGATAAAGACGCGCGATGGTGCCGATTTCAATTTACTGATGGAATTGCTGCGGGGAGAGCATTGACAAATGGATGGCATCCGCCGTGCCAGGGGCTAAAAGGCGTACAAGTTTTATATGATTAGTATTAGTATATCTATGCCTAGTTTTAAGTGCTCTATGTGTAAGCTCTGAAAACATGTGCCTAAAAAATGAACCCACAGCCGCATCAACAGCAGCAACAACAACAACAAACAATATACAACAGCAACAGCAACGAAACTCGAGAACAAAACTGATAGCACTTAAAGGAAAACACGGAAATTGAGTCGAAGAAAACTCGACATTTTTTTTGAAGCGCAAAAAATTGCCAAATTTTTACACATGAAAAAAAGAAAGATACATAATTGTATATGTATATAAAAAAAAGCTGTGCATTTGTTGGTTGCTGTTGTTGTGGGGCCTGAGGTGTTTATTAAAATTATATAAAGTTTTTGCTATGTATACATATACGGTATATATACATATATGTATGTATATGTATAGTAACTAAAGCACACATGGAAAATGAAAAGACTAAGAAATTTATTTAACTTTAATATTACAAATTGCAAAATCAAATTCTTATTTTTAGTTCAAGTAAAAATACATAAAAATCAAAGGAGGAAATTAGCAGTTTATGTTTTTTATATGCATATATACATATGGATATATACAGTTATATAAATAATAACATAATAAATGCGAAATTTAAGAATATTTTGTAATGAAATGCCAAAACCGAAATTGGTTTAAATGAGAGCTGCTAGAATTTTCGAACTATAATCATATATGTATATCGTATGAGAAAAAACCATTTTTAAATGTTGTAGCATTTAGTTTTAGTGCAATTTCACATATGTCTACTTATCCGATATATATATATATGTATGTGTATATATATCTGCAAACTATAAAAGTAAATAAAAAGACCACTCGATTGAATTTTTGCCACCTCGAGCGCCTCTTAGTGGCATGGGCGTGGCAACAACTATTCCAGTGATGCTATTTGTTGCATATAAAAACATTAACAAATACAAACTACATAAATCAAATTTATACTTTTGTCATTACACATAAACAAAACAAATGATCGATCAGACCGCATATGAATATGTAACTGTATTTGTAACTGTAACTGTATTCGTATTTGAATTGTATTTTTTAATTAATGTTATTCTTCTATATATATATGTATAAATAATATATATATATATATATTTTTTGTTTTATTGTAATTTTACTTAATAGCTGAAGCAAATCCTGTAACAGGATTTAAAACATTTAAATTACATAACTTTATAATTTTTGTCAACGCATAAATCAACTTAGATCTACATACTATATATGTGTATATATATATATATAGTCTGCATATGTATGTCTCTATATATATGTGTGTGTATGTTAACTGTAAAACTTCCAGCCCCACCAGCAAAAACAAATGAAACAAAACAAAACAAAATAAAAACCATATGTAATTCCAGTAACTTAAACAATACACAACAAATACTTACTCGAAAATTTGGCCAGAACAGACGTTTATAAACAATTAGTCTGTCTTTTTGTTGTTGGCCAACGGAGTATCGTAAATTGTAATTGCAAATAGTTAAATGTTAATTTAATAAATGCTCTAACTAAATATCAATATACACAATTACCATAGTTAAATGCAATTGTAAAATGAAAATCAAAATTAATTTATAGTTTCTCCACAAATGAAAAAAAGTTGCAACTAAATCCGAAATCGCAATAAGTACATTAACAATTTAATTCATTTTCATGGTTTAACTTATTAGAACTTATATTTGCAAATTGTGCGGATATTTTTCTACTTAAGTAATTAGCTTAAATAGTTTAAAGTTGCGCCACAAAATTCAAACCCCCAAAAACTTCAAAAAATGCTTCACTTAATTCTTGTGCTTATTGCGATTTGATTAGTGCGACTTTTTTTTCAACTACTCATCCATAGGAAATATTTAATTTTCATTTAATGATTATTTTAATAACTGAAATTCAAATGGATCAACAATTATACAATTAATTGTCAATGCAATATTTTGTAATAAACATTTTATCAAAACAAAAAAAGAGTTTACATGTATACCAATTTATTATTATTAAAATAAAACAAGTCTGAACTTTATATGTAAGGTAAAGCAGCACTTGTCCTGATTAAACTTCCTGTGCAGATGTTCCTTTATTCCGTTTAACGGAAATCGATAATCCATGACAGCTGAGACAGCATAAAGGATTTTGATATTCAAACAGGCACAATTTATGTGCCATGGGTAATAAAATGACAGCACAAAGTTGCAAAATCAAAGTTGAAGCTAGCAAAATAATTCAATAATAAAATCAGCATAAATTTATCCTGTTTAGTGTTCCTAACCGCATAGAATCACGGGATTGGAAATGAGAAGTCGGTTTCGGGATTTTACACATGTTAACTTCATTGAATAACATTTGACATGCTTTTATTTATGTCTTTGCTCGAAACTTATATGCATTTTTGATGGAAAACATTGGCAACAAACATTCACTATGTAACTACTTGTATAGAATCCTCGATACTAAGATATTTCATCAGATAGTTTCCAGAAACGCGATTTACGGCATTGCCATTTCTTTATAAGGCGAATAGACGTTAAAACTTGTATTAATAATTTGTTTTCCAGTTTGAAAATTTAATTTTTTTCTTTCTTTGTTTTTACTAATTTTCTTAGTAATTTATTTTAGTTTGGTTTGGATATCTTAAGAAACAAAAAAGTTTTTCATACTAAAGGTTAATTTGCATAGTTATAGTTATCCGACTTTGACCAAATTTGGTCAAGATGTTACAGACAGTCTCAAATGGTTTAGATATCTTAAGAAACAAAAAAGTTTTTCCTACAAAGCAATTTCCTGACCTTTGACCTGAATTTGACCCACTTACAGGTGGAATTTCAGAAAACGCCGTCTTATTGCAAGATGAAACTGTCTCATTTTTTACCTTTAGTCACGTTGATGTGTCAGTCAGGATAAAGAGTTCTATATAGATATATATTTTTTTTATTCAAGTGACTTTATTCAAGCTCTGAGTCCGCTTTTCACTTTAATTGCAGATGATGGGACGACTTAACGCTATGTAAAAGCTGTTGGGATTATTAATTATATTATTATAATTCGATTTAGAGAGAGTTTACTGTACTTACAGGCGCACTGGCTGAGATTGCAGCTGGTTGCCTGTGAGATGGCGTTGCAAAGTGGCGATGATTCGCAGCAAGAACCTGCTGGCATGTGGCAAGGAGGCGGGCAGCTGGAGTAGCAGTTGTTGTTGCCGCATGTTGGGTAGGACGGGGGACAGGGCGGCGAGCAGGATGATAAGCATGGCACGGAGCAGGGAGCATAGCAAGGCGTGTTGCAGGTTGCTGGAAAAGGTGCAGAACTTGGTGGCATTGTGCAACATGGCAACTGATACGACATCTGGCAGCAGCCACCGGATGCAGTTCTGCAGGGTGGGGGACAGCTAAGCAGTGATTGATTAATTGGTGGTTCAATCAGTTCCATGATGCTTACCATAATTGGGGCATGCAACCCATGCAACTGGGGCAGCCGCCACAGCCTCCACAGCTGCCACAAGAGCCGCAATTGTCGCATTTGGGAAAATGATTAAAGTTGTTGCCACATCCACATAATGGTTGATAGTCGGCGGTATAAACTGTGTGGGATTGCAGTCTATCATCGCCACAACATGGCTGCTCCCTGGAATAACAACACTGTCCCTGAGCAGCACGAATCTTCTGCAGGAAACCCTCAATATTTAGACAGTTGCCGGAACAGGCACAGCATTCAGGTGTGGGGGAACAACAGGGCATTGATCCACATTGAGGAGCAGGACAAGGAGCAGGAGCGGAACAACAGGGCATTGATCCACATTGAGGAGCAGGAGCGGAACAACAGGGCATTCTGCAGCATTGAGGTGGAAGTGGAGCTGAGGAGCAGCAGTTCATGGATCCACATGAAGGTTGAGGCAGAGGTGGAGCTGAACAGCACTGCATTGGCATTGGCCCGCAATTTGGAGGAGGAATCATGCAACATGGCAGGGCGCATCCATTTGGCATTCCTCCACAGAAGGGCATCTCCATGGGGCACATGTTTCTCGCCTCATTATGGACATTGACGTCGACAAAGGAGAATCTGCTTTGGGTTGGCTGGCATTGTCCGCGACCGACTCGACACTGTGGCGTCGATCCCATGGATTCGGGCATTTCAAAGCCACGTTCATCTGCTGGACAGGATCTCTTAAGGTAACAGACATTCGGGTTGCCAGGACAGCAATTGCCAGGACAGCAGGTTTCCATATTGACACGCCTTGGACTTTCCTCCGAGCTGTTGCAACAATTGCACTCCGTCCGCCCAGAGCAAGTGGCAGAATCATCCGTGCTGCATTCACCGGAGTCCGCTCTCACTCCAGCTCTTTCCTCAGTGCATTTTGCACCTCCTCCAGCCATATATTGATATTGATACTGGCCAAAGCCTGATCCATCTGACTGGGAATAGTTTCCTCCGGGCATACCCTGTGATGAGTACTGTCCATAGTTGTTAATTGATTGCAGATATCCCTGCAGCTGGGCATAGTTGGAGGGATCCAATTCGGGCGACTGGAATTGATAATCCTGTGCCCCAGACAATAGCTGCGATTGTCCATATCCTCCATAGCTATACAGTGGATTACACATTTGCATTGCCAGCTGCTGGGCATAGTAATCACTAGCTATCATTTCCTGCTGCCCATTCTCGTCATTCATAAACTTTACAGTGTTCCCCGATTGATTTGGATTCATGCTGTAAGAATCTGCAAGAAAACAATTCAAGAATAGTTTTAATTTCATCGGTTTTGAGACGAACTAATCCATTAGTATATCATTTTTCTCATAAAAGAACAATCTTCAATCTAATCTGGAACTACTACACTAATAAAGTGTTAATCTACATCTCTAAAATTATTTGAAATGTAATTAATTTTTAGTTAAAATCAAAAATATGGGTTATTCCTGTTTTTGTTTTTTAAAGGCTGCAAATAAGAGTAATTCCATTACTTTTATTTTAAAAATCAAAAATAAAAGTGTAGCTGAGTATTTTATGGATTCTTCAAATTCGATATACGGTGTATTATTTTAACAGTATTAAATTATAGATAAAGAATATTTTTTTTTTAATTTTGGTGATACAGCAATTTCTTCAAAACATATTCAATTTAACTTTTAATTTTTATTTTTAAAATAAAAGTTGCGAAATAAATCTTATTAATTACTCTAATTTGGCACTTTCAAAAATTAATAAGTGTTATTTCGTAACTTTTAAATAAAAATTGATTTAAATATTTTTAATTATTAAATGTATTAACATAATTGTATTATTGTATGTTACTCGTCGATCTAAGAGATGGAAAGGTGTATTTTTTATTTTGTTTAGTAAGTAGATCTCTAAAAAAAACGGTCTATTACTTACTTTCAGATTCAATGGAATTACTTATCTCATAACCTGAGTCCTGTGTCTGCATCTTTGCCATCTCTCCGGATGCAATACGCATTTCAATGCTATGAAAACAGTATAGAAAATTCCATAAAAATATAATTTATCGAAAAGTTTTTGGTAAGCTTCACTTACTATTTATCTCTATCAGAATCGGAAAATTGGTTTTCCTTGACTTCCTCTGATGGCGGAGGAGGAGTGGGGAGGGGAGAACGAGAAGGACGAGGAGGTGGTGGCGGCGGAGAGGCTTTCTTTAATATTGGAGTTTTATTATTATTTTCCTTATCTTCTTCATTTTGGTTTTTCATTTCCTGTTCCTTTTCGGCTTTATTACTGTCTGCTGTTTCATTTGTGATGTCCGTTTTAGCTACAGTTTCCTGTAGTTTATTGCATTCTTTGCTCTCCACAGTGCTCGCACTTTCAACATCTTTCAGAGTGGATGTACTGGATGAACTGAGCCAATACTTTCTAGGCAACGGTCTATAGGTCTTATAGACATCATCAAGACTTTCGATGGCATTCAAATTTCTAGCATTCTCTTCACGCTGCTCCGAAGAGAGCGAATCGATGTCACCGATCTCATCGGTATTGAGAAACGACATTATTATCAGTCAATTCCCGGCTAGACTCATCAACCAAAACCCTTGGTCTTTAGCTTACCCATAACAAGGGCACATAAATGAATACACCTGAAATTTTGATAGGTGTGACAAATTAATTTTTTTTTTTATTTATTTCATATTGTTTTTATAAATTAACAAAATTTCAGCCGCTTGCTTAGACCTTGAATATATTGAGTTGTTCCCACATCGTTCACAGAAATTTAAAAATTATAGTTTGTTTGGAATGCTCCTAATTCTATATTCTTTTATTATTATTTAATTTGATCTTAATTTTATATACATATAAGACTTCTGGTCAAGGAAGCAGGAACTTTCTATTTAAATCAATTTAAAAAAACTATTTTTATTCAACTTTTATCAAATTTAAAAGAAATATATCCATAGGTTGTATTTACAATGACCACCCACATTACTAAGCATTCTGTCGTAAGGAGAAATCTAAATTATCTAAGGAAGCCAAAAGGAAGCAAGAAATTTAATTTCCGTTTCGGAATAATATGTCGCCTATCCGCAGGGGATTGAATGAGAATTGTCCGTGTGTTATTTCCTTACAATTCCTTGGAGCTGCATTTAACGGCATATAAAACTGTTGCCTACTTTTAGGCGAAGCATCTAAAAATAAAATCATGCTTCCTTTGACTTTACCTTATCATGTTCACTGGGTCAGGAAGATGGGGATGCAAAGAGAGGGAGGAATTAGCTGTAAGTGTGAAATTCCTACACAGATTTGAAATATACCCTTGATAAGGCTGATTCCTTTAAATTATAATATAAACTTGAGTAATAAATAAATAGGAATTATTATAATAATAATTATAAATTTTAGTGTTAAAAATTAAAATTTGTGATATATAATTTATATTTGAAATATTTTTTATTCTACATATTTTTAAATAAACTTAAATCTGTTAGTTACACTCCAGTAGAATGCGAGTAAAAAAATTAATAAAAGAATTCTATAAAACAATTCCAAATGTAGGCAAGGTAAATTGCCTTGTAATTGCTGAGAAAATATAATTGAGAACGGAATATTAATTGTACTAAAAGGGAGTTTAGTGTTCGTCTTGTTGAAAACAGATTTCCATTTTTCCTGTTTTCTTTTGCTCGGCTTATTAATTGCCGGCAGGTGTCTGAAAATGCCAGCCAGAAAATACCCTTAATTGAATTTCCGGACTGTTTTGGGTGCCCTGGAACCTTCTGGCGCTTAACGCCAGATAATTGTGGAGCAATTGAAAACAATTGTTTAGCCATAAAGTTGAATCCATGTTCATTATCCCAATAGCCACCTTATTAGCTAACTGAACAGTTTTCTTTTCTTTGTTCGACGAGAAAAACGCAGGATGCTGCCGATAGCTAAACATACATACATATTTCATGCCACTCTACACCTGTCCAGCTGGTGCTATTAAATATCCATATCCATATCCATATCCATATCAATTTCATTCCCGCTTTTCTGGCACTTTGCTAACTAGAACCAGTCATCATTATCGTCACCAGCTCTCGGAGATCTTGGCAAGAACATTTGCATGCCAGCAGAAATTGGCATGCGATTGAAATGTTAAGCTGCAAAAAGTTTGCTGAGCGATTGATTGATTGATTGATTGATTGGTTGCAGGACGGACGTACCATTGGGTAAACAAATGGAACATCAACATGAGCTGCTGTTATTATGTTTAATTAGACACTAAGGAATTTCAGACAATTTGATTGATGTTGTAATTGTCGTTGTTACTTTCTATTGGTTTGTGTGGTATTGCATGTGGATGTAAACATATTTGCTTTAATTTATAAATAATTGTTATGTTATAAATAACAATACCGGTTAATTTAAAAACAACTAGTCAAAATTTCAACTACACTTTGTGTGAATGGCAGGAAATAACATTAAACATAAAGTATGGCAGCACTGTTAATCTATACAGTAGCCGGTATTTGATTTTAAATTTAATTAGCGACTTGAGCCAAATTTAGCTACAACTGCATTAAAAGCACATTTAATTTTAATATTTATTTAATTACTAACAGATAAAATGGATGAGTTAATTCATATTAAACATATCTTACAGTTTCTCTCATTCTGTTAGCCGGCTGTTAGGCTCTCTGAGAGTATACTAACAGTGGCCCTAAAAAATACCAAATAGTATATTTTTAAAGCATCAACAGCTGTTATTGCAAAATGCGCCAGTTAACAGATTGCTGTTAGCAGTCTGTGAAGAAATTTCCAACCGTGCGGGTGGCTACGCGCGTGCCAATTAGAATTTCCAACAAGAAATTGGAAACTAACAATGAGATTTTCGCAAAATAAACACATAAAAGCATAATAAACATAACAAAGCGTGCCAAACAGTGTCAGTGCAAGGTGTGTAAAAGTAAAATGCAAATAGCATTTATTGTTGCTGACTGCACAAAGTCAAATGCATAAGGCAAATCGCAATCACAGTAATGAAAACAAGTGTAACATACGAGGCGTGCGGCCAGCCCATATGTGTGTGTGTGTGTGTGTGCAGTGTGCTTGTGTGTGTGTGTGAATTGAGCTTGTGTGCGTGCGCGTCACCTAAATAAAACAACAATTCTATGTTGAAAGAAGCATTTTTTGTAGTTGCTGCCAAAAATCAGCTGTCTGCTATGCAGTCTTGAGTGCGTATGTGTGTGTGTGTGTGTGTGAGTTTGTATATAAATATATGTAAGTGTGTGTGAGATCTAATTGTAGCAATTGTTGTTGTTGTCGGTTCGTTTTAGCATTTTAGTGTTAAATTATTTGAAGCCTAACTTGGTTTCTTTTTCTTGCGCCTACATTCTGCGCTTATCGTTTTTTTTTCTAAGCCAAAGCCACAAAACTCGTTTCGTTATATAGTTGGCTTGTTGCTGTTGTTGTTGTTGTTGTTGTACAACGCATCACGCCTTTTGTGTTTTTAATCGCACAATTCATTCATGAGGCCCGCAGCAGCAGCAGCAGCAGACACAGCAACAACAACAATAACAACAGTAGCGACAACGATCGTCTACACAATTTGGGCCGCGCGTTTCTACACAAAATTTCTTTTATTTTCACCCAAAAAATAAGAAATAGAGAAAAAAAAGAAGGAAGCAAAATATCAAACAAAAGCAAAATCAAAAGAAATCAAATTTCAAGTTGCAACAAGAACAACAACAACACGAAATAAATACTGTTACAGCAGCCGCTGCCGCTGCTGTTGTTGTTTTTGGTGTTTTTATTGTAGTGAATGTGAATTGTGAATTGTCAATTGTGAATGTGATGTAAGTTTTATATATTTAAAAAAAAAAGTATTTTAAACACACTTTTTCGTAGCATTCGTAGCGTTTGTTGTTGTTTGTGCTCGCAATTTGCCTTTTTCTATTGATTTTAATTTTTTCTTTTTGCTTGTTGACCGGCTTTTTATTGCTGTACAACAACAACAACAACAACAACAGCAGCAGTAGCAATTACCGTTACGGGTTTGCCTACACTTTTGATATTGGATTTGCTCTTATTATACCCTGTATAATATAAGTGCGTGTATTGAATCCATTTATTTCATTTTATTTCAATTAAAACTTGTTTACATATGTGTTATATAGTTTTCATAGCAACAAGCAAACTTAAATAAGAAATATATTTTTCTGAAAAACCTTTTCTTAAATCAACATTAAGTTTTATTCGTTTACATTCATCTTTATAAATGTGTTTTATAGTTTTCATAGCAACAAACAGCTTTAAAAAATACATCAAAGTTAAGCAATTATTAATATTCATTTTTTTTAACACCTTTAAATATCGATTTTATATATTATTATCATATTCTTTATTATCAGTAATTCCCATTCATTTTCAGCAGACTATCAATTTACATTTGTATATAATACGATATGATTTTTCATATCGCGGCACTATTGAAAATGATTAACCAGCACATTAAATTTATTCTATTGTCTAAAATTTGTTTTTGATATTGCGAATTGAGGTAGAATTACCAAGTAGAAACAAAAAAGCAACAACTTGTATTAATACCATGATATTGATATATTATAAAATGAGTTGAATGTATTTCAAGAAAGAATCTTTTTTATATTTAGTAGTCTAAAAACAAACTTCGCTAAGTAAACTGCATACAGAATTTATTTGTGTTTGACGAGGAATCTATTTGTTTTTTACAATAATAATACTTCGTTTTAATTGTAATCGTTATTTTTATCTAGGTAATTGCTATTTATAAGCAACGCAGATTGAGAATATAAGTAATTATATAATAAACAAATTTTTACTACTTTATCATCGCCTTGTTAACTGAAGAGTTAACAAGTTCTTTACATTGGTTTTCACAGGCTCGTAATTCCCCTCCTGCTGAGAGGAAAACTCGTTGCGTTGATTAAAATTGAAACGCAGTGCTCGCAAATTTACTACCTTAATTATTAGTAATGATAATGATGATAATATTATTATGATTATTAATCTCATATTTTTTTTTTTTTAACGCACAATACAATGGGAAGTGACCCTTTTTTATACCCTGTGCCCGTTATTTAATCTGAATTAGAATACCATATATAGAATGCTCAAATAATCTACACTATTATATGGCTTAATATCTGAAATTTGTTTCTCAAAATATTTTCGTAAAACATACCAATTAATAAAGCTACTATATATTTTAACAGCTTCTTAATTTCTATTAAATTAAATTCTTTAAATTCCCCTTTTAATTTGCTAATAGTACCTTAATATTTTAAATTCATATTTAATAGGCAGCTAATTTATGTCTTCTGAACACATTTCACACATTTGTTAACAGATTGATTAATATTTAATAAGTTGATTAATGCCTCATAAAAAGACAACATCAAATTCGTATGTCAAACATTTAAAATTGTCAAAAGATATTCGTTCGTTTAGCTTTAATTTAATTTTATGCGTGGGCATTTAAAAATAGCAACTGACGCTCGACAAGAAATTCATGTATAAATTTGTATAGAAAAAAGTGTGACAACATTTTCGAAGAAAAGAATATTTGTTTGTTGATATTTTTTGCAAAATAAATAAAAGGTAGCCTCAAAAGTCTTTATTAAAAGTAGATAAATACTAATAGCAATAAAAAGCTATTTTTATATCATAAAACTTTACCAATCTTATTTTTTTTGGCATGTTTAATAAGTTATCTAGTGATTAACTTGGTTGCAATATAAACACAAAGTTGGTATTTGGCATATTTACTAAGTACGTAATACTCGTTACATCCAATTGTGTAACTGTTTTATCAAGTGTCTTTGCTACGGCATCAGAATTTCTACGTTGCACGTGAATGTCAATAAAATACTTCCCACTGAGACGGAGCTCAACTGATAAGCTGCCGCAGTCTCGGAAGAAGTCAAAAGTGGACAACGGAAGGAGATTAGGAAGGGAGTGGAGTGCAGAGAAGGGCGCATTGCAGTGGTTGCTTAGTGAGGCCGATAAGCTTGACATAATTCCACAGTTGGTTTACTGATAAAAATAAAGCAAATGCCTAAACGGAAGTCACAAGTTTGAAATGTCACAGCTACTTATGAAACTATAATGAAACAATTACATGTATTGTAAATTGAATTATTATAATGCAATACATTGAAATAGATAAAAGCATCCACTTAAAATTTCGTTTAATATTTGCAAAATTAGTTTTATGATTCTACAAAATGTTATTTTTGTTAATGTCGTATTTTTAGATATTGCAAAAAATAATAAATAATATTATTACTTTTTAAAATAATTTAATTCGCACAGAAGTACGTTTGAAGTACGGTTGAGATAGCAAGACAAGACAAAAATATATTATGTTTACAGATTTAAATACTTTCTGAAGAAATCAATGATTTTATTTTAATTGTAAGGAGTATACACAGATGTAGCTTAATAAATAATTAAAGTATTTTATAGAATTTTAAATATAATGAAACAATTACATAGATTGTAAATTGAATCATTATAATGTAATGCATTGAAATATATTCTTCTTCTACTTAAAATTTCGTTTAATATTTACAAAATCAGTTCTATGATTCTACAAAATGTAATTTTTTTATTGTTGTATTTTTAGATATTATAAAATATATTAAATAATATTATTACTTTTTAAATCCATTTAGAATAGATTAGAATAGCTAAGCAAAATTGAGGCGGTTGAGATAGCTAGACAAGATAATAATATAATATACACAAATTTAAATATTTTCTGTGCAAATCATCGATTTGCATAGTTTGTTTAAATTAATTGTTCAACTGCAAACGGCAGCTGAGTTAGCGCTGCAATTAATTAAACAGTCAGACGATCCATAACGAGAAAAACAATTCCCCTGTATGACCCAAAGACCAAAGTTGACTGGTTACTTTTGAAGACAGACAGACAATTTATATACATATACATACAACATATATACATAATTTGTTTGTGGAAAGGCGTCATGGCAACAACAACAACAACGGCAAAAATTCAAGGGGGGGCGCGTGCTATGTCAGGGTTCAGCAGGTCAAATGCTAAGCAACTTTTCTGTTTCTTTTTTTCCCCCGCAGCTGTCTGAAATTTTTAGCTGCCGCATTAATTTCAATTTTTGTTCAAAGTTTTACGTTTTCTGATGTTTTTTATTTTTAATGAAGGAATGTTAGGCGGCTTATAAAAAAAGGTTCGGTTGAAAGAGTTTAAACAATTAAAGAATTTTTAAAAATTACATTTATATTACGCTGTGATTTGATGTACAAAAGTATTAAATGCCGGAAGGAAGTGTTTCTGAACCGTTTAAGTTTGTTTATCTTTAGGTATAGGTCACGAGTTGGGTTATTTTAGAGTTCTTTGAAGGGTATTTAAAAAATATTACTTGTCATCTCATTAATTATGCTGTATGTCTCGTGCCCTAATGGGCTAAAACTTATAATTTCGTTAACAAATTTTCACTAGCTGAAACTTTGATTTGGATGTGCCCTTTGATAATGAACTTCACTTTCCACTTTTCACTATCGCGCGCCATAAACAACACCCAATCAGGCGACATATAAAGTCTTCATGTAATTAATGAGCCAAAGCACGTTCATCGATCAAAGTCGAGTCAAATCCCAAACCAAAACCCAAACCCAAACTGAAAACCTAAGGGAATTTAACCTTGACACAATTAATTACCAGTCAAATTTTGGAATTTGAAAAATAAAACACATAGCAATTTACACTTGAATTAATCAGACTAAGTTCGACCTCAAATGTAAACCAAGTCAACTTCAAGAAATTTCAAATCAGCTGTCAGCAAGGGTTGACAACCCTCCCTTTAACCCTCCTGTTGTTGGCTTTTTGACAACAAGCTTTTTGGTCTGATATTAGTTTACAGTTTTGTGGTTAACCACAAATAAGCATTTTGTGCATTTTGTTTTGTTTTCCTTTCGATTCGTTTGGTTTCATTTCCTTTCCTTACACTTTCCTAACTCAAACTTGGCCATTTGTAAAAGCTAAACTCGAACAGCAACGGGGTGTGAATTTGTATGTGTGTGTGAGTTGTTTGGATTGGGGATTTTTATTGGGATTGAGCTATGGAAATGGTTGCTTATCTGCTTCGATGGTCCTGCTTGGTCAATCATCAATAGAATTTACTTTGCCTTTCCTTCTCCTTATTTTTCTATAAAAAAATATAAAATTATATTTATACTTTTACACTCTGCTTGCTTCTTAGGGAATCTAAAAGATTTTTATTATTTTTCCTACGTCTGATTTCTATTACATTAAATATATAGCAAATACTCAGACTTTACTATAAATAAGCTGACAAGTGCTTCAAATTCCTGCTTGTTTATGCGTTGTATAATATCACGATATACTTTGATCTTGACACAGCTATGGAATCGGCATACTAATACATTTCCTTATTTTGGAATACTTGTATATTTGCTTATAAGTGGAATGAGGTATCAGAAATACTGATACTGAATAGTGCTATGGAAACTTATGTACGGCACAAATTGCAGAAAATCAGTTTAAGACAAGGATTTTTATTAAAAATTCTTCAACATTGATTATTATCAACCGAAATAAGAATTATGGCACTAAATTTTGAACTGTGAGGGAAATTTTCATCAGAAACATAGTTTAAGTTAATGTAAATTAGCTAAATAAATTTAATTTAAAATATTCCAAATGTAGAAGCTCATTTTATTAAACATTATTTAAAGGGGAATGCAATTTCAAATAATATTTAAAAAAAAATACGTTGTTGATGATTTATAACATTTATTTCGTAAATTTGATTTTAATAATAAAAATAAGAGGTTTTGTTCTTATTATTGAAAACATTCAACATAAATGTTATTCCTTAATATTAAATTTATTTCCAAGTAATATAATTTGTAATTTAAAAAAAATTAACTTTCGATTAGACGCTGCGCATAACTTTAGCACTATAACTATACTTTGAATTTCTTATTGTCTTTCGCTTTAAGATTTATAAAGTTGTATATAATTTAATGAAAATTATTTAATTTCCCCCAGTGACTTTTAAGTCCCATAAGTTTGGATGCCGTTGGCTTCTGTTATGCCGTTGTCTTATGAGTCCTTTCTTAGTCATGGTAACCACACGGCAGGCATAAATATTTTCTTTACTTGTCTAACAATTAGGCACGCAACCGTCCGTGGGTCGGATCGTCACAGGTGGGTCGCTGGTAACGCGTGTGGTGTGCTGACACCTTGCCGAGGGGCGTGGTTACGTGGCAGTTCCATGTTGTCCGCATGACAAGCACCTGAGGCGAGGGCTCCTGTTTATGGTTGATTGAATTGAAAAAGCAAGCATGTGGGAGCATATCTGAAGCCAGACGTACAGAAGCGGATGTTTCGAGGGTGATTCATTTGGGATTTTTTTGTGCTTTGCTACATAGAATTAAAGCTGGAATATTCTGGTAAAATTCTGACCTAATAATTATGCGGTACATTACTTTAATTTGGGTTTTCAAATATTTATATGGAGTTACTTATTCTTACGTTTCACTGCTCAAACTTTAGTTGAATCTATAAGATACTTTCTTATGATACTTAAAATTATTTTTGGTTAATATAAAGCATTGAAAATATGTATTTTTCTATTTAATTTATTTAAGAGAGTAAAATTACTATCTAATTAGAATTATTCCATGTAATTACAAAGTTATTTTTACAAACTCAAAGATTGATCATCGAACTTTCGAAATCTACCTATTCGAACTTAAATGTGTTCTTAAATTTGACTGGACAAGTTTTTGTCAAAATCAAATCTATCTTTTCTAAACTCTTCATAAATTTTGTTGAAATAAAATTTTTGATCTGATATATTCATCTGAATCTTGTCTTAAAAGTAAATTTTTTTTTTGTATTCACGATATTTAATCGCATGTCAAATGCTAAGTTGTATTAACGGCCCGTTTTCCTGCTGTGTGTGGTTCAATAACCCAAGCGTATCGTCAATTAATGAACTCATGTTAAATATTCCCCTTGCCGACTAATTTTTCTGAAAGTTTAAAAGCCACATCCATTGTTCGAATCGCTTAACGATTTTTATCTGCCCTGTGGGGAATCGAGTTATTATTTTATACCCAGCTCTTTTTCATTTATTTTTTTATTGTTATAGCCCCGGCGGCTACTGTAAAAACGCAACAACAAATGCGTATTGTGAATATAATAATAAGCTACAGATAAATCTGCTTTCATTTGCTCATTAGAACAGTCGCCGGGGTATCATTTGAATCGACTGAGCGAGACCTGCATTCAAATTGGAAAATTGCTATGTCGCCTTTTATTGTACTTATTGTTAATTTTTTATCCAATGCTATAATTTTTAATATTGCGTTGTATAAATTGCAATGCATTTATACGAGTTGTCCTCATATTGTAAATCGATTGTGAAGATACTTTTCTTATTTATGCAATAATATTAAACAACTTTAAATTAAATTGTTATTTTAATATATTGATAAGTTATGATAGAAATAACTTTTATCTTGGGTTTTTCTCGGCGTTCTTATCGTACGAATTTTTAGACCTGACCTTTGCAATGTTTACTGCCCATTAGACAGGAACTAAAAAGCGGATAAGCTTTATTATAGAATTCTAATTAAAAGTTTTAAAGATGCATTATTTTTTTCTATCACTTCTATATCATAAATTTTATTACACGCATTTTACTTAACCAATATAATTGTAATCTTATCCAACGGATACTTAACTTTTAATTTTATTATACATAATTGTTTGATGGATATTAAATATATTGATAATGATGTTATGGCCGAAAGTTATCGTACTTGAAAATAATAATATAATTTGCAAAACTAACGCGCAGTTTAGCATATATAAATTTTAATTAAAATATTTATCTCTCTTCGTAAAACTTGCAGTTATTTGAGTATGACCAACAATCAGGTGAATTTCAATGTTTTTTTATTTTAGAACTCCCTACTCGTCCTCTCTGTCTCTCTCTCTTTTCATTTATTGCAGTATTTCTCTCTGTTTGTTAACCCGTAACATCCTTCAAAACTTATTCTAAATTGCAATATTCACGCAAAACTCAACGGACCATACAAATTGACTTCCGTTGTCTCAAATAGAGTTGAGATCTGGCCAGTTTGCCAGATTGCACTTGTTCTGCTTCAGTTGCCTAGTTTCTCAGTTCAGTTTGAGTTCCTCCCACATCGACAGACCTTCTGCTAATTATGTTTATGGCGAATTTGTCGATAAAGTTTTCTATGTCACGTAGTTTGGACAAAAGTCATTACGGTAATGGCACCAGAATATGCGGGTTTCCTTCTTTTCCTTTACCTTCTTTTTTGGGCGGACTTAGCAAACTTGGCTAATAGTTGATTTTCTTTGTCTTACAAGTTGTTGTATCATGTTAATAAGAATAGTTTTCCCGAGATGCAATTGAAATTAACTACAAGATGTCGGCAAATTGTTTAAGTTAAATCTTCAGGATTTTGGTAACAATTTTCTGAGTCAGCAGTTTTTTCACACCAAAAATTATACTTATTAGGTACTTAAATTAATAAAAATTATGTGAGCCTCAACCTATAATGAATTATTCTTTTGGATAGAAAACAAGCATCAGGGAACAATTTCAAAATCAATAGTAATTGAAATTAAGCCCTATAAACTTATTACAGTTCAAATCAATTAAGAGCCTTGCTTGAAAATGCCAATTATTGAGCAAACCACTTGAAAAAGACTTAAACACTTGAATATTTTTATACGATTGGGCAGGGGAATTGGCCAAAATAATGTTTTTCCAAAGAAATTAACTCAATTTCCACATTGTCTACTTTACTTATATTCGAATTCTTTTTCTTATCTTCTGCAGACGAGGCTACGAAAGCACCTTAGTTGGGCTTATTGCATTACATTTTGGATAAGGTAAGCAATGACTTCTCTATGCTATTTGTTGTTATAATTTTTATTTTTATGATTTCTTGTTATCAAATAGTTTTCTTGTTTTGGCGTAGCTTTGATAAACAACGTAATTTTTGCACATTTTTCCGTGTTTTTTTTTAATGATAAAATACTTAAATGATAACAATATTTTATGGTCAAAATGACTTGTTACTAGTTCGCTCATAAAAAATTGTTAATCGAAAATTACTGGGTTATGGGCTACTGATTTAAAATAATTTAATTGCGAAGTAAATAATATTATTTTAATATATTATTTAAGTACAAACGTTAACCATAAATAAAACAGTAATAGGAAAATATTTACGAGATTTGAAAAATAATTTAAAATTAATTTAAGTGAATCTTAGTGTTTGGTTCTATTAATTTAAAGTAAATGAAATAATTAAGATGCCATTTAAGAGTTTTTTAATTGAACGATGTATTTTATGTGTTTATTGATTTAATGTATTAGTTGTTTTCCAACTGTGTATCAATCAATCTATGCATGGATTCTCTGAATAAATCCTAAGAAGAATTAAAATGCGAATAAGCTGTTAGTTAATTGAGCAAAGTATTTTATGTGATACACGTTCATTTGACTGCCGATTGAATGATTTATCTTACTTGTTATCTACCCATCTATCTATGCATCTATGCAATCAATGTATCTATCAATCTATGTGATAATTTGTTGCCACTTATTGGCATATTGATTAGCCACAAGCTGTCATTGATTACGGCAGTGCCTGAATATAACAAAGCCAATTTCAATGGCAATCAACAAGCTGCGAGGCTAAACACTTGGCGAAAGTTGAACAAGAAAAGTGTTGTCTACTTTTAGGATTCGCGGGCCACAATTAATCTTGCTGGCACTCTGGCTACAACAACAACAACAACAACAAACAAGTAGCAGCAGCAGCAGCAGCAGCAGCAGCAACAAGAACAACAATAATGACGTGCTTTGTTGTAATTAATATGCAAATGAACAAGTCTGGGACGGGTCTTGAATGGTTAAGTCAGACAAAGCGCAGTGCCGACGTCAAAAACATTTGCACAAATCATCGGTTAAAGTGTCGAAGAGTTAGGGAGTCTAAGTCTAAGAGCTCAGGCTCAAGTGGCTAATTGTTATGCAAACGGGCAGGCTAAGAAGTTCCAGACGGCCATTTGTTCATCATGTTGTTGTAATTGCAATTCAACATTGAAGACGGTCTAAAGTCCAGCCTTAAACAACTACTTACATACATACATATATAGGCCGAGTTGAGAAATTTAATTATAAATCGTTAGCTGCATGTGCTAGTGGCTCACTGTTTTTGGCATCTATCCAACATCAATGCAGTCTCTCAGTATCTGGCCAAGAGGCACAGATGAGCAGCAGCAGACACTCAAACTTGACATCGGGTGGAAGGGAGGAAGGGAGAGAGAAGGGGAGGGAGAGGCTGACTGAGTGGTTCATATGCTGAGGCACAAGGCCAAGAAGGAAAACCACAAGAGCAACACTAGAGTAGCACACACTTGGTCTCTTACTCTGACAGGCTCTCTATTACACACACACACACTCACACCAACACACACACATATACTTATACCAAAACACATGATTGCCTTGGCCAAGTTTGAGGCTAAGGCTGAGCATCCTTTTAAATGAATTAGTGCAAAATACATTATAATTTTCAGCTGCATGCGCGTTTTTCAGTTAGTTGATTACTTAAAAGCTTTTACACACACACACACACACTATCATACAGTCTCTAGATATTTATCGAAAGCAACTGTGTGTGAGGTTTTTGTGGCTATTCAAATCGATAGTTCAGCCTTTAGTTTTGAACCGGATTGCGGCTTTTTATTGATGAGTTTGCAAATTGTAATGAAATTTCCTAAGAGATACTACAAGTATCGTCAGCTGTGTGTGGCTAACGATAACCATATATTTTAATAATATTAGATATTTTATTTTGAGAGTATATATGGTCATATTTTAAAGATAGAATAGTGAGAAAATTCCCATTTTCCCTAGAACACATTAATCATCTATCATCTATCTAAATAATTGAGATTTTCTTGTGGTGAATGCTTTGTTGTAATTAGTTTTGACTTAAATGAAAGACATAATTTTTTTAAATGTCACATCTGCTAATTTTACATGAGAAAGTTTTAAATCATTTTCCTCAAAGATAGGAGGCATAGTATTCAGAGCCTTGTTTGTATTTTTTCCAAGTAAAGCTTTTAAACATTTAAGATTACTCATATTATATATTTAAAGCGCATAGAATATTGGCTTAATTATCTATTTTTAATGTATTATAACAATAATGAACAATTATATTTATATATATTAAGGATAATAATATAATACAATATATTCTATAATTATAAATATTTAAATTTGAGTCATTCCTATCCAATATTTATAAATTTTATATAATATACTGAGTCAAAACCTTTCTACGTTTCAGTTTACAGTCTTGATGTAAGAGACTGTTTATTGAAATTATAATTTTGAGTATTTTTCCTGCCTCAACTTCTTTACGGCGTCCCCATTCGCAAGGCCTTTGCGCTGTATAAATTTTGGTCAAGGACACTTTGGCTCCTGCATGCTAATCCTTTTAAGCAGCAGCTTTAGCCAGCACCTACAATGCATATACGAAACAGTTTGTAGGTCTGTCAACTGGCGTTCTCTTATGGGCATAAATTAAAACAAAAACAACAAAGAACAAAAGCAACAACAGAAAAAACAACAACAACAACTAGAGAACAAGTTTTTGCGCGCAGCTGAAAAGTTTTTGAATTTTTTTTATTTATTTCTTTTTTGTTTTTGTTTTTCTCCCGTTGGGGACTGCAGTTTTCTTAACGATTTTCGTCGCGTAGGATACAAAAGCTAGAGCCAAGTCGTAACTTACACATTCACATTTATTTTCATTTCCGCATTGTGGACGAGTTTTTAAGAGTTTTTTCACTTTCCACATTTCACTTTTGTTTCGTTTCTAGCGCGTTTTTAATTTGCTGTCATATTGTCTATCCTGTGGCTTGGCCTGACACCAAAACACTACAAGTGCAGCATATTCTGAGGCGTACCAGTATATGAATAAATGTGTATACCATAAGTTCCGATCCGCATATACGTCGAAATCTTTTAGGGGAATAGAGATTGTCAAACTTTTAATGAGTTTGGCAAAGTGGCCAGCGAATAATATAATATCGTAGCTATGAGATATATGGGCACACATTTTCGCTACTTAGTGCGCTCCAACTAACTTAAATATGCTGGCACACTTAACATTTTACTCAAAAAAACCATCAGGCAAAATATAAAGCAAAAACTTCTATCGACTTATCTACTTAAAATTCTGAATGCGTCCGACTCTCTTTTTTTACATTTAACTTAAAATTCAACTTTTTCTGGTTTCTCTGCTGTTTAGCTTTATTTTATTTTTAAAGTTTGTTTTATTTTAGTTTAAATACGCTTTTCCAAAGCATTTTTCTATCATTAGTTTTCACTAAATATCTAATATTCAAAATTTAATACAGAATAAAATAGTACTGATTGTAAATAACTGAAATATATACAATGTATGTACAATATTATACATACATATAATAACAAAATTATAACCATTTTATAATGCGACTTTTTGGATGATTAAAGCGAAATATGTATGAAATATATCAATGAATATTTTATAAAGTTTATAATATAAACAGTTTCAGCTCGATTTTTAATTGTTTTAATCTTTTAATGTCCCCTAGATTATAATGTAATGAATAATTATTCACCCATTTTTGATAAGTATTCGTAATTAAAAAAATCCCAAATATTGTAAGTATTTCTAATGCTTACTAATTAAAATGTCTCTTATGTTAGTATGACAATTCTTTGTACAAGCTTTTATTTATTTCATTTTGACTGCTAGTTTATCTTGCCACACATACATACTAAATTCTTTTGTTGTTATTGTGGTTTTCTCTTAATCATTTCGTCCTTTTTGCGTGTTTGACTTCCAAGTTCAGTTTCTTGTATTTGTTTCTGGCCGAGTCATTTGCCCGATGTTTTCCTGACCATGTTTCTTGTTTTGGTCCAAGCTTATTGTATTCCTTGGTTGCCCATTGTTGTGTTTGTAGTTTTGTTTGGTTGTTTATTTTTTGGTTTCATCCAGCTTTTTCAGTTGCTTTCAGCGTTTTAGCAATTGAACTTTTTTCATCAGTTCTTTCTTTTCTGCTTTTCTTTAGTAATAATTGGAAATTGGTTAAAAGCGAATGCGGATTATTGTGTCTGAAAATACAAACAATTTCAACTTATTTTCATTCCCAAAATGAAATGAAATTGGTAGTGATCGTTTGTACATATATGAGTTATATAAATTAAAAAAATATATTCTAAAAGTATTATGTTACTCATTATTAGGATTTTACTGTATTCTGAAAATAAAAGTGTTATTTTATAAGCTGGTTATTTAATTATTTCTATTGCGAAGTTAACCTCAACTAAATGTTATATTAATTAAGTAAAAAATACACTTTTCTATCATATTAGCTAATAATTTTTTCTGTGATATTAAGAGAAATAATACTACAAATGTTAAAAGATTAACTTTGTAAGACTTAAACTCATTTAATAATTCCTGAGAATGTACAAGTTAAAATTTAATAAATAGATTTATCATCTATAGATTTATGACATGCAAGTCAAACAAAATTTATCCTGGGGTATCCATTCACATTCAAGGAACATGCTCCATTATTAAATGTGTAATCACACCATACCTGATATTTTGCTAGAAACATTTGTATGTATTTGTGTCTGGTGTCAGCAACTGCAAAATATTTACGACCTTTAACTCAACCGTAAATCAGTGCCCAGTTCTCAGACCGCAGCTGCTTAACACCATCGAATTCCTTTAGCACGCAGACTGGGAGCTGAACATAATATCATTAAAAACAAATTGAGCACATTAATAAATATGAATTATGATTGTTAAATAAAAAATAAAGATGGCGATGGCGTGACCGAAAACGATACCAAAATTCAGACTCGGAAATGAAAGAGAATTTCAGGTCCAGGATGTTGACACATTCACATACCGCGTTGCATTTCACGGGTCGCAATTTTGGGATGGGCCACGCCCATTGTATAAAATAGCAACAGCAGTTGTTGGTTGGTTGGTTGGTTGCCTGAAAATATGGCAACATTTTGCGGCAACTTGCCACACAATTTTGCAGGAGACGACCAAACATTTTCCCTTCGTTTTGTTGCATAACTTTTGGCGCTTAAAAATGCGGCAGACATCATAAATCAATTTATTGCTTTAGGAATTCAGACAGTAGCCAGATATAGAAAGAAATAGCTAAACAGAGACAGAAAGAGATGGAATGAAAGAGATAGGAAGAGTGAGACTGACACTGAGCCTGAGAATAGACAAAATGTTTTAATGTGCTGCTTTCTCGGTGGATTATGGCCACACAATTTGAGTGCTTTCTGTTGTTCGGGGTGCCTTTGACAACAGTTACAAAAATAAACTTGAAATGTGGGTGCTACCACTTTATTTTAGGACCAGACAATGCAAAATTCATGCAGGTCCACATAAAGGTGAGAAGTGAGTCAAGAAACATTCGAATTTCATACCTTTTCTATTATCTCCAAACAGACCTTAGCCCTAAACTGTCTGTATAACAAGTTATTAGGTTAGCATTTTATTGACCTAGTTCGCTGATTAAGGCTGAGTAAATTATGTAGCAGGAAAAGTTTTGAATAAATTATTTTTTCTTAAATGAATTAAGTTTGACTTTAAAATCAATCAAGAGCCTTGTTCAATAAATACACATACACAGTGAAATTGGTAAAGATATATTGTTATATGGTAGTCGCAAGTAATTCGTTAAAATATCTCTCCAATAGTTATCTCAGACCTTGAGTAAATTAACTTAATTTATTATTTTTTTTTAGTATTAAGTAGTACAGATCTTAGAACTATACAATACAAAATGTTTATAATTTTCTAAAACAATCCAAAAATAAACAAATGATTTATTTGCAAAAAAACTCCTTGTTTTAATACCATTTATTATGTTTTTAGGAGCTTTACATGTCAAATATATTTTGCAATTTGCGCAATTTCTGACAGAATGTGAAACAAAATAATGAAACATTCGTAAATCAGCAAATTTAATAAAATTGTCCTGGAGCTCGTCAGATTTGTCAGTATGATCAAGGACGTTTCTCCGAATAAGGCTGCCAATGGCACATAACAGGCCATCAGCTTTAACGTTAATCTGACATCGCGACGACATTTATTTTTAAATTTGTTTTATTAATTTTGCCATTTACCAACATTGTGCCGGAAATGTGAGGACAATAATAAAAGTCTGTTGGTTTCTAAGACTATTTGCGATGCGGCCCCGGTCGCAGATAAAATAAAATTAGAGAAGAAACTTCCATAGAAATAAACCCACCAACGCAAATGATATTTATACGTATCTAAAATATCCTTATTTTTAAATTTTTTTTGATTCATTTGCACTTGATTGCGCCTAATGATAGCTTCAAGTTGTCAATTTAATACCCTATAGTGTAGAGCTTAAACAGAAATCTACAATTACTTAGAAAGTTTACTTAAAATTAAGATTGTTTGAGGTTAAGGTCTATATTAGTTTTTTTTGTTAATTCTATAATGAATTTTTAAAAGCAATCAATAAGTGTAATATCAATTGAGATCTATTTTAGGTATAGGGTAACTTTTAGTCAATTACTCTTGCGTAGCTGCGTAGAAAAGTTTTTCTTTTCGGTGATTTCAAAGCGTATCTAAAGTCATCAATAAACATTTTTGAAGGGGGAAAATTGGAGGCTGCATTTGTGTGAATCGAATCGTCCCATCCCCATCCTTAAAAATATCTCACATTTCTGCGTAGTCACTTTTTGACAGTTTGTAATTTGAGTTTGAAGTTGAGTTGTGGATGTGTGTGTATGTGTGTGTGTGTGACATGTGTGTGTCACCTATGTATCATGTTTCGCTTTAGCCTGCTCATAATCATTTTGTCATTATCATCATCAATGTGAATCGTTTTCCTTTTCATTGCCTTTGACATAACTCACAAGTGTCTTTGGCATTTCTTCGATTGCCTTGGTTTTTACTCTACTTTCATTGAATTTTTGTATTACTTTCTTCTTTTCAATGGGCGATAGGTTTCAATCTTTTGATAAGACTTAATGTGCTTAACGTGACGTAAAATGTAGTTAATTAAGTGCTAAACAACCTCAGGTAGCTTAAGTAGCGTGCCAATAAAATCCAATGGAAATTTATCTTCAGATGGAGCCGCAACATCGTGGATATGGGGAATTGAGCCTAAAAGTAATACACAATATTGGTAATATACTAGACTTAAAATGCAACTACCAATTGATGCATGATACTGTAATTAAGTTATGGCTGTAAGACATGAATATACTGTTATAATTTGTACTTAGTTAAGACAAAATTACACTTTCTCTACAAATATTTATCAATGTACTTAAATCACTTACCTATAAACGTATAAGCATATAAGATTATTATTATATTAATTATTTGTTTCCATTTGATTCGATTGAAACCCTGCGTTTCACTTAAATACATACTTTAAAGTTTGATTTAAAAACATGTGAAAACGATATATTTTTGAGTCTTTATCTTTGTTTAAGTGTTTATCAGTTAGTTCAATGAATGAAATGTAATGGAAGTTATCGATTGAAAGATGAAGAATCTTAAAATAATAAGAGCAAAATGTAGCAATTACTACAAAAACTTTAGAAATATGATTTTTCAATTAAAATATTCTCACTCTAATCAACATTTTTAGCTATCAGATTTTACTCGTTTAACTATCTATCTATCTATGCCTCTACCTTAATTAGAAATTAAGCCAAGTAATTTATGCAAAAATCTGAAAAATGTATTTGCCAGATACTTGGCTTGGAATTAAATGCTAATGAAATTGGTAAATTTAGCTTTTTCCAAGTATTTTACAAACATATGCAAATAATGTTACCCTCTTTTCGTCTACCTTCCCCCCAAATAGGTGTATAAATTTATGCATTTCTCCATAGATACTTGAGCGGATACTTAACATAAGGCGGTGTTTTCTTTGTATTCGTACCCAATTTGTCAAACAAAATGCTGGGCTGTTTTTTTGCGTCAGCCTGACTGATTGTCTCTCAGTCTGTCTGGCTGTCTGTCTGTTTGACTGTCATATTTATGGCCGTGTACTCGATCTTGAGGTTGAGTCGGCTTGTTGATCTTTGCCAGAGTAACTGTAAATGCTGTCGCCTTTGACTGATTGACGCCTCAGGCGCGTGCGTGAGTGCAATTTGTTTTGTCATTTAGTCAAATTTGCATACTTATGTATGAGATATAAGCGTTTATTATTTTTTATTTTGTCTACCCTGTAATAAAATCAAACGAATAAGTTATAGAGCTACAGGTATCTTGGTTTCTGATATACATTTCTAATATTAGAAAAAAACAAATGTTTCTAACAATATAATTATGTATTCTGATCTTTTCATATTGATCGGACTATAAAGCAAAACTCATTTATTAAGTTTTTATTCGACTAATATAAGTTCATATTGATGTTACAAGTTCTACAGCATTTTTTGAATATTTCAAAGTACAAAATGTGTTTAATAATAAAAATAATTTATGTATTACAATTAATATATTTTAGTTTATTATATATTCCAATTATTTTCTCTACTAAAATATCAATTGCAGCTGCAAATTCGAACTCCATGATTCTTAATATATCCGATTGATCAGCTAATAAACACAAAACATGTTAAATAATATCCAGGGTATACCTGCTGGTTCAACACATTTTTATAAGTGCATTATTAAGTCTCTTTTATTTACTTTCATGTTTTTGCCATTATT